>VZTR01013730.1:74160-149608 GCA_013400775.1 Chaetops frenatus | reverse complement strand
TCCCGCGGGGCGGCCGGGGGTCCCCTCCGGAACCGGGCGGGCGGCTCGGCCGGGCGCCTCGCGTGTCCTCCGGGAGGCTCCCGGGGGCTGCCCCGGCCGGGGCGAGGAGCCAGCGCCGCCCGGCCGCAACAATGCCCGGCGTGGCTGTGGGGCTGAGGGGCCGCTGCCCCGGGGGTCCCCTTCACCCGGCCGGGGGTCACCGGGGACCTGCACCGCAAAGGCGGGGGCGAGTCCTGCGCTCGCTTCTAGAAGCGGGGTGAAAACCACTCAGAACCGCCCCGTGGTGCCAAAGACCAGCGCCGTCCCGCGGTGCCAGGGCAGGGGCTGCGTGCCGGGGGCTCGGGCCGGGTGTGAGTGCGGCGCTGGCTCCTGCCGCGCTCCTCACGGGGCCCAGCCATCCTCGCTGGCCGATCCTGGGCTCGCTGGGTTATTTCACGATGGACAGGTGGGCTGTAAGGTCAGGTACGGCATCGGCGGCGGTTCTTGGTTTAGCCAGGATCGGGAAATGGGGGGGGAAATGATGAAGCATCCCAAAGGTGTTCGTTGCTGTGGGGTTTGCTTTGAGAGGGAGGGCGAGCTAAAATGTGTCTTTCCTGGTGTGTTTTTACATGCAATTGAGTTAATCCAGTGCAAGGAGTAATTTGTGAGGCTGCTGGTGTTCTGCAGTACTTGGGGGCTTAGAGGATGAGGCTGTTCTGTAACACAAGGCTTTTGCTACTCGCTTTAAATGATGAGGTTAATTTGTTGAGCAGCAGAAGTAACAACTCAGGGATTGCCCTTGTCTTCCTACCCTGCCTTCCCCATACCTTCCATCCTCCATATTGACTCGTTGTTCTTCTTTAAAAACATCGTACTTGATCCGGTTTCCTTGTCAAGGTGGTTTTCTCATCTTCCTTTCATGACCTGAAATCTTCCCAGCCTTGTAGCATACAGTTTTGTTAGCGTAAATGAACCTTTTCTCAACGGCTTGCCTACAGAAAGCAGTGCTAGAATTGAGCTCCTGTACTAACATGCCCATCTGAAGCAAGAATGCAGTCCAGATGCCCAAAATATTAGGGTCAGCGATGCATCTGGATTCCCCTAGAGCTAGACGAGGCGACGCGGCGTATTTCTGAAACGCAGAGATTTGTGAGGAATGTGGCGCTGGTATGTCACTTGAGCATACGAAAGCCACCTGTGTTTGATTAAGGTGCAGCCCCGCTTTCAGGACTAGCTGGATATTCTTTGAAAATAATTTTCACAAGCCTTAAATTCCTGTTGGAGGATAAGAATTTCCTAGATCCATAGCCAGATAAAAACATGTTGCCGCAGTATGATCTGGTATATGTCCTGTCCAGATAGGCCGTGCAGAGGGGTTGGTAGCAGTGCAGAAGATGGCATGTGTCCTGTAGTACCTGAGTATGGGCCTCTTGGATGTGGGCTGCCACACGCCAGGGTCATGTGAAACCACCAGTGTTGAGAAATTGGCTGGTGTTTTAGCATAGTGTCAGCTATATCGGTGATGCCAGATTCTGGATGTAAAGTTTGGGGATATTCTGTAACTGTCGTTTTTAGCTTGTGCCTCTTTTGAGCTCAATTGTGTGTGCTTCGACGTTACCAAGTCATTGATTCTGTTGAAAAAAGGGTGTTAGTACAGTAAAGGCACAGAGCATAGCCAGTACTTTTTAATCTTAGAGTGTTTATTCCCAGTGATATTTGCTTATTTTTTCCTCATCTGTTTCAGCCAAACAAACTTGTTCACCTTGGAGCTACAAATATTGGTGATTTGAGATTGGCGCTCATCCCCCACTGTTCCCACGCAAGCAAGGACCAGAAAAATGAATATCCAGGGGAAAGGCTTCCCCTTGGACCTCGGAGGAAGCTTCACTGAAGATGCTCCAAGGCCACCAGTTCCTGGTGAGGAGGGGGAGCTCGTGTCCACAGACCCAAGGCCGGTTAGCCATGGTTTCTACTCCGGTAAAAGTGATGTGGTCAGAAATGAGACATCCACGGCAACTCCGAGGCGCTCCGATTTGGATTTGGGGTACGAGCCCGAGGGGAGTGCTTCGCCAACTCCACCCTACCTGAAGTGGGCCGAGTCACTGCACTCCTTGCTGGATGATCAAGATGGCATCAACCTCTTCAGGACTTTCCTGAAACAGGAGGACTGTGCGGATCTGCTGGACTTTTGGTTTGCCTGCAGTGGCTTCAGGAAGCTGGAGCCGTGTGTGTCTAATGAGGAAAAGAGACTCAAGCTGGCAAAAGCCATTTACAAAAAATACATCCTCGACAACAATGGCATTGTGTCCCGGCAGATCAAACCGGCCACAAAAAGCTTCATCAAAGACTGTGTCATGAAACTGCAGATTGACCCTGACATGTTTGACCAGGCCCAAACGGAAATTCAGTGCATGATAGAAGACAATACCTACCCTTTATTCCTTAAGTCAGATATTTATTTGGAATACACAAGGACAGGTGGGGAAAGTCCAAAAATTTATAGCGATCCAAGCTCAGGGTCTGGGACAGGTAAAGGGCTACCTGGTTATCTGCCAACTCTGAACGAGGATGAGGAGTGGAAGTGTGACCAAGAGGCCGAGCCCGAGGCCAGCAGGGACTCGGCGCCTTCCAGCAGGCTCACGCAGAAGCTGCTTCTGGAGACGGCCACGCAACGCGCGGCCTCAGCCCGGCGCTACAGCGAGGGCAGGGAGTTCAGGTAGGTGGGGAGTGGGTCGGGGAGCTGCCATGGGTGTGGGGGAGATGTGGGAGACCGTAGGTGCTGGGGAGCGTTGGTACAGAATGGCATTGCCGAGCGGTTCGATGGAGCGCAAAACTTTGTTTGAAACTAATCGCAGGTTATTTTAAAGGTGCTTTTGGCTGTTCCTGTCTGATAGTGCCAAATCATCCCTGCAGCATCATCCTTACCTGGAGAAACTGCTGCTGGAGGTGTTCTGGAGGCAGGTAGGGCTTGGTGGGCAGTGCAGAGCCATGGGCAGCCCTCGTGCACAAGCAGGTGGCTGGGCAAGCTGCAGTTGCAGGTTGGCCATGGCCCCCACCAGCAGAAGGTCAGTGTTCAGGGACTGTAACATGGGCAGGGACAACTGGTGCTGACACTTCCTGTGTAGAAATTGTCATGAGCCACAATTGGGAGCGCACAGGAGATAGATACCCTCACCTTGGTGATGTGGTTAGGAGTGAAGCAGCATTGATGGTGCTTTGCATATGAGATTTCCCGCTCTGAATTCTAGTGGTGTCAGAGTCAGAATCCCCAAATCCTGTTAATACCATGCCCTGCAGAAGCTCTTCCCTTCATGAAAGTAATTGGTGGGCTTTTTTTCACTGTAGGACTTGCACAGTTCTGCAGCCTGTTTTTTTCTGGATCCCCCACCCACTTCCAGCCAACATGGATTTTGAAACTTGCTGAGAGCTCAGTTAAAATTCCAGACAATTAACTTAGCAGGGAGCTCTCTGGGATCAATAAGCATGTGTGTGTCTAACCCTTGCTGAATCAACAGAACCCGGCCAGAACACATTCCTACTTTCCCCCCCCCCCCTTTTTAAATAAAATCTCCTTGTTTTAAGACCTGCTTAGGCTAAAATCTGACGCTTTGTGAAGATTACGAAATGAAGTAGCTGAACTGTCCTCTTCAAAGCCTCCTGCCTTATGAAAAGCATTTCTGTGTTTAATCTCCCTCGGCTGTCCCTTTAGGCTGGCAGCTGGAAGCGCATCCCACCCCGCGCAAGGTCTCGGCGCCTTTCAGCTGGCAAAATGTTCTCGGTTTGATTCTTGTTTTCTTACAGATTTTGAGGAGGGGATGTTGCATGTGAAACTCTTAGGGAGGGGCAGGGGGAAAAGGGAATTCATGTGGGCTCCCGCTGTTTTAATCAGGAGTCAGAAAAAAAATATCCCAGTGTCTTGGGATTTTCCCATGGAGTTAATAAAAACCTTGAATGTGTCTTAAAGTGCATTTTACTGAGCAGTTGGGTGCTCACCATAAATGAAGGATTAGAAAAGTCTATGATTTAAGTATCTTTTTATTTAAGCAATAATGGTGTTAAGATTAAAAATAACTTACTTGAGGGTCAGCTGTGTTTAGTTTCCTTACCAGACCAGGTAGCAAATCTTGTGTGCAACACTGAGCTTTTTAGCTCCAGCTTCAGGAAAACCGTGCACTTTACCATTATCTGAAAATATCTGTGCCAGGTTGTAAAATGGTTTAAGAATTGTGCTGTGAAAGAGACATGTTTTGAAGTAGAGTTCATTGATTCCGGGCATTTTCATAAGAGATTGGAACAATGTGAAATAAATCTTTACCTGGAGGATGGAGATCAGAGAAAATGTGTGGCTATTAATTTGTAGTGTCCAACAGCCTGTCATTGTGGCTGCTGACACTCTGCTGACCTGTGGGGTAGGGAAGCAAGGAAATGTTTGCCATTCTCACCAGAGCAAAAGTCACTTCTCAGCCTGGAGTAGCTGAAGTGAACGGATTTATTTTATTTTTTACATGGTGGTCTGTCAGCTTCTGTGGCATCCAGAGCATTGCCAAGGAAGATGCTGTTGAACTGCATAATCTCTGCATTTTTTTATTCTAAAAACTGCTGAGCTACTAATTTATGAGGTGATTGTTCTCCTTTGTGCAAGACCTTGCGGTTGAATTAACCTTCTTCCTGGATGTTGTCTAGCAATAGCTGTCTTGAATAAGCTGGTTTTTAAGCTGTAGCATCTTTATCCTGCAGACTTCTTGCTCATTTACTTTCTCACCTGAGGAAGTGTGCTGGAAGCTGGGGGAGTTGCTTGCAGCAGGAAGCAGTGGCTTCGTGCAGTATTTGAAAAGCTGGGTCCCAATTTATATTGAAAATTTCCACAAACCTCCCTTTTTTCTGTCATATGTGTGGAAGAATTTCTCATTTCTGTTCTTTGGGAAATGTTGAAATAAGCTGTTTTGCATTATATCTCAGGGCCTGTTTAATCTTCCCAAGACTGAACTTCTATTTCTTGGCTTCCATGGAAACCCTAAATAAAGAGGAATCTAAGCAAATGCAATAGAAGTATTTCTCTGTTAGCAAATGAGCATCTTGAATCAGCTCCAAATTTTTTTTGCAGCAGAAAGTTCATAAATCTTGATGCAGTAGCTCTGCTCTCGAGAGGACAAATATAAAAAATTTCTCAAACGGCAGAAGACAGCCCATTATTAGCGCCGGGTATTTTTGAAGGTGTGCAAATGTGCAGGCAGATTTGAGAATACCCTGAAGCCAAAAGCATCGCTGTTACCCACTGTGTTTTTGTATGCGTCGGAAAAGGCCAATAGTCATTATCGTTAGGCTCCTGCAAATTAATTGGACATTGGTTATGGATCAGTGAACATCAAAGGGGGTAACCCCCGAAGATCTCGGGCATTAACTCGCAGCTTCCGAAAGTGACACTAACGTGGTTGTGAGGGCGGCTAAATCGTTCATTAACCTTCTTCCGACACGCCGGGACAGCGTTCCTGGGAGCTGGAGAGCAGAAATTAAACCTGTGCCTGAGAATTGCCTGCAGCCTGTTTTGGAGCGCTCCAGGAAAACACAGCCTCTGAAAAAGCTGGAAATTCAGTGGCTGGTGGTTTGGTTGTGTCTTTCGCTGGGGTGGGTTTCTCATGCTCTCTCTCTCTTTAGCTCTGTGTGGGAAGGGGTTTTCCCGTCCCCCTCCCAAAGCATAGGAGAGCGGCGCTCTCACAGGCCTTTATCTTTGCTTTCTTCCGTGGTGGGAAGTGAGAAGAGCGTATGGTGTTACCTGCCAGCAGCTCTGCCTCCATCTCTCCTGAAAACCAGGCAAACTGAGAGATTGACATTAGTTCTGCCAGTTGTTTTGGGTTTTGACCCATTCCGTGAAGGGTACAGTATTGAAGAGGAAGCCTGGATGATGGTGATTAGAGGACAAGTGGTGGTGGGTGAAGTCTCCAGTTGTTGGATTTTGAGAAGTGTTGGTGGTGGAGCTGCTGGGCACGGATGGGAAAATTACTCAGTGTGGACTTTGATATATACAGGTTTTTTTAAAGAAGCTGGCTCCAAGATTTAATTTCCACAGTGCCGAGCTGACTAAGCTCACCGCATTTCACAAGTGTTGGTGGTTCAAATGAAAAGGGTGGGTGGTGTGGTTCTCCACCAGGCCAGTAGGAATCACCAGGAGAGTCCCTGTGTCTGTGCCCACGCACTGGCAGCCTCTCCGGACACGTGGGACGGCAGCTCTCCCCAAAACACACAGCCAGCACTTCATGATGAGGTGTGCAGAGGAGGCAAGTGGAGAAAAGCTGAAGAAGCTTTAGGGGGATGTGACAGCCTCCGGTCTGGGACAATGCAATGACAAATTAACGTGGATAAGGCTCGTTCAGGGAAGGCACAGGATCTTTCCAAGGCTTAGGGAGCATAAACGGTCCAGCGGTCAGAAGCTGGGGCTGCATCAGGAAGGAACTGGCTGAAGTTTAGCTGGCAGCCCTAATTTTGAGGTTGGCTGCTTCATTCATAATTAAATATTAAATTGCACACCTCTGACTCAAGACTGTGTGGTGATGGAGGAATTGGTGTTAATTGTACTGACTGGCTGGAAAACTGGGGATGCAAAATCACAAATGTGGGTGCAGGAGCAGTCATGTTTAGAAAATTTAAAGATGTGTTACCCTCTTACTGATGCTTCTTTTAGCTGGTGATGCAGCACATGCATCTTGGATTTAGGCTGTTGGAGCTTCATGGGAGCTTGTTGGCAGGAAAAATTCGGCTCCTGCATGTTAGACCCATACATGAAGTTGGGAATGCTTATCTTGAGTTAAAATTACTGGGCCCACAGTACTATTTGTAATCAGTACAACCCCGTTTGGAATCCTTGTAGAGCAGTGGCTATTTCCAGTTTTAAAAAAAATAAGTTGCAGAAGAATAGTTTGGGTTCTGCATTGTTCTTGTGAGAAATCAGTGAATCCAGCAGGGAGGGGGTAGCTCCAAAATAGCTCTAAGTGGTAATTTAGTGGCTGGAGCACTGTAAGATATACAGGACACAGACTGATGGTGTTTTTGCACAGAAGTTAATGCCAGCTTTTTAAAATACATTGTTAAGCTGATGAAACTTCTGCATGGAAATGCTTACATTACATTAACGGTGTAAAGTATTTATACTAGTGGTTGCCAAGTTTTAAAATAGATTTTATTTGAAGAGGAATACCTTTTGTGCCCATAGCTTTGCCTCCACACAAATCAAGATGAAGAAGTGGTGTGTTTGTGTTTGGTTATGGATCAGTGCTTTGGCTTCTTTTTGAAGACAGGTAGTTAAGCTTTTAGCACTCTAATTTGATAAATGAATAGTTTCTCCCCTCGTCCAGCAAACAAAACCGTGTTTTGTTGGGATTGAGTTTTATTTGGGTTGCAAAATATTTTCTCTTAAAAGCTCAGGAGGGAAGTTATGCCCTGCTTTTTGGTCCTGGGGAGATTCAGATTGGACATGGTGAAAAAAAATCTTGGGAGTGTGAAGCAGCTTAGGAACAGAGCACGGTGGATGGGAATCTCTGTCCTTGGAGGGCTTCATAACTGGGTTAGACAGAGCTGTGTCCTGACTGGTCCAGTCCTGGTGATGGTCCTGTTTTGTTGTGTGCTTACAATGGTGGCACAGATCATGAAATACTATATTTTGAGGAGACTGCTTTGAGTTTTGTCTGGTTTCAGAAAGAATGGGATGCTAAAAGTCTGAGTGGAAGCTGAACCAATTCCAGAACCCTGAGAAGTGCACCCAGGAGGTGGCCACAGGGTGGGAACACCTTGGTTTTGATCTGCCGTTCAGCTTGGCTGTATGTTTTAAGAGTTTCTTTGTTGTTATTATAATGGACTAATCCCTTGAATAATTAGCTGCCATTGGATGTTTTAAAAATGACTGCCTCTTGGATGTTTTCCTTTAATAGTCTGTTAGATTCTGGATTTATTAACTATTGAGACAGACTGTGAAATCCTGTTAGGGCAGACTTTCGTGGTGGAAAAGGGACTGAGTGTGGTGTGGGGGTGCTGAGGCAACACATGCTGGCCCCATTTTAGGTCTGAGCTGTTGACTTCCCACCTTCCAAAGAAGTCCTGGCTGCCTGCTGGGCTGGGTCAGTGGCTGCTGGAATACGTCATGGTCTTGGGTCATCCCTAGATTTGGGGCTTCAGAAGATGCTCCAAGAAGTTACAGAACTGTGGCTGCCTGGTGTAAGGCCAGTCATGCAGTCACCACCCATTTAAAATAAATCATGGACCTGGTTTTATTACAATTGGTGGGAAAATCTGGTTTCAGAAGTCACTATGTGTAATGCAGAAAATTGCTATGTTTAAAAAAAAAATCAGAACAGAGGTGCTGATATCCTAAATCGGTTCCTGGATATATCATTGGATTATTAGGCTCATCCTTAAATCCATTAAGCAAATTACAGTTAATCAGTCAAATAAAAGAAGAAAGATCTTTTGCAAGGCCCTGTCTTTTGAGCCATGCAGAGCTGTAGTAATATTTTAATTTTCCATCTGTCAGTGAATGTATTCAGTCACTTCCCTTCCTTATGTGGAGGATTTGAAATTAGAAACTGAGGTTAATTATCTGCATTAAATGAAATATGTGAAGACCACAAAAGCAAAAACCTTCACAATTTGGTATGGTCTGTTAAGCTGGGCAGGCTGCTTCAGAAGGAGAGGGGTTATTTTTCCCCGGTTTTGTTCCGATTGAAGGGTTTTAGTCACAGTAATTGAAATGATTAAAAAGTCAAATTGCTGGTGAATATAATTCTGAGCATCTCTCTGAAAAGACTTGACACTTGGTTGAGAGCAGGGGTTTGTGTAGCCTGGCCTGGCAGCATGGAACAGCCTGTGTTGTGCCACCCCAGCATGGGTGAGGCTGGGTGTCCTTGGTGCCACTTTATCCACCTCTTCCATGGCAATGGGGTGTAGGAGCTCTGCTGCAGAGTTGATAGAGATGATTTGGAAGTGGAACAATGCCAGATGAAAGCTACACTTTTGAACTTGCCAAATACAAAGTATGTCTGACACCATCTATCCTAATGCTATAAATTAGTTAATTAGTGCCTGATTGACTTGGAAGTGCAGCTTTGGACCCTACAAAGACCATGCTCTTGGAAATCCACATTCCCACAGCAGTCAGCTGGGTTTGAGGCAATTTGTTTGTGAAAAGGCTCATTTTATTCCTAGTTTGCAGTACACACATGGCTCCAGGTGTGAGTTCCTCTGGGGGCTGCAGCATCTGTCTCCACTCATCAGGTGCAAAGCTGCCCCTTCCTTCACTGGTGCAGCCCTGAATGCCCAGCTCAGAAAACTTCAGGAAAGGTCTGACTCTTCTGGAAACACACATCTTGTTCCCCTCCTGTGTGCCAGAGCGAGCTGCTTTGCCTGAAGTCACACTCAGAAATTAAATTGTTGCAGGTCACGCTTGTGTGTAAAAGCAAAACCATCATTCCTCACAGCCCTGGTCTGGATCCCTCGCTGTTGTAAGGCACTAATGAATTTATGTAGAACCGTTGCAGTTTTAAGTCAGATTATCAGAATTCTATAAAACCCACATGGAAATTGGATTTTACCTTTGAAGACTCTAGAGTACACTTTTGTGGTAAGACCCGGGATTTCTTGGTCCCCTGGCTCCCAAGATACAACCTGTCCTCAAAGTATCAGTTTTTTTAAGGTCTTCATCTGATCTAAATAGCTAATAGACGAAGACCTTTCATCTATCCTGATGATAAGCAGTGGAGAGAGGCAGACCTAAAGAAAAAAAACTCTTTGAAATACCTGAGTGAGACCTACTGGTTAGCAGCACAGCCTCATGTTAGTCCCTGGATCTACCTCCAGAGCTAATGACCAGAAACTACTGGGTTTTATCCTTCAGCCCTCCAACCCCCACATATTCCCTGTCCTGTTGTAGACCAGAGAGTCAGTCCTCTCCCTCTCTCCATCTTCATTTTCCTTTTCTGGAGGTTTAGTTTTCTGTCCTGTATCTCCAGAATGTGTTTAGAGGAGTGTTGGTGCTGGAGAAGAGCAGTATGACTGGGCAAGTGGAATTGCCTTTTTTCCAGCACTCCCATGTTTAGGTTGAGTTAGGTCTGCTGGAAAACCATGTCTTTAGTGTTTAACAGATACACCCTTTTTGGTCATAAATTTTGGTCATTTTCTTGTCTGGCAATCAGCCTCTTGGACTGGGAGAGATTTATCTGGAAGAGGAGCTTCCTTGTTCTGCCATTGCTGCCAGCCTGGTCCAGCCTGTTGCTTTGGGACCTCTGTGAGATTGATTGCTTGGATAGCCAAGGACCAGAGCAGCTGTGGCTGCCCCAATCCCTGGAAGTGTCCAAGGCCAGGTTGAACAGAGCTTTGAGCAGCCTGGGATAGGGAAAAGTGTCCCTGCCCATGGCAGGAGGTGGAACAAGATGAGCTTTAAGGTTCTTTCCAACCCAAGCCATTCCATGATTCTATCACCTCTCCAAGGTTTCACAAGTAAAGTATGAATCAGAGCCAAGTCACTGGAGAGCTCCTGGGAATTACAGATGTGATCCATGGAGAGCGGTGTAGGGACCCAGGATACAGCTCTAGCTACTGCATTGGATCAACATTGTCCTGGCTCTGCTCTGCAGAAGTAAGAGCTGTAAAACTATTTGGCACCAGACATGCAAATGAGAGCTGGGATGAAGCTACTGTTACCCTCGAGGATCCCAAAAGAGGAATCAACAAATAGAAATTTTTCTATTAGCAGGGGCAAAGTTCACAGGTTAACCATCGTGTCAAATCGATGAAATACAGCCTTGATCTGCTGCACAAGGCCTTTACTGTGTATAAATAAAGAGGGCCTGAGCAAAGACAGCAAGTTCTTGCCCTGTAACGTTTGCAGTGTGTTGGAGAAAGGGAAGCTCTGTACAGAAATGTCTCCATCGGACATCAGCTTCATTCCTGCTTCAAAAGGTTGTAAAACATGACCTTGGAACCTTCTTTCCTCAAGGCCCTACTCAGATTGGATTTCCAAGGGCATGTACTTTATAATTTTTTCCATAAAATTTGGGGTCTCTGGCTAGAAGTCTGGTCTTTGTACTTTTAATTCAGTCCATCTGACTGTCGCAACATTTATTTCTTAGGAAATGAAAAGTGTTCCTTCTCGGGCAAAGCCACAGGAGGAAGCTGTTGGGTAGGCTGGCAGGCTCAGGTGTGTGCAGCATGTATCTGCTGCTCATCTAGTGCTGAACCAAGACCATCACCACAAGCCCTTTGTTGCTTGGTCCATGGCTCTACCAGGGAAAGCAATGACAGAAAAGCCGCCTTCTTTGTTGTGGAAATACTGAGATTTCATGTGTCTCTGAACATCTGCACATTCAGTAGAACTTGGCTTTCTTCTCTTGGGAAAAGCTACTTTCAAAAGGCTCCTTGAACTTCTTAAGACAGACCAGTGCTGGCAAAAGAGATGGAAATGGACAGCAAAGGATGTGTGGATGTGTCACATCCCCTCTGGATATATGCAGTGAAGTTTGTGACCCGGGGGGTTTGAGTGCTGCCAGCTGGGGAAATCAGCCCAACTGGAGAGTTTAAGAAGGCAGAGCATCCCACTGTCCCCAAGCAGGCCTTCCCCAGCCAGGGCTGGCAGAGCTTGCAGAACTGATCCATATAAACCTTCCTATTTCTGAAGAGAGGAAGCTTTCCAAATGGGCATGGGAAAAACTTTCCTTTGGTAATCCTGGAGATAACAGGTCATGCAGCTTCACCCAGTGATCCTTGCACAAGAACTTGTGGTCAGGCTGAAGTGTCTATTTTAGAAAGGCATCCAAGTGATGGGAGGGAGGTCATGCAGCATTTTTGTTATCTCTTCCCATGGTTAGTTACTCACTGTTCCCAATGTGTTCCTTATTGCTCACTTCAGTTTTTTCCAGCTTCAGTTTCTAGCTGCTGTGTTTTGGTGTTCTTTGCTCTCTTTGGAGGCTCCAAAAACCTCTGCACGTTTGAAAAAAGCCCTGCTGAATGGGTGTGAACGTTCTCCTTAAGTGGCAGCAACTTTGTTATGGAAGGCCTTCTGGTTTTATTAGACTTTTCAACCCTCCGGTCGACTGTTAAACAAGCCAGAGCTTGTCATGGTTGACAAACCTTCGCTCTGGTCTCAGACCTAACCTACCAGTTTAAAGGCAGTATTCTTTTGTGTGCAGGTTTCTGGGTGGGGACCATCGGGCTTCTAAGGGAAATCAACTTGCGGCCTCTCTTTCTCCTGCCTCCCACCTCAAATAAATTAAGTTTTGTGCTAACTGTTCTGTCACTTCCAAAGGCCAGAAGGAAATGTCAGCTTCAGTTTTAGTCAGGTTTTCTGCTACCTGAGGTACTCTGCTGCACATTGAGAGTGTAAGTAGGTGGGAATGTGCAATTACGTTATAAACAGAACAGCTGCACGATCAGTGTCAGCAACTGAAGATAAAATGTAGGAAGTTTTTTCAAGTGATTCATCCATAATTATTTAAAAACATGTTGAATTTATTCTTAAGCTTTGGAGGAGAATTCTTGCAAGGCTGGCATTTGCTGCCCGTGATGTTTATACACCTGGGTAAATGCCTGTCTCAGCAGTTTGTCCATGTTGAGTGCTCCAGATCTAAATCCCTTCAAAGGTAAACCTAGCACACCTTTGTCTCTGCTGGCCTTGCTGTCTCCAGGCTTTTCCCTGGTGAGGTGGACCTGCTGTAGCAGAGGCTAGCACTAGGATGGGCAGAGAGACAAGGCTCACACCATTTTAATATCTGTTGTAGATTTGTTCTCTGTAGGTTCAGGTTAGGTAAAGGCTGGATGGTACAAGCACGCTGATGGGACTAGTGGAGAGGTGGTGGGGGAGCAGCTTTGCATGCCCACAGCCATGACAGCCAAGCTGTGGGCTGCATCTGTTTTCCTCTTTTACATCCTTTACAGCAGTATCTGTTGTGTGGGTTGTAGGGGTCTGGGGAAGAAGGGAGGGAAGTTCCTTTGGATGATCCCTCTCAGATGCAGCAGTCTGGTTTTAGAGGTGCTGGCAGTCACAGTGCTTTTCCTTCGGTTGTGTCATTGCACGTGCTGGTGTTTTCTGCCCAGCTGCACTAAACTGAGTATTTTTATTTTCAGCCCTGTGCTATTGAGGAGAGGGGCATTTGTCACATGCTTCTCTCTCCGTGATTGCCAAGAAGACGGAAATGTGCTGCACTGAACTGAAAGCAGCTGGGTGTTGTTGTTGTTGTTTTTGTGCTAACCCAGCACTCTGCCCGACTCACCAGCCCAGATAACATCCACCAGGGCAGGGCCCGTGCCCGCATGGCCGGGAGGGCAGCTGGCACCGCAGTGGGTGGCACTGCCGAGCAACCAACGCCTTGCAGTTTCATCAGGTTCAGGGTGCGTTTTCCTCCAGCCAGAGGCGCGGCATGGGCGCTACTCCACTGCAGCAGAGCTGGGAGAGGAGGGGAAGGGTCTCCAAGATGGGCATCTCCAGTTGTGTCTCTGCTCCAGACATCAGCAGGCCACCCCTGGTCCCTGGGACACTTCACTGGTCCCCTGGGACAGGTCACCAGTCAAGCTCCACTGCTCCATCGTGCTGTGTGGCTTGAATGAATACATGAGCAAATTTGAGGAAGGCAGAGACTCCAGTGCTTGTTCCAGCCCCTCTCCTGCCAAACCCTGCTGCCAGCAGCTCTAGCTTTAGCCAAGAGCTCAAGGAGGCTTTTCTGCTCCTGCAGCAGCCTAGGCAGAAAGGTCAGATGGCCCCACCTTGGTCTGTTTTCATTTCTAAATGAAGTGCTGGAGCCCCTTTCCTCAAGACCTGACTGTCCTTTCCAAATATCATTGACATGGGCGCTCCCCACCTGAGTTCTCCAATGTTTGTTGGAGCTCTGGAGAGTGAACTGATATGCCACTGGTTTTATAGTGAGGGTGCTGGCCCTGCAGTCCTCCAGTGCCTGCCCACAGCTATTCCACATGCTAAGAGGGGTAGATGCATCCTACAGCTCACAGGATTTGCCTCCCAGCAGTAGGATACGCTTGAGAGGCAGCAGTTGCTTAGCCTTGGCAAGGTCACCTGGGTTTTGGTCGCTGGTGGTGACGCCCGGAGTCAGCTCCACATGGATTGTTTTTCTCACCTCATGTAGGTTCTTCTGTCCAGAGCCATCAACCACACTGCCAGCAGCCAAGCTACGAGCAACTCTTTTCCTTCCTTAATTGCTGCCTGTGGCTTGGCACCAGCAGTGTCAGAAACCCTCCCAGGTAGCCCATCTTGGGCTGTGGACTTGGGTGTAGTACGTTGCCTCGGGTGGTATGGAGTGGCATCATCCTCTCACTTCCCAGCTTTGGAAATCATCCTGTGGAAGCCTGAGCTGAGGAAAGAGGGTGGGACTGGAGCCAAACCTCTTGTTCCAGATGGGACAGTAGTGGCAGGAACACCTATTGTCCACAAAAATGTTGCCAAGCCACAGAAGGCAATTAGCAGGGAAGAAAAATGTGGTTCCTTTAAAATTTGAGTTTTCAAAATAGTTATTCTTTTTAAATTGAATGAACTCACATTGATATGCCAAGTGGACAAAATTGGGGTTGTAAGAGCAAGCATCTGAAATTATCTAACCAGTGTAGTTACCTACTTAATAAAACAGGCAGATTTGTCAAACAGGAGTAGATTCAGTCCTGAGCAATAGCTGAGTGTGAACAGGATGTAGAACATCGGGTTGCTCTGCCTTTGGCACAGAGGACAAGGAAAACAGTCCTGCAGAATGGCTGAGGGATCTCTCTAACCACATTGCTACCAATGCAGTTATGGTGGAGATAGAGTCTGAAAACAACTTTTTCCTTCTTTTATGTCTCCTGTTAGTGTTGCAGATCTAAACCTTGTAAGAAGCAGTCAGCCCCTTTAGGCCTTCACAAGGTGTTCGTGAGGTCTCTCTTTGATGCAGGGGACCCTTCTGCACCAAGCCCCCTCTCCAGCTGACGCTGCAGCCATGGTTTTTATTTGTGACAGGCTGCTGCCTGTCCCAGGCTTTTTTAAACATATTGATGGCTTTCCTTGAATTAGTCTGTCCTCCTTGCTCTTCCCATGGTCTCTATGATGCAAGATCACAAAAGGCTGTTTCGGTATCTGGTCATAGTTAATCAGGATTTTGCCTCTCTCACCTGATTTGTCAGATTACTTATGTTCTCAGTAAGAACATCAGCAGTTATATTATATAGCAGTTACCTTACCTGGTATTGACAGTAGTCCCACTTCAGGCTGGAGGTCAGACTATTCTGCTCCTCCAAAGGTCCTTTCCAATGAATACCTCTGTGATCTTAGTCCTTAATTGACTGCCAAGCAAATCCTGAGAGATTTCATCTGTTTTATGCAGCAATGAGTCCTGCAGAAATTCATATGCTCTTGTGATTAAGTAATGGCAGTAACAGCTGGATTGGTGGCCAGGAAACAGGGAGCCATCACTGCAGAGAATCTTGAAATACAATATGAGAGCCTTGTTCTGAGGTAAAACTCCAGTTCCAACAACCCATATGAGCAAGGAAAACCATCTTTCCCCCCCCAAAAAATATGCACTGAAAATGAGGGATGAAATTACTGTACTATATCAACTTATGTACATTAGGTTGGATCCTTATCCGTGTCTACTCCTCTGTTCCTCCAGGGATACTTTTAGATCTCCTGTCTAAAAAGTTGTAAATGAAAAAGGCGTGTTTCCTTTCCTCTTCATCATTTAATGGTTTATAATTTGCTGTTTGATCCTGGTTCTCCAGCCTTGACTGCATGCAAGCCACAGTACTGGGTTACAAATAAAGGACATGACAGTTTCTTTAAAAACTATAAGGCTTAAATCGAATTACGCACTATTAAAATGAAGCCTATTTTTTAAATAACATAAATAAAAGTAATAGATTTTTTTTGTTGTTGATGTTTAGACTTGGTATGCATGTTATGATCCTCCCATTCTTTAAATACCTGGGCTAAAATGTGTTCTGGTATTTAGTTTCTCTTACACTGTGGTTACCAGAGTCCTACATCTCACCTTTGAGGCCAGTGAAGGTGGAAATAGGTAATGATGTATTTTTAGAAATCAGCAATGCTGCATTCTGGGAATTCCTGCAGTATTTTTCAGAACCAAGTTTGTAGGTTTTGAGCACAGATAGGGAAATATGTCATCTGTGTAAATTGCTCTAAATTACCTGCAATTTGTTGGGAGTTGCCATTTCGAAGTACTTATTGCAACTCTAGATATTTGAGGAAGCTTTTGATTATCCTGCCCTTGTAAAATGTAATTGGCTATTTCTTAATTGTTGTCCTATGTGAAGTGTAATTACCTGTAATGTAGAGCTTTTTATTTGTCAGTGCCGCAAACAGGAAATCAAGAGTGTCTGACTGAGATAAGTTTGGGGACTCCACCACGACTTGTAATTGCATCAGATGACCTGTTTGCAATGGGACTGGTCTCTCAAAGAGGCCTTCAAAGAACCTGGAAACCTTAAATACCATCTTCATGTGTTGTGTAGAAGTCTGGCTTGTGCTTGCCTAAAACTGTCTTCAGAGAGCTGCTGTCTTCTTAGCAAGGTAGTGACGTGTTTTTATTCAGTCATAGTACATGAAGTTTCAGTAGGAATAGGCTGATTTAGAATTAATTGCTTAAATGCACTTAATCAGAAGACATTTGTAGAGCTTGCTGATGTTCATGACTACCTTAGAGAAGTCAGTTAATTAAAGCTTAGCAGCCTGAAGGAAGCTGATAGAGACAGAAAATCCCAGTCCTTGTTGATGGGTGATGGTACCTGGATGTAGAGAATAGGGTTGTACTGAACCTTCATCTGCTGCAGACTAAAAGCATGTCTGATCCCAGTCAGACGTCACTGCTTAGGGAGTTGGTCCTCTTGTCCCATCTGCTGCTTGGCTGCCCTTGACCCAGCTGTGCCAGCATTCCTCTAGGACCAGGGCATGTGTGGGAATGTCTTGGATCCTGGGGTGACCTGGTTGGGGGTTTATGTTACGTGGCCAAGGTCTAAACTCTTGTCTCGCTGAATCTGTGTCATGCACAGTCATGCTGAAGCTTTTGTTGTCTTCCCAAGCTGCATCTGTCCTGGCAGGGACAATAAACGTTATTACTTAATTGAACTTAAATGAGGCTGGGAACTTACTGGGAAATTCTTTGAAGTTCCGGGTGGGTTTTGTGTTTTACAGCAGGAATAGAACTGTTAGTCCAGGTATGTTCACCCCTCCTTTATCTCCACCCAGGCTTGGCTGTGTTGACCCAGTGCAGTGCTGGGGAGTGGTGCAGGAAGACCTAACATAGACTGACACGTCCATTCTGGGGCTCTACATTCTGTGCAAGGACTTGCAGAGACACAAAGGGAAATTAAAAGCCCTCTCATTGCCCACTGCAGGCCTGGGAGATGCTGTGCCAAGGCTGGTTTATGAACAGCACTGCTTCTCTACCTGGGGTTCCCAGAGCTTTTGTGTATGTGGTTTTTCCTTACATGCAGTCTGTGGGTTTCAATATCCTCCTCACTGTGCCTTTAGAGCATGACTGAGAAGTGAAAGCCACTTGAGTGTGTCTTCCAGGAGCTCCTGGCCAATTCTGCCATGCAAAAGCAGCAGCACAAGCTTTCTTTGGAGGAACCTCTTAAAAACAAAACTTTAAAATAAAAACCACCTTCTTGCTGAATTAACTGTCCGCAAACATAGAATTATTTAATTTCAGTTTTGCTCTTTTGATGGCGACCCGGTGCAGAACAGTTCTCAGGGAAAGCAGTGAGTCAGCTTGCCCAACAGTGACTCTATTGATAGATGGAAGGAGTGGCCCTCAAGTCTGTCTAGTCATTGTTGGTGCTTGGCTGGAGCGCCAGGGGCTCTGAGGGCAGGCTCCAACACCTCTCGCCAGCCTTGGGAGATCAAACGCTATGAGTCAGGCCACAGAAGATCATGATAGGGCCCAAACTAATTAAACTTCTTTTTTTTTCTTTCTTTTTTCTTTTTTGAACCCTTTTTTTGGGAGTAGGAGGGAAAGGACACACACACTGGGGTGTGTGGGACCTGCCAGCTCATGTGTCCTTGCAAGGTGACTTTTCTTGTGTCTCCCAAGCTGTTCTAATGGAAATTCTGCCTAGCCCCTTCTCTGCTCTGGAGTGATAGGATCTGCCAATTTTGTCCTCTCTTGATATCTTCTCATTTCTCACCTCTCTTTGTAAGGGCCCTGAGGCAGACCTGGAAAATGAACTCTTAGCACCAACACACCACTCTTAGGTATCCCAGCTTCTGGTTATTTTTCAATTCAAAACAGACATGAGCCAAAAAATCTTTTAAGAGAGGCTTCAATTCTTTCTATTTTTTGGTGTCATTTTGATCAAGGTGGGAGAGGCAGGAGGTAGCCAGATGGTGAGAAGTGCAGCTGTGCTTCAGTTCCACCGACACCTTTCCCTTGGGTTTTCCTATTTCCTTTCCCAAGGCATGTCTTGCTGTCAAACGTGAGGACTCACATCCATGAAGCCCATAGCTTCCAACAGAACTTTGACTATAAAGCAGACCTTAAAGGTTATGGGTCTGAAGGACCATATCCTATTAATGTCTCAGCTCTGCATGCTAGCACTGCTGTCCTATGCCATTCCTCAAGCTGGTACTGTCCCCTGAGCAAGAGAGGATTACAACGGGCACCAAGAGCCTCAGACTTCACTTTGGGCTATTAAATGCAAGCGCCACACACTTCAGTACCTCAGGCCATACTGCCCCAAGCTTTCTTCAGGTGCTCTGAACATGTGGTGTTCACCTCCCATCTTCCAGGCACCAGGAGCAGGCCAATTTTCAGCATAACGCAAAATCTCAACTATTTTATTGCTTAATTTAGGCCATAAAGTCCCTTTGATGTGTTGTGTAATTCAACGTTCATTCTGAAAAAGTGGGTGGAGTAGCTTTATGGTATTATAAAAATAAATAAAATGCCTGGCAGGATTTTGAAACCACATGGTCATTCCTCCTCTCTCTGCAGATAAGTTGATTGTTGAGAGAGAAATCTTGCTTAATATCTAACTTTGGGTGATTTATTTCTCCAGAGTCCTTTCATCTCCAGCATGTATTGGGTTATCTGCGCCTTCTAATCTGATTGTTTTAAGTGTGATCAAAGAAACCAAGAGAATGCACTTTATTTTCCCACTGTATGAACAGAATGCTGTTTGTACAGTGCATTACATCACCTGTTCCTGCTGCTCCTGAGTCCTGCACCAAATGGTTGCGGTATAAATAGAAAACAGAATGGACTTGTAGGGGGTGATGAAATTTGTTCCACTTGCTGAGTAAAACAGAGTTAACTCAATGAATGCTTTCTTCACGCCCAGCTCTACCTCAGCACACAACAACACGGGCTGAAAATGTTTGGAATAACTCACTCCTGCAGTGTATGGAGCTGGCATTCAGCAGCCTCAAGGAGCTGTGGTGAAAATCCACGGGAGATGGCAGGCAGGGAGACATCTCTGTTGTTGAAATTGCTAGGATTCTTTCCAGGCTATGCAAAGAAAGAGTTTGGGTTTGCATCAGCACCGTGGTGTTGTTGTAGCTGTGATGGTCCCCAGGCAGGGTCTGTGGGCAGAGGTGGTTGCTGTCCTTGCCCAGGCTTGGTGCTGCAGGATCCCTGCTTTGCCATCCCAAACAAACCCCTGTTGAAAGCAGCTCGTTTGGAAGGTCTGGAGGAAGCAGAGCACGGGGACCCACCTGGCTGTTGCAAACTGTGCATTTCTGGGGGATAAATGCCAAGGAGAAGCTCTGATTCACATGGAGGCCCAGGAGATGCCTCTGATGTTAAGCCTGGAAGCTGCGTTTCTCTGCTTGGTTGTAAAAATGCCATATGGAAGAAAGAATATTTCTTTTCTGACACCGCTTCATAACCACAGTGTTCCATGGAGGACAGCTGTCCTCTCCAGCTTTGCCATGTCTCCCCTCACTAACGTCTCCTGGCCTTTTCAGGGGCACTGAGCAGCATTTTCACTCCAATTATCTAATTGATTAATGTGTTTAACTTGGAACATTTACTCTCAGCCTGTGTTTGACTTTCAGTTTCTTGCTTCTCTTGTAGACCAGGAGGGTAATCTGAGGCCCTGGACGTCTCCTTGCTAGCTTTTCCAAGCAGTAGCTGTTGGCCTTAAAAAAAAAAAAATCATCTCTCCTTACTGACCTTGCCTTGACACACCTACAGGCCCTCATGAAAATCCCACCCTGGGTAAATAGTTCATGTTTTTATTCAAAGGAGAACTGCCATGCATCAGAAGGTCAGGGAAATCATTTGGGAGATAAGGTGTTTTTATCTTAAGCAATTAGTCCTTAGTGTTTGGTTGGGTTTTTTTTGATTTTCTAATTGGATTGGAAGTTGTGCAGTGTGTGGTCACTGTAGGAATAGCGAACTAAAAAATTGCCTAAAACCTGTCCTCCCCTACCCCATCCTGTCCCTGCTGCCCTGTTTGCTGGGAAGCAGAAAGCCACAGGCATTTCTGACGTGTCATTCCAGCAGGATGAGCTTGAGGCCACTATCTCCCCATCAGCCTCCGGGTGCTGATCATCTGATACTCATCAAAGTTTTGCCTGTCCATCACTGGGCTGCTGGTGGTTTTCTCTGTCTGTAGTCCCCAGGAAGGAGGAGCAGGAAGAAATAGGGGAGAGAGGAGTTTTCCCTTTGGATGTTGTCACAGTGTGGGTTAGGCAGGACTAACCTGGAGTGCTCGGGCACGACTGGGTCTCCTCCTTGCTCAGCCATCACCCTGCACGGTGGGGAATTCTCTGGGCAAACCAAGCCACTCTGCAGTTTCTTTCTAGTGAATTACAGGAAAATTACATTGTCCTTGCACCAGCATAAGACTGACCAAGGCTTTCCCAGTGTCCGTGTGGGGTGCTGGGCAGTGGGAAGGACTGTGCAGTTACCTGGCCTTGCCCTACACACAGGTCTGTCACCTCTGGGTGCAACAGGACACCAAGCTGGCTCTCCACAGACTCACCAGCAGCCCTGTGTTCCTTGCCTCGAGGTCATACTGCAAAGGTTGCCACAGCCAAAACTCTTGTGTGTTGTTCACACAATGCAGGTGTTTGGAGGCCCCTGCTCACTCAGCTGAGGAGGGGACCCCACAGGACTTGCGTTAAGATGAGGGATTTTCCAGCCCTTGAGGAACAGCATCTTCCTTGGTGATCTTTCAGCTTTCCTTTGGTGTGATTGGATGGTGGGCAGGGACATCCCTCAGCAGTGGCTGGGAAGCTCCTGTGTCTCTGAGCCCTTGTGCCTGATGGGGAGTGAATTCTGGGCTACAGACTGATGATGATGAGCTGAGCTCTCAATATGGCTGTTTTATTGCTGTTGTTGCAGATCTTAGAGGTGTCTGGTTGGACTCTGCAAGCTGATGGACACAGTCCTGTGCTGAAATAAACTGTCTCTGCTTGAATTCACCTGTTGGGGTATCAGGGTTTAGGGTAGCCCTAGCCCATGTAGTGCTCCTTCCACAACAGAAATCTGTAGTTCAATTTGATACTAGATTTCTTCCCCTGCAACTGCCTTATGAAAAAGCACTTAACAAACACATCCAGAGGTGTGAATTACAGCTGATGTAATTAATTTGTGTTTGTAGGCCTGACCCCCTGCAGTCTAGCTGGCAGTTAAGAACAACAGTCTAATCTTGGAGAAGATTAGGAATTCTTTGACAAAGGTTAAGCCCGGGTGATGCTGCCTTATCATTTGTACTGGTGTCCTGTGGTAAATCTGTAATTTAAGTAGGCAGGCTATTCCTAAACCAGCAGCATCTCTAGTCACCTACCTCAGTTTTTTTCAAAACACAAGTCTTAGAAATGGTTAGGCATAAAACAAGACTGAAGCAACTCTAGGTCCTTGTCACTGCAGGAGTGCCCATCACAGGACAGTCAGAGCTAGAGCCTGCTGTGACTTCTGAAGTCTCTCCTTCCCAAGCCCATCTCCAGGCTTGTCCCAGCCCTTCTCATCCCTCCTGCCCTGGGGTGAGTGAGCAGCACAAATACTGTGTGTTGGAGGAGAACTGGAGAGGAGGGAGGGAGGCAGGCAGGCAGGCAGCTCCAAGCAGGGAAGCCAGCCTTGCCTTCCCTGTGGGCTGCCTTGGTGCGCTCAGCCCCAGCCCGGCTGCAGCAGGATTTGGTCCGAGCACACTTCCAGCCAGCATGTCATGGCAAGCTTCCG
The DNA here is from genome assembly GCA_013400775.1 of Chaetops frenatus. Taxonomy (NCBI): domain Eukaryota; kingdom Metazoa; phylum Chordata; class Aves; order Passeriformes; family Picathartidae; genus Chaetops; species Chaetops frenatus. The sequence continues at coordinate 127,469 of VZTR01013730.1, read as the reverse complement.
AAGCAGCAGTTTCCACTTTTCCTCTTTAGTGTCTATTGTTTTGTTATTTGGGGAACTGGAATCCATGATTGAGTTGGAAATGTGGTTAGCATCAGCCTCTGATGCAACGGGGTGGGTTTTTTCCTTTCACATTGGTCTGAGCCTGAGCACATCTTCCCCTGGACAACTTGAGGGCTGCACAGATCTCCTGTCACCCACAGACTTGGGCAGTGATGCAGCTCTCACTGTCTTCACTGCTGAAAGACCATCCCATTTAGACTCAGGAAAGCTGCAAAGTGGTGGCTTGGGCAAAATCAGGCAAGTAGCCCCTTGGTTGCAAAGTGAGTTTCCAAAGGGAGGAGGTTGCCTGAGTGCTGATGGTTTACATTTAGTCATTTAATGCATCAGGAATAGATTACGTACTCAATTATTTTGATTTCAATCTAATGTGTTAATAATGTAAGTCTCTTTGAATAAAAATGTATTTCCAAGTCGCTTTAAATATTTGCTAGCGCAGTAAGTTGAAGACAGATGTGAAAGAAAGGGCCATCTGATGAACTGCTATTGTTCTCTTAATTTAACCCACCCCATTTGGGCCACTCGGCATGAATGGCTTTGTGTTTGCTAATAAAATCATGCTATGTTCCCTGCAACACATGTTCTGCATGTCCCAGCTAGTCAGCAGCAGTAAAACCTTATTTTTATAGGTTTATAATGTTACCTTCTCAACTGTGGCTTCTTTTAGATACAGCAGTGCTGCCAGGCTTGGCCTTGGCACACTGGAGCACACAGGGGCGGCCACAAGCCCATGTTTCTGGCTCATCTCCCCCTTTTTCCCTGGCACCTCAGGCCCTTGCTCCCTGCATGGCTCATCAGCGAGTGTGTATACCTCTTCACCTAAAGGGTGCTGTGTCAGCAGCCACTGGAAGAGAAATAGGACTGCATCCTCCTCTCCCCAAAATGTTTGGATGAGCCCAGGTTGCTTCTTGGACTGCCTCAGAGAGTGGCTGTGGGCTCCACAGCCCTTTTATCTGCTGGGCTTAGGAGACACAAAGACGATGTGGAAAGTGCTCTCCTGTTGCATGATCCCAGGAGAGCCATCCCAGCAGTTTCTTTGGGCAGTCCCTAAGACAGAGGGATGAAAAGCAACCTCTGCCTTAGCACAGCATCTCAGAGGGGGCTGCTCTCAGCAGTTGGCTGGCAGTGGTCCTCCACAAGCTACGTCCAAGCTGCAGGGAATCAGTATGCAGAGCAGTTACTCCCTTTCCTTGGCACATTGTTTTTTAAAGACTCCAGGGTAGAGGGGATTAGACCAAGTTCTTAGGGGAGGAGAATAGCCAGCAGGGGATGGCTGGTCATTTTTGTTCCTTTTGTAGCACAAACAATCTCTCCCTTACTACTCATAGGGCTCGTGAGTCTTTGTGATGTTTATTTGGCTGAAAGATTTGGAGACCTCTGGTCTAGATAGCTCTCCAACTGAGAAGGGGAATTTAGGCACTTGTGATAATGTGGCCAAAGAAATTACAATAAATATTTGGGAGATTTTAGTGTTTGGCATTCGTCAAGAATGGTTTAGCAGAATGAAATCTTTAGTGGAAAGGATGGAAGTCCAGCTGAAATGACAGAGATGTGCCTGGGCTGGCGTTGGCACATCTTCCACACTTCAGGGATTAGAAGGAATTGTGTAATAGCAACATAATGATCTGCAAAATTGGCTCATTTAAACTTCAGCTGCTTTTGTTTAGGAGATGGTCTTAAAATCTGAAACTGGGTCAAAATCTTTTCTTGCTCTAGAACTAAAAGTTCCACACATTTCAGACTTCTGTTTGAAGAGCCCTCTCTTACTGCTGTTCAGCCAGCCCTTCTGGGCTGAATTTCAGCCAGGCAGGTGACCTTGGCCTGCTAGTTCTTGTCACTTGGGAAAGTGCTGTTGATCAGGATCAGATTTTCTAGGGTCTGATGATCTCCAGCACATCCTCTCCTGCTGATGGAATCACAGTCCTTGGTTCTTCTTTAGAACTGAAATGTCTCCTCTCTCAGATGAGAAGCTGAGCATGCACAATTCTGGGGGTATATTCAGTCTCTTGGATTCTTACCACATTTTCACTGAAGGTCAGAGTTTTGTCACTTCGTGAACTTGCCCTAAACTACCAGCAGGAGAGAAGTCTTCCTCAGCAACAGCACTCCCCCCAAAAATGAAGCCCAAGTCTTGGAGAACTATTGTGGCCCTGTTTCTCCTCTGTTTGCAGCAGAAAACAAAATCCCCAAAATATGGGGAGTTTTTGTGCACCTGTGTTTCCAACAGTAGAAGAGGATTATTCTTGCAGGTTCCAGGGTCAGCTTCTTGCAGACATGCATGGCCTTCTCATCTCCTGGGGTTGGCCCCAGTCAAGGAATTGTGCAGATACTCTCTAACTTTTCCCAGATAATACAGCCTGTGAGTGCAAGGAGGGTTTGCAAGGATTTGTGTCAGGAAATAGCTGCTTGGGGAAGTCCTTTTCCTTACTTCTGGATAAAGCAGTGTGATTAATTACTCTGATTGCTCACCTGGACTGAGGAAGGCAATCCCACCAGGCAGTCACCCTATTGCTCGCAGGAAGGGAACAAAGTGATCCTGCACATGGACAATCCATGTCACCAAGTCACCAACAGTGGAATTCATAAATTCCTTCCTCATTTGCTAAAAGTTGCAAATGCATCTGCAGAATACACAGACATCTGTTATCATCTCAAGTGAGGGGATGATGCCATTTAGTGTTAGCAACACACACACGCACCAGAGGAGTCTCTTCACTGCCTTATTCACAGTGTGAGTTTTACATCACACTGGGGATGTACATGTAGCCCAGGAAGGTCATTCCTAGGATAAAAACCACTGGCAAATACTGTCCTCTCTTCCCTGGATGTGACAAGGTACCAGCAGCAAAGGTTGGCAGCAGTGTCACTTTGCTGTCACATCGTGTCACACAGGAGTCCCACCACTGCAGCTGCAGATGTGCAGGCTCAGGCAGACATTGGTGTCACAAGCTCTTGCATGTTTTGATTAATTCATCTACATGAATTCTCATACATGGGTTCAGGGACGGGTGCTTTCATCAGCTTTGTGATCAAAATGTGTGCCAAGGATACTATGAGTCATATTCCAGACTCACTCTTAGTTTTGGAGAGGGGATTAATGGGGATGTTAAAATATTGCTCATTTATGCTATAGGCGGAGCTGGCAGCAGTGGCTGTAGTCATGGTTGCCCAACATTCCCCATTATATAAAACTTTGTTGTAGTTGCTCATATCTTTATTAGACTGTGTTGTTTGGTGTTCTTCCATGCTGAGATTCTGCCTCAGGCTGAATTATTTTGGCAAATTTTAGTAAAAACAGAGGGGGAGGAAATTACATTGTTTTGTTCATGTCAGAGTCTTACAATTTACTTTACATTGATAACCTTCCAGTTTTCCCACTTTGAAGCAGGGGTTTGGCAAGTGGATTGCTGGAGGTGGGAGGGATGCTGGCAACTTGAACATGTATTTTGCCATCCATGTGAGAATCCATTCAATATGACTGAATTATAAGCTTGTGAAATGGCACAAACTCTATAGAAGGTGGTTTAAAATTTTGGCAGTCAGAGTGTCTGAAAAGTGTATTTACTGTGATGGTGCTCATGGCTAAGACTTCAGAGACAGGAAACTGCAATTCCTGCTGCTGCTGCTCATGGAGCCTTCAGCACTCATCTTTAGGTGAGCCAGCTCTCTTCTCATATCATCCAGAAAAGATACTCACAAAAAAAAGGCTTTTTGTGCAGTGATGGGGAGGAGGTGAAGAGGGGAATTTCCTCCAACAGTGAGCAGGTGGTGTTGGGAGCTAGCAAGAGACACACTGCACAGGGTATTGGAACTGGAAAGGGGTTTTCCAATGCCTCCCAGAGTTTTCAGGTGCTGTAGCTGAAACTGCCTGTACTCCAGCCTTTTTGCTTTTTCCATGCATGGGGTAGGTTGAGCCAGAGGAGCCAACAGAGCAGGTAGGAAGGAAGGTGCACAGGGCATCTATATTGCCACTTGTGTCATTGAAGGGCCCTGCAGAAGAAGAGGCAGAAGATGCAAGCTGGAAAGCAGGTCTTTCTGTGCTGGGTTTTTCCTGAGGAGTGCTGGAAGACAGCTCTCCTCCCTGGGAGAGAGTCATTGTGTGTGTCTCATCTTTCTGTCTGCTACTTGAGACCCAGATCAGACTTGCTGATGTGCTGAGCATGCATCAAGGCAGAAGTCTTAAAAAACATTGACTATTAGGCCCAGAGCATTTCACATTGAGCACCCACATCTTGAGAAAGTTGTGATAATTTCAGCATTGCAGTTGGCTTTTTGTGCATAAGAGGATATGCTTCCTCCAGAGTAGCAGCACAAATAAATACAAGATACACTTGTGGAAATTGCCAAGAGTAATCTCCAGCAAAGTGAGTAATGCTGCATTCAACATGAGATTTGGGTGATGTCAAAGTACAAAAACAGGGGAAAATAGGGATATGAATCCATTTATCCTGTGCCCTGAGCAGATGAGGTTCTGCAGAGAGGACTAAGGCATAGTGATACATGAGCAAAAGAGATACTTTTTGAGTGGAAGATACTTTTTTCCCTACTTATACATTGCTTTTCCCTGCCGTCTTAAGGAGAAAACATCTAGAGCAATGATGCATTCCTGTAGTACCTACGTGGTCAGTGAAATGCTGTCTGTATGGTGTGGCCCATATGCACTCAGTAACAGATGGTGGGTTTGTGTCACACAGATGGGCTCCAGTGTTGCACAGCTCTTGTGCTCCAGGCCATACACAGAAAACAGCCTTTCCCTTGATCTGTGGAATTTCATTTCTGGTTGTGGAACTTGGGATGATTGCAATGTGGCAGTGGGTCAGACAAGCTCTAGTGCTCTGCTCTTGCTTTAGAAAAAGAAAATGGTGTCAGCAACACATCATGTCAACTGGGGGTGATTGTGGGCCCACCCATGCCATCCAAAATGCAGAATTAAAGCAGGTCTCACCTCTGGGGCTAGAAAAATGTGGCTTTTGCAACGGTCCAGTGCTGTATTCAGTGCCTGGGGAGTTGGCTGGAGCTGGAGCATTTGAAGTGATTGTAAGATCTCTCCATGAGGCTTTCTGCTGAGATCAGTTATTTGGAGCACTTAAGAGTCCCTCCACACTTCCCCATTTTCACTAATTATCACAGTGTCTCTGGGGCCTCCCTCACCAGTTGAATTTGGTTGGGTGTCAGCAAGTACCTTGTACTCAGAATTTCTGGAGGGATTAAAAAGATGTAAATGGAAGACACAGAGTTTGCTCAACTTTTGTGTCTTTAAGAAACTGATGTAAAAAAGCAAATACAGTCATCATTTTATCTGAACAGTGGTTAATTTGTTTAGAACAAAAAGCACATTGCTTGCACTGTCACTTTTTCTTCCTATGTGGAGCTGTCAACTGGTTTTAATTGTATAAAGATTAAAAAAATGGAACAAACAGTTCTTTTATAGCATTTGGAGTGGACGTGGTACTTCATATATATACCACAATAATGCATACCAGATGAAAAGATACTGTGGAATTTGTGCAATAAAGGTAGAAGCCCATATATGTTCCAATGGATGAGAACCAAAACAGAAAAAATCTTGAAGGCAAAAATAACAACAAACTCCAGCACAGTTCTTGAAGTCAAGTTTCACTTGCTGTGAAGTGCCCCCAGGGAAAACAAGCACAGGATTTGCCCGAGCAGTGGCCAAACTTCATAAGGGGATGGACCACATGTATAAACCTCCCAAACAGTTAAAGGTGTTTCACCTCCCCCCAGGTCTGGAGTTTAGCTGGACCCTTTGGTATTGTTGTGTCCCAGGAATGACCCTGTGAGCTCCTGTACAACTTGTCTTTGAGTAACTCTTTTATATTTAATTTTTTTCCCCGTCCCTGCCTCCTTCAGCTCTTTTTTCTCTACATTTTAATACGTGTTTCAATGAGGTGAACTGGTTCTTGCACCTTGGATTATTTAGAATGCCTGTGGAGATGTGTCACCCTCAGGAGTGGAGCATGCCCAGCATACCAACCTTGAAGTTAGAGTCAAGGAATTCCTAGTAAACAGGGATTACTGACCCACCTGCCCTGGCTCCCTTTGGATGCTGGTCTCCATCTTCCTCACTGCTCTGAAATTCTTTGCTCTTGGTTTGCCAGTCAGACACCAAATTTAGATCCATTTGTAAAGGAACAGCTATGAGAAATGGGAAACTGAATCCACTGACTTCATTCTTCTGTTTTAAGTATGACTTTGTGTGACCTGGATGCAGCAACTGATGGCTTGGCTTCCAGGTCTGGCTGGAGATGCAAGGTTTGGTAACTGTCCCAAAACTAGGACTATGAAAGAATACTTCATGCTCACCATCTAAGGAAAAGTTACTTTAATCTTTGTGTAAAAGGAGGGCTGTTTGTAGCAGCTTCACAAGACCATCTTCCCTCTGTATGCCTGTTTTCCAGGGACAACAGCAAGTTGTTTCCTGCTAGTCTGCTAAACTCTTAAACAAAGAAATAAAATAAGTATCTCTAGTAAAGGAAATACCCTTTTTTAACCGCATCTGTCTCCCTTAGACACAATTTCTGTGTTTTACATTCCTTCTTGTGGTTGTTAGTACAGTTCTTCTGAGGATTTGTCATTGCTGTCATCCTCTAATAGACCTTGTCAGAAGGACACCGTGACTCAGTGCACCCTCTTCTTGCCCCAGCCCCTGCATTATATTGTCCAGATCGGCTTGAGCTGTGAAGTGAAAGTCAGATTACAAGCTCCCAGTAGAGACCAGGAGACCGAGTTAGGATTTATACTTTCGTTGTGATGCTGACATCTCTTTGGAGCTGAGCAATAAATAATAGAGCAAGTTTAAAAGCTTTTTGCAGCTTGCCAGTATGTTGTTGTTGATACAGCCTGCCGTTTGTTAACATGATCCAACAAGTATCCTTTAATGACCCCATTTGGGGAGCCTGTGAGACTCCAGAGCACTGCTAGAGAAGCTCTGTTTCATGGTGCTGCACTTTTGAGACCTGCTTATCTGTCATGGTTGCAGTCAGCTGATGCTTATGAACTCTTGCTCATTATAAAGTACTGATTGGAGGCAGAAGTCTTCTGCAGGGGTACTTCTTTTCTGTACCAATCTAATGGTCTCTTGACTTTAAACTCGAATGTGTTCCCTAGAGGGAAGTAAAGTTAAATAAGACTTTGCAGGAATTTTTAATGTGAAGGTATGAAACGTCTTTGTGAAGGTCTTTTGCTTGACTGAGTTGTTGTTTCATGTGCTGCCAATATCTGATCCCACTTCTTGACCTTTAATATACACTGAGAGGGAAGATTAGGATGTTTCTAATCAGCTGAATCTCCCCTCTGGGAGCACTATTAAATCTTGGCTCTCAGCTTTATCTCTGCCAGGTCTTGCCAGCCCTCCATGGTTTTGGTTTTGTTACCAGCTGAGGTCAGAGTTCATTCACCTCAAAGGTTCTTGTTCAATGGGGGAAGTTTCTTGGATCATTTCTGTAGGAGTTAAGACACCAGCAAGCAAGTCTGCTTGGAGGCAGACCTCTTCTCTTCATGTGCCTTGTGAGCCAGACCTTAATAAGTGAAATAAAGTCCTTTATTTTGTGCAGGATTACTGCTAATTCTGCCCACCTCATCATTAGCAGGGCTTTGTCAAACACCTTCTGGAGCAAACCTGAGTGGTTTTGAGGCACTAAGTCAGGTGCTTCATAGGCATTCAAAATATTACCTCAGCTGGTTTCTTCTGCCATCCAAATTCGTAATTTCATTAAAATTCCAATTTGGTTGGCAATAAATTGGTAACGAGTATTAAGTTTCATACCATTGTTTTGGGGGGAATTCAAGTGAGGCTAGCAAGTCTGTGGTCATGCAGCTCAGCTTATGTTACAGGACCCAGTGGTACAGGCAAGCAATTTAATGTCAAAGCTGCAAGTAGTCTTTGTAAAACTGAGCCCCCCTGAGCTGCATATCTTCCCCTTTCATTTCAGCCATCTGCAACACCACTGTTGTGACTGAAGTATTGGGAAATTTATCCCTGAAGGCAATACAACAGTGGATTGCAATGCTGAGGTTGATGCCTTCCTGAAAAATTTTGATGGTCCAAGGAAGGACTGAGCGCCCGTGGTCTTATTTAGCCCTTGGATTCCAGTGCTCCCATTCCCTAATGTGGTCCATGTACCTGTAGATGTCCCTGCCCTGTCCTACATCTTTGAACACTCCAAAGGCTCTGTAGGTATGTAGGAAGACAGGGAATGATCTGGTGTCTCTGGCCAAAGCTGGATGCTTTGTTTCCATCCAAAAACTTACTCATTCTACAGACCCTCATCTTAAGTTACTGAACTTGCAGAGAAATCTGCTCGTAATTTCTTTCTTGTAAATCCTGTTTTGTTGAGCAGAAATTTTGGCAAAGAAATCGAGTCACTGGAGAATCCCCAGTTCTGCCTGGTTATACCAGGCCTCCTCAGATCTTTCCTTGGAACGAGCAGGCAAGAGGAAATACTTTCCATTTCAGAGAAGCGTGGACAAACAACGTTGCTTCAGACAGAGAAGAAAAGTGGCAGACGGAGTTACAGTGCTGAATCCTGCTGGCCAAAAGCATGCTTTTGCCTTTATTCAGTCATTCCTGGAACACAGTGTTCTTATTGTATTCCTTCTCACCCCGCTCAGTGCCTCTCCTCAGGCTCAGGGCTCGGAGATGCCCCAACCACAGTGCTGGCAGGTTTGGGGGAGTTAAAAAAAGCATCAAACGCATCTCGGCAATGGAACCTCTCCCTCCTTGCCTGACACTGGCTAAACGTGTGTTCTGAAAACCTGGATCCCGTTAGAAACGTTCCTGCTGTCTGGAAAACAAAGTACTCGCTCGCCTGGTTTAGTCATTAAGTAAATTTGTGGTTTGGTTGAGACAAAAAATAATGAAGAAAAGCTGTTGAAATCCTGGGATTAATTTGATAGTTTGCAGGCAGCGGTGTTTTTAAGTGGAGCTGCAGCCTTCTTTATGTTGCGAGCAGACCCAGGTACAAACCTGGGCTTCCCTCTTGCCCTGTGCCTCAGAGCCAGGCATTTGGAAGTAATTTGTTCCGCGAAGGCCCTCTCGGAGCGGGCGAGGGGGCTGCTCTGGGCTGGGAGCCGAGGTGCGTGGGTGTCGGCACGGCCGGCCCGCGGCTGGAATGCCGGGAGATGCTTTGGGCTTGCCTGTGCCATCTGCAGCACCCCGGGCTGCAGGCAGCGACGGGTGGTCGCTGGCTTGGCGTGACATGGAAGGCTCTGAACCGTCGGGAGGTTCGCTGGTGTTATTCCATCTGTGACACGGTGGCCTCTTCTGGGAAGAACCCTTTCCTCTGGACCTCCTTTACATCTCCCAGCAGCCCCGCCTGCCGTCTCAGGGAAGCGAAACTGTGGGGTAAAAAGCAGAGAAGCCAATGCAGAAATCCCCCACAGCACTCTGCAGAACGTTTCCCCTCTCCACCAGCCCCAATTTACCTGGGACAGTCACCAAGGAAAGCAGAGAGCAGGGAGCTGGCACTGAAATGCTGTCTGAAATGCCTACTCTGTGTGTTCATCCACTTAACCACACATATATATGTATATACATAAAATCACTTGTATTAGACATAAATGTCGTTTCAGTCTGAGAAGCCAATTAGCAGAGTGGAAAGCTCATGCCAATCAGCACCTTGCTGAATTTTTCCCAACTCTCAGTTTAGGCAGGGGAAAGCAGACTGCATTATCAGCCCTTTCTACCTGTGTCCAGTGATCCTAGTGCCTCAGAGAGGGAGAACACATTTGGAGGGTCAAAAAATCAGGGATGAGGACTCAGGTCCCACTTGTTTCAGGGGTTAACATGCGTGGATGTTCAGCACATCCCTGCATGAGCTTGATTCTGTCCCTTCTATTCCAATAAAATATTAAAAACAGTTCTCCTGTGATATGTTGTCTGAACAGAGGCCAGGACATGTAGGCGACTGTGGCTCATGGGTGGCAGCAGTGTACCCTGGATATCCAAAATGCACACACGCTGCTGGGTTTGCCCTTCTTTTGTAGCTTCTTAAGTCACTACGGCAGTTTTTGGATGGCTGATGCAGCCTGGCTGCTCCAAAGCAGTGAGGCTCTCCAGTTCAGTTCAGTTCAGTTGCAGTTAATGCAGCCAAATAACCTGTATATTTTACAGAAAACGTCCCTAATGTTGTCAGCCTTTCATGATGGATAAGGATTCATATGAATCATGTCATCATTTAAAAAACCAAGCAAAACTACTTTGTTATGGTATAAACTCAGACTAATCCATTGAAATTAATCTAGGCAGATACCTGTGTTTATTAGATATGGAACAGAATGTTCTGCAACATTTGCTGTATTTCAGGAAGATGATCCAATTGTCCTGTTAATTGTTGTGCAGGCATTGTGTTGCCCATTTTTTTTTCATTTTAATGAATATCTTCTGCTTTGAGTTATTAAATAAATGAGGTTTGTGGTCTTATTCTAGGGAAGACATGTATTGTTTTTAGGAAGGACTTGCTTTTATTGTTTGTCAGACTTAGATTTCTGCAGTTTTGATATTAAATCTGTAACTAGTGGACAAAATCCAGTATTACATTGGGGAGATGAGTGAGCACAGCCTCTCCTCCATTGGGAAGGAGGAGCTGGGAGGGCTGGTTTGGAGATGCACAGTCAGATGAAATCTTGAGGGACTTGTTCTGCAGTTTCCTTGGAACACAGTAGTTTCATTCTGTTGTCTGAAAGCCTTTCCCAGGAAGGTTAGGCTGGCAATAGGGCAGTGCAGCCACAATATTTAGCCTATCTAGTCCTTATTTGCCTCCTAAGGCAAACATTTTATTTCCTGTATTTCAACTTCCTTCCTAGATTCTCTCCCCCACCTTGCTGTATCCTATGATCTAAATTACTGGTTGCAATTAATGCATCCTCTGTACATTAGTCCTGCCTGAGAAGTAGCATGTCCTTGGTGAATGCAAAGGAGTTAGAAACTGGAAACTCAGACTGGTAAATCTTGGATTTAGCTTTTATAACTGTGCTTTAATACTTCACAGTTATTGCTGAAGCTCCCCATAAAATAATCTCCATGCAGTCCTAAAATGGAATTGAATGCCTTAGAAGAAAAGAGAAGAAGAGCCCTTATCTGTACTTTTAGTTACATTTTTATTTATTTCCCTTCTTTCTCTGGCGTGGGAGGCTGAACACGCAGGGAAGAAGATACAGATTTACAAAGGCAAGGAGTGCTAAAGAGCATTTTTTTCATCAGCTTTTAAAAGCCAGACTGTAATCATAAATTCCCTGATAGCTGGAGCATGCAGAAGTCGTCTTTAAGCCTACAAGTGACAGGCTGCTGTTGCTTTTCAAACTTCAGATTTCATTTTTTTGTAAGACATAACTTTGATCTGGTTCCTTTGTAATGCTCTGTAGAGCGCCGGGGCCGCTGCGCTCGCCGGCTGCAGAGCTGGAAGTGAACTTTCTTGGCAAGAGCCATCTGGAGACCTCAAAGAACAGATTAACTTGTCCAGAATTGATCTGATCTTTGAAGAAGCTGCCCTTGCCTGGAACACATGTGATTAGCCTGACATTGGCAGTGATGAAGTTGGGATGCACAGCAGTGTCTGAGTACCCATAGTAATTGGGAAGAGTTTTAAGTGGAGCAACCCCAACAATCTGCAATCAGATTATCAGGTAAATCCCCAATTTTAACTTCTTGAGCTGACTTTTCATCTTAAGCACAGATCAAATCCAGTCAGGAGTGAAGATTTTCAGCTTTGCATCTTTATAGACATTTTGTTCTTAGCTCCAGGACATTCCCATGATGATGGTTTGGGAAAAGCTGTATGGTGCAACTTCTGTGATAGTTGTTGGTACCACGGATTGGAAGCAGATTTTTCTGTTCAGGTGGTGGATTAATGTAATCTTGTAAATCGGACTCTGTGGTGGATGCTGTTGTAATCCCTTGTTTAAAGGTGACCCTGCTGCTGGGACACCCTTGTCAGCACATGCTATTTAGATATGCTGAAGGGATTTGCTTCAGCTCATACATCATAAACCAGCATTTGCAGCTTTTAATTTGATTGACTGGATGTGATAATGAAACATGGAACTGCATGAAGGATGTGACAGTCAACCTGCTTGTTGGTGGATATAAGTTTTGGGAAAAAGTGGCTAGCTGGAGACTCAGCAACCTGTCATTCTGGAAGGACTTTTTGTTTCTTAGATAAGAGTAGTTAACTTTTTTAATGTTATGGTTTGGGGGGTCTTTTCCACACTGAATAAATGGAACAGCTCAAAATAACAAGTTAGAAGGATGTCTCAGCATTAGACTGCGTCCTCCCAATCACAAATGCAAAATGACCAGAGACACCAAATAAGAGTAATGCTTAGTGCTGGTTTCATCTTCAGAAACACAGGACTGCAAAAGTTTGAACTAATTTTTCAGAAGCTGATGTGAAAAAGCAAGGTGGGAGCACAGAATGAGAAGCTGGGTCCCATTGAGTTGCAGCCCTGGTCTGTGGTCTCAGGGCACCATCCCTCAGCCCAAACACCACCTGTGAGGAATTGTGTCCTGCTGCGAGGTTGCTCAGTGCAGTGCAGGAGGGAGGGCATCTCAGCTCTTCCACCTGCCATCGGCTGTGGTGACACATCTGGTGTTCCTGCAGAGCCCATTTTGGGGTGTCCTTCTGTGGGACTTGCCAACATCCCCAGAACTCCGCAGCTCAGAACTTTCCAAGGTGGCTTATGAAGTTCAGGTGGTTATCAGCTGCCTCATGGCTCAAGGTGTCTGGAAAATGGCATTTCTCCAATGTTAAAAATGAGCTGCTCACCAAAACTGTGATGACCAAAGGTTCAAACTGTGGCATGGGAGGAAAACTTCTGCAAGAGCTGTTCAGGAGAATGCATTGGGAGTTTTGTGGTCGTCAGCTTCATGAGTCTTTAATCTCTTGGATTTGCTAATACTGTGTCTCAAACAGCTGCTTCCTTGGTAGTGCAGGGGTTTGGAGGAGCTTCCCATGCCACCAGGGAGTTTCCAGGTCAGGGAGGTGGGGCACCCTTGCAAGAGGAGGCCTGCCTGGATTCTATCACAGCTTCAATTCTTTTGAGGAAAAATTTTCTTCCAGAAAATGTCAGTGTCATAAAAATTTGTGCTGCAGCTGGAGAAGGTGGTAGCAATGAAAACTGATGGATTGATCAGCTTCCCTGTTAAACTGGGAGCTGTTCCAGCCATGCTGGAACTGCCACCAGACTTGGGAAGACCATGTCTCTCAGACCTGCCAGTAGAGTGCTGAGCAACTTATTCCCTCCAGTGGAAATTTGAATTCTGCAGAAATTAGTTGCCCAGAGGCCTTTCATCTTCAAGGAAGTTTTCTTCTTGCCTTAGTGGTTTTTTTCCCATGCTTGATGAAGAACATCAGTGAAGGAGGTGCATAACTGGTGAGAACCAAAGGGAGTGCCACTCAGATTTGGCTTTGGAGGCAGGAGCTCTTCCTCCCACTGTGGATGCTGAAGGTGATGCAACTCTTCCCCAGAGCACACCAACCCTGGGATTTTTTGCATAGAGCAGAGTAGCATGTTTGGCAAAGGTTGGGGACTTTGCATCTTTGATTTAAAATTGAAATAGCCATCAAGGGAAGTTGTGTGAGGGAGACTGGGGTTCCCAGGCTGGAAGGAAAAGGGTACCCTTGGGGACTCAGGATACCAGTGGGAACTCCACATAGAGCAAGAGGACTGAAGAGGATCTCACCTCTCTGCTGTGTTACATTGAGGCTTCAAGATCTGATGGTGCTGATGTCCCAAGTGCTGGGTGCTTGGTCAGAGGAGTGAGAGATCTGGGGATGGGTGGGATGCAGCCAAGACAATGTGTGACATAAACCCAGAACAGGTAGAAGGAAGCCTTAAGGAAATTCTTGCTGTTTTTCTACAGCAGTTTAGGCCCTTGTCAGCATTACCAAAATATGCAGTGATCAGTGAAGGGCTTTATGTAAAGAAAAGGCAGCTGGTCAGGCTGACTTACTCGGGTCGCTGTGATCTCTGTTATAATTGTTCCCTATGTGATTATTTTGAGGGTTGAGCAACTGAGAGCTGCAGAAGAGACATGCAGCTTTATTTCTGCAATGCATGAAATGTTCTGTGTTCATTTCAAAAACGCTCATTGCTCTTTCTGTCTTAAAAAATGAAATGAAATTCTGGAAGACTGCAGGAATTTTTGTGAAGTCTAACTTTAAATGCTCACCTTTCCTTTTATCGCCCTTATCAGTGCATAGAGTTCGGTATGTGAGCCTTTTAGCTGACATTTCAAATCACTCTCAGGGTGCCTGAATCCCTTTTAAAGCAGCCTCCCCTCCCAGATCAGAAGTGACCAGTTTTTTTTGTTAGACTCCATGTTCCTTTAATGTTTTCCTCCTAATAGATGTTGAAAGCGTTCTTCAGAGGCACAGCACAAAACATTCAAATAGTGATACGAGCCAGCTGAAGAGAGTTGTCAGGGAGAGAGAACATTAGGAGAAGGATTGAATACAGATGGATTCCTCAAAAGTAATGTAACCTGTTATGATTGCTTTGAAATCCTATACCCTTTCCATCTCCTTACGCTTACCAAAAGTTTACATTTGCATTGATGTATTAGAGACAGAGCTAAAATGGAAGTAATCCCTGTTGTATACATGCTTAAGTGTGTAATTTTAGCTAAATACAACAGTTGTGTCCAAACCTGCATCCTCAGTGGGAAAACCACAGCCAGGAAGTGATGTGGGAGAGCCCAGCCATCCCAAGTCCTCTGGAGGTGCTAGGAACCTCCCAGGACCCATGTGCTCACTCTTGGTTCCTTCAGCCATCACAGTTCCACACTCTGTGACCTCTTCAGGTGCTCTCTTCTCCTCTGTCTTTATATCAGCAGATACAAAGGAGAAATGGATTGCCCTGTGCATTTTCTTCTGTGTATCTGAGTGCTTTCTTAATATACTGCTAAAATAATCCATGCCTCTTCCAGACAGCCCTGGCAAAAGGTCCACTAGAAGTTGGTGCTATATTTTAATTGGATTGTCCAAAAATCATCCTTCTCTTTGCCCTCAGGGAAGGTCTGAGCTATCCATCATTCCTGCCTCAATTTAAGAGGTTGTCTCAGCCTCCATCACACCACTGTCACGTTGGATTTGACAGGAGGGTTGCATTGCATTGCACTCCTTTAATGTTCAGAACTGACCGTTCTGCACGGGGAGAATGGCTGAAGGGGGCTGGTAAGGTTTTCGCTTATTATCACTTGCTTTTTAGGGTGAACCTGTTCAAATTATTTCCAGTACTTGCCCTAGAAAGCTGTTCTGAAATCTGATGGAATATAGAAATGAGTTTGCTCCAGTGCACATCTGCAGGGACTAACAGAAAGTTTGTATGCTAGAAGGTGTCTGTGGTGAGTCACCATCCCAAGGCATCCCTGTGCTCATCCCCAGCTGACTCTGTATTGTACCACACGAGGCTCCCTTCTGCCAAACAGCCACGAAAAACCTCAGCTGGCTCAGTTTTGAATGCTCTTTGCACCATTCTGAAACTGTACTGAGCTTCATCATCCAAGAAGAGATAGCTTGGAGTTTTGCTTGGTTTGTGGCACACAAAGTAGTTTTCTCTGTGTGAGAGTAGAGAGTAATTTGTTTCTAACTGACCCCATAATGGACCTGAAACAATATGATTTTTTCCTAGTGAGCAGTGAATATCCATGGCCCCTTGAATTACAAGGAAAATAGGCTGTGTGCTGAGGACCCAAAGGGCAGGTGAATAGAAGCTGAGTGAGCAATGCATTAGCTGAAGGCTGTAGCCCTGTCCAGTTCAGGTTTTAAAATACTTTGGTAATTCTTCCATCCTGGTACACCATGTGCCATATTTTGCATAACAGCATCCAAAAACCTCTGCCTTAAATGGGCTCTCTGCCAGTCTCAGTTCTTGCAGTGCATGTCCTGCATTTATACTCCATATAAACAGACAAACTGCCAGTTTTTCCCTTTGCTGGTGTCTTCCTCACCTCTGGTCCCTCCATCTGTGTGTTTCCCATGGGTTTCCTTGTCGTATGTAAATATAAACTCATCAGGGCAGGGGCTGTTTTCTGTTGTCAGTAGGACTTCAACCACTGCAGTGGTTGAAACCAGAAACATTGTTCTTGGCAGAACAGGGAAGCACAGGTTGCACCTCCATGGAGGTGTTTGCTCAGGGCCCTTTGCAAACCACATCAACTGAGTGCCGATTACTGAGTTACTAAATAAGGGATGGTGCTGATGAGCTTTGTGATCTGAACTGAAACAGGACACTGATATTCAGAGCTTGGAAAACCCAGGAATTCATCAATTTCAAGATATCTTAAAAATGCTGTTCTTCATGCAGAGAGGCAGGCAGGGAGATCAGGGCATTAAGTGCTGTTTGGTTGATGTGAACATTTCAGCTTGTTCCTTCTTCTGGCACATTAGAAAATGACTTGCAGGAGAACAAGATGCCTGCATGGCCTGTCTGTCCTGCAGCATAGCAGAGCTGGAGGCACATTGGCAGCAGTGGCTTTTCTATGCTGGTGGCAGAGTCAGCATGAAGGAATTCGTGCCTGCTTGGTTCACAGGCTGCTTCAGCATCAGGTCTCCTCCTGAGCAAGGAGCTCGCTTCCCAGGTTAGCACATGCAGGCAGCCTCCCCTCCTGATGTTTTGCTGAAGGGAAGGAGGTTGGCCTGCATTTGTACTTCAATAACAAGGCATGGGTTGTGTACAAACCAGCCTTCATAGATCTATGAGCAGATTGTCCACTGGAAAAGGTCAGTGTGATTAGGTGATCCTTCCTGGTGGAATTTGCAAGTGTCCAGTGTACCTCACTGCAACACCTGAGCTCGGTTTTAGGTACTGTGCTATGAGCAACAGCTGTTTCTTGCTTCACCTCCTTCCCTCTACAAACATGTTGGAGTGAAGAGGGATGTTAAAGTAAGCATAGAATGGGTAAGCTGTGCTACACATCCTTCCCTGTTGGAAGAGCAGAAGCCTATTTTGACTAAGAAAAATGCTGTCTTGCTGTCTAGGTATTGCTTTTAGATGCTCATAGAATGACAATGCTAAGCAGCTAGCCCATGGACTCCATAAACCCTGATGGAAACAGAACTTCTTCCACACACCCTCATTCCCTCCCTTACTACTCACAGTATCATCTTCGTTACTCCAGGAATTCCCTGTTTCTTCCAGTTATGAGTCAAATAGTTCATGGCTCTATCAGTGCAACTGAGTGTGAACACAGCCTGTTCTGTAGCCTGTCATTGAGGCTGGGGCTCCAGGCAGAGTCCTTCTGCCTGGTGATGCAGAGCATGGTCAAGGCTGTGTCCTTCTAACTTGACTCTCATTTTTCTCTCGCAGGCATGGGTCGTGGAAAGAGCCTGTTAACCCCTACTATGTCAACACGGGCTATGCTTTGGCACCAGCCACCAGTGCCAACGACAGTGAGCAGCAGAGCATGTCCAGCGATGCCGACACCATGTCACTGACAGACAGCAGTGTGTAAGTAACTCCAGCCTGGGCACAGCCACTGTCTTCAGCAGTGCTGCACTTGGGTTGTTCTGGGAGAGAGGCTTTGCCACAGCTGGGGTTGGGGGAATGTCTGAATAGACCACAGTCATGAGCATTCTCACTTTCTTTTCAGTTTCTTTGTCACTGTGCAGGTTACTCAGCCTTGCCAGTCTTGGGAATATTTGCAGCATAAAATACTTTGAGTGATCTAAAATAAATGGTGTTCGGTCAGAGCTTTTGCAATGTTTCTTAAGCCAGGTGCAAGAATTGGTGATGTTGGATGACTTTGTAGTAACTGATCTGAGATACGTTATCATCTGAATGTTAGACAGAGCCTTCTACTTACCTGGGTATTTCTCTTGAGGTTTTATGCTACCAAACTCACAGAATCACAGAATGAGTCAGGGATGGAAGAGAACATCTGGTCCAACTTCCCTGCTCAAGCAGGGTCATCCTAAAGCAGATTTCACAGAATTGTGTCCAGATGGTTCTGAAATATCTCTGGACAGAATCACAGAATGAGTCAGGGATGGAAGAGAACATCTGGTCCAACTTCCCTGCTCAAGCAGGGTCATCCTAAAGCAGATTTCACAGAATTGTGTCCAGATGGTTCTGAAATATCTCTGGGGAGGGAGACTCCACAGCCTCTCTGGACAATCTGTTCCAGTGCTTGGTCACTGCATAGGGAAGTTCCTCCTCGTGTTCAGGTGGAACTTCCTGGGCTTTAGTTTCTGCCTGTTGTTTCTTGTCCTGTTGCTGGGCACCACAGAGCAGAGCCTGGTCCATCCTGTGAAACCTCCCTGCAGATGATGGCCATTGATGAGTTCCCTTCTCAGCCATCTTTTCTTGAGGCTAAACAGGCCCAGTTCCCTCAGCCTGTCCTCATAAGAGAGATGCTCCAGTCCCTTTGGTGCCCTCCACTGGACTCGCTCCAGGACCTCTGTGTCTCTCTTGTCCTGAGGAGCCAGAACTGGACACAGCACACCAGATGGAATAACAGCTCAGTCTGTGATGGCTCTGCCTCTGGTGACTGACCAGTTCTAGTTTGTCTGGTGACCACTGCACTTTAACACAACTTGTGCTGATAAGCCCCAGCCAAATATATTTTCCCTTTCTGTCTCTCATGACAGCACCCTGTATCTCACCCACGAGATGGTCTGCAAAGAAAGAAAAAAGGGGTTATAAGACTTTGTTGTGACTTTATCTCTGTGATAGAAAAAAAAGGATTTGGGGAAAAATATTCACTGTTTGGTCTGGTTTTCAGTAGTGCAAATGCAAAGTGTCTTTCTGTAGAGTAGGAACCCTTTGATTCTTCAGGCGAGAGATGACAGGTTTACAGAATTAGGAGAGGATTTTATTAATGGCAGTGCTGTAAACACAGAGTCCTCCAAGAGGCTCGTTTAGTGTCACTGGGAGTGTCAGGAGCTGTCAGACCTTGTTGGAGAAGCTTTCCAGTGTGTGCCATGGATGTGCTGCCACAGTTCCCCACCTGCCCTCAGTTGATAGAGTGACACACGAAGGGTGCAGCGTGGCCAGGGGGTTTCTGTGTCAGTGGTGGTCACCCTGCCTGAGCCAGTAGCTTGCTTGTCTCTGGCTCCACAGAGGTTTGGGGCAGTGTAGGAGCAGCTGTGAGTCCATTCTGCACCCTGACACCACTCCTCACACATTATCCATGTCATGTTGTAAAATGGAGGAGGCAGACCTTGGCCAAAGGAACCTGGCAGGAGGAGGATGCCCCCAGGACAGAACCCTGTAGACGACCGCTAATTAAAGGCTCCATTTATACAAATCCAGCTGCTCTGCCCCATCCTTCTGCAATTCTTCATATTCATCAATTTATATGGAGGAGTGCTCTAAAGCTAACAGGAGTTGTGTAACTTCTTGTTATCAGGAGAGACAGATGTAAGAACTCTTCAAAATTAATTAGCTTTTAGCACTTCCTCTCCCACTGATCTAGTGGGCTCATGGGGCTGCACTGATGGTTATAACTGTGGTAAGTTGGGATCACTTATGCCAGAGCTGTTCACCTTCCTAATTTTTATTTCACTAGCCACAATTTGTTTCTTTTACAGGCAGAATAATTTCTTACTGGCCATCCTACGCTCCTTTTTCCTTTAGTCATTTTATCACTCCTATGCCCACCATAGGCTGCTTCAAGGACTTTAATTACCACCAGTATGTGCACTGCCTTCTGCTAATAACTAACCCAATCCTAGTGGTTCATTTTAAGAACATTTTGAACTTCATAAGGGTGAACCTTTCTTTCTATGCCTCTCAAACTGGATGCATGCAGAATCCCAAATTGGGATTCTGGATGTACAGCCTTGACCTTTGGCTTACAAAGACTCTGTCTGTTTTCAGCACTTGCTCTTCATTACATGCTTTAAAACTCCAGCACCAGATTTTACTCAGTTTGTACATGGCACTGCTGAACCTATCTGCCTCCTGAGTTTCAAAGGAATTTTTGCAGAATTGCTCAAGGCAGCAAAAATGAAGAGCAACCAGATGAAGTTAAAGAAGGGACTCCTGCTGCTTGACAAGACTTACATGTCTCAGTGCTTTGAATTTAGGCCTCCTCTGAGGAAAATGGCAATAAAAGCTTCGTTTGCTGATGAGTGAGGTTCTTCCCTCTGTGTGCTGTTTACACACAGCAGTCAAGCTCAATAATGAAGAAATCTGGCTTCTGCTCCAAGGCAGCACATGAATGAGGTGTGATCCAAGGCACAAACTTCCATCAGACCCTCCATCAGAGAAAAATGTATCTGTACAATTGGGATGCAAACATTGGCTAATTGAGGAATGCTAATAAACCAGGAGAGCAATGCATGCTCTTCAGTGCTGGCCAGCTCAGGCCAGTGGAGAAGGCAGGCATGGAGCATTTGTGGTGCTCCAATGCACCAGTTGCCTTCCAAGCTTTGGTGTTGGATTGGTCCCAGCAACGTAGGGTTTAGAAGTGGCTGCATGCAAAGCCTCTAGCAAAGACCTGAGCATTGCTCTGCCTGTCTTAGCTCCTGAGCTGGGGCGATTTTTTGCGAGCAGCCAGCTCACCAAACAGATTGTAAAACTGTGATGTTACAAGCACACTTACCTAAAAGGCCAGCTTCCAACAGGATATCTTTCCAAGCACTGGTAAGTGTTATTGTAATGGGTTGAATTTATATAACAAGTATGTTATCAGTCGCTGTTGTTGGAGTAGTTTGCTTTTGAGTGGCTTAAAAAACATTGCTCTTAAATGCCTGCGCTCCGCTGATTATTTTTCATTCTTCCTGTGTCATAGGAATTCCTCTGCCCTTGTAGGCAAAACAGCTCTGGTCCTCTCTGCTGAAACCTGTTTTTATAATCAGCAGGGCAGCTGTGTTGTTTTAGCTGGTTTGTGTGGAGGCAAGGTCTGGGGAGGACGCGGTGAGAGGCTCTGGCGAGCGCTGGCCCAGCAGCGCTGCGGCCGCAGGTGGGGCCGAGTCTCTCACCGCCGATGTTCGGTGGAGGGTCAGTGGTAAGTCAGGGATCTGGGGCTCTGCCTCCCCCATGAGCTGCTCAGAGCCTGCCCCAGACTTGCAGCAGCATTTCCAGCACAGTCCTAAATTGCTCTTGCTGTCTCAGATAACCTTTTCTTGGGGATAGCATCTTCCCAAGTGGAGGAGGTGAGTGTGGGTGGGAGGGGTTGTCACAACAGAGGTGCTGTTAAGTTAAGGCAACTGTAAGTAGGAAGGCAGAAGGCAGCAGCTGAAACCATTAAATCTCCATGTGATGTTCCAGTTCAGATGCAGAAACACATTAGGTCCATATCTATCTTGATTTCTTCAAGAGCTTACATAGTAAACACGAGGTAACGTCTCCTCTTTAGCCCAGTGTTGTGCTCCAGCTGAACAATAGTCCTTCCTCTGGGTCTTATCATGTGTCCTGGCTTATCTTAGTTGGGAGACAGCTTTGCCTTCCCCCAGGCACTTGGGAAGCCCTCAGTGCCTGTGGGCTTGGCCAGAGGGATGCTCCTTCTTGCCAATTCCGGTCAAACCTGCTCCAGAGTAGGGATGGCCAATCCCCAGAACAAAGGGGTTTAGGACGGTGGTTATTCCTTCAAAAAGTCTTGCAGATTAAATGCTATTCCTTGGGTGACTGGCCTTTAACCAAAATGCCTGGTTGTTTTCCCATCATGCTTCTTTATGTGAGAAAAGCCTCTTTGTGACAGAAATGCTTTGATAAGAGTAATTGGTAGAAAATACCAGTTTGGCTGAGTATTTGTTTCCTGTCTTTCCTAAGGCTGGTGATCCAGAATTACCCCAAGTTTTCCTATATTTAAATAAGTTTAGCAGCTTTTTAATTTAAAAGATCCCAAATGATGATTTCCAATGTGTTAGGCATAGTGGTTGGGTTTGAAGCCTGTCTACAGAGAAGCAAAGATACTTCCTGTCAGAAAAGTCCAACTGCAGAGCCACAGCCAAACCACTGCTCACTGGAGGCTGTTGCAGGTCAGAGAGGGGAGGAAGCCTCCACATTTCCCCAACAGTAAACTGATTGCATTATCATTAAATAAACAATAGAAATACTCTTCTTCCCTCATTGCATTTCAGCACTGAGCTCTCTGGTGCTAAAGAAAGTCACATGATGAAACAAGGAAAAACAGTTTAGGAAAGTTTTATTGTAAAAGTAGATGTGCTGTAAAAAAAAAGTTTAATTTTTTTTTCATATATATATATATATATATATATATATATTATTTCTCTATCTATTGAAAATATCTCAAAGCAAGCTACCTGACAAAAGGAAAACAAAAGTACGGTATTGGTTTTCCTTGCTTTCCCCCCATCTATTGAATAAGGTTTTGTTGGGATAAAATTAAAGTGCTTATCTTTGAATTTGCTTCCTCTGGTTGAGTTGGCACAGTACATTGAACGAAGGAATGTTCCAAGTTCAGAGGTGGCATTGGGGAATCTAGTTAAAATGACATCAAAGGCAGCACAGCGGGGCTGAACATGTGTTTGAAGCCGGATAGATTAGAGGCCATTATCAGCCTTTCGCTACTGTGCTGGGAACAAAAGTCGCTCTTTCCGCTGGGACTGCTGCTGGGGAGAATTAAAAAAAAAAGAGAGAGAGAGAGAAAGAAAGAAAAATTGCACTTTCTAACATAATGCCGCTTTCCCTGCGAATGGCCGTGTGGCTTTAGTGTGTGAGTTGTGTTCTGGCACCCGGGTTTTGTGCACTGGTTAAGATGAAATGTTGACTATTGATGCTGACCAGCAATGGCTGAAATAATCCCCCAGGTTTTTTATTCTTCCCTCTGAAAACTTGCAGTTGTTTTGTTACCATCCAGTCTAGAAAAGGCCACGTCACGATGCGGTGAAACTCTTTAACCGTTGTGACTCTCGTCATTAAAGAAAATTAAGCTACCTAATGAACACTGTCATGATCCCTGTACAGCAGCATGTGGGGAAGTTGTCCTGCACCCAAGCTGTGTCACTGCAGGCACAGCAGAGATGATGCTCCCAACACACTCTTCCTGCTCCTGCATTACCTGCAGCCACTCGCCAGAGCTGTAATTAGCCTGGCTCATTTTCTGTTCCCTCGCTTGCCTTCCTGCTAAAAAGCACTTGTCATTAATCATGGGGTTTGTTTTATTTTATTTTAATGGTGTTTCATTTTGAATGCCTGGGTTAGTGCATGAAATTAGGTTCTTCTGATGTAGGTTGGTGGTGATTCTGCCTGCACCCGCATTTCCAGGGAGCCAGCAGGGCAGCCCATGGGAATGGGAATGAAAGCTGATGGTGACCATCCTCACACAGGCTGGTGCTTGAAACTCAGAAGGTTTGCAGGCAAACACCACAGTAAAATGTGTTTCTCTTGCCAAATGGCACCTTGACTTTAAAAATCTGTGGGCGAAACTGTTTGGTTTATGTTCTGGAGAAGCAGCTGGGGAGGGGGATAGGTGCTAAGGACATTTGGCCTGTGCAAACATCTCATGTTGGGAGATGTGTCAGGACTGGCTCGTTTTCACAGCTCAGAGGGGTGCGGGGTTGGTAGAAGGTGTGCCTGGAAGTTGGGACAAACCAAATCCCTCCATTTGTGGCATTGCATGGGCCTCCCAAGCAGTTACTTCTGTTGAATCAGGGAAATGTGTAAAATGAAAAAGCTCCAAATTGCCAAGGCTCCAAGCTGGTATTTGTTTTTGCATTCATTGATTTTCCCCAAATAACACAAGGTCACCAGGAGGTGGGTCTGTGTCCTTTCATAACTGAGCTCCACTCACTCACCTTCTCCTGGTCCCTGGGTGTGAGCAGGGTGGTGGCAATGGTGAGAATAAAAATGCATTTCCTTTCTTTGCCTGGAGTCACACTTAGGCAGTGATGCTTTGCCATTTGGGATGCTTAGCAAAGGGTGCTTCACTGACCCCTGTGTACCCAGGCTCATGGCAGAGCCATGGACCCAGCTCCTGGTCTGTCAAAACCAAGGATTGTGGCCACCACTGTCTCCTTCCTTTGCAAAGACTTCTGTCACCACCTCTTCCAGCACAGGCACAAAGCCAAGCAGAGCTGGTTCACTTGGATGTGACTGCCTGTGACATCCCTTCCTAACCTCATCCAGCCACCTCTGGGGAGGGGGCTGGCTCTTCCCTCCAGCAGCTCCAGTATCAAGCCCATAATTTCAGACTGAGCTAGAGATCACCCTGGGAGCAGTTGAGCCTATACCCCCTTGCTTTGATAAGCCATTTGAGCCTCTGTCACACTCTCTTAAAAACATATACCTTGTTCCCTGACCGTGTTCCCCTTGGAGTAGATGCTCACTGAGCTCCCACTCCTCCTTCTCCCCCCTCTCTTAGCCTGCCCTGTGGTTTAGTGTGTACATTGCAGGCTCTTTAGAGAAAGCAACCAACTATAAAAGGTACCAGGATGCAGTCCAAGTCCTTCTCCCTGCCCTCTGCCTTCAGCAGCGGTCACAGGAGCCCTGCCTCACTTGGCTCCTGGTGGATGCCATGTAAGTTCTCCTGGCCCCCCATGCCAGAGCTGGTTTTGGTTCAGGGACCTGCGTGAGCATCATCCCCCAAAGGGGTCCCTCTTACTCTGGGCATGCAAACATGAAGGGGTTTTCTACCAGCCACTCTGTGTCAGCAAGACTTCAATGAGCGTGATGTGTCAGAGAAAGTCACTAAAGCAGGGCGTGTTTTTGTTTTATTCTGGCAGAGATGGGATCCCACCATACAGACTCCGAAAGCAGCATCGCAGAGAGATGCAAGAAAGTGCCAAAGCAAATGGACGCGTGCCACTACCTCACATTCCTGTAAGTAGCACTATCTCCTTCCCAGGGCTAAATATGCAAAATATGTGAGATCTCTAGCAGACAGTTGCTCTTCTTGTGCTTGAGTTTAATCCCCCTTAGTGCTATATTCACTTGGGGATGCTTCAAGATGAGATTTCTTAGCATTGTGCTAAGAAAAGGCTTGGAGCCTTCTGCCAAACTCACCATCCAGGGTTGCCCAAAACACAGAACTTTTCCTAACCTTTTTTCAGTCTGTAGCTGATTGTTTCTGCTGGATGAGAATGGAAGCACCAGCTGGCATTTATCTGCAAGCAGTTCCATGCCCTCGGGTGAGCTGGCTTCCTGAGTGGAAGGTGTAGGAGGCTGTTGGACATGGAGGCTGATGTAGCTCTCGGCCAAGGTCAGTTGGGGAGAAGTGCAACGGTCCCCAGCAGTATTTCTGCACTGAGCAGCCAAAGGAGCTGTAACCTGTTCTCAAGGACTCAGCAAAGCTCACCTGGGGACACGGGGCAGGAGAAAAAAAAAAAGGTGCAGGAGTATTTCATTTATCTGACACTGTCTCTCCTTGGTTGCTCCAGGTAAGCAAACAGCCTTTGGAAGATGAGCACAACTGCTAGGGCTCTGCATCACCATCTGTAGCTCTGCTTATTATTGTTTCCTTTTTGTGAGAAGTTACAGGTGACATTTAATATCTAGTAGGGAATACAGGTGCTTCTTTCCCCTTTGGACAGCTGGACTCCAGCACAAATCAAATAGGGAGACAAAAAGCCTCCATCTGCTTTTTCCAGAAGTGCCTTCAAACTTGACGCAGCTGTTCCCATCCTGCCTGCTCAAAGCAGCACAATACCAGCAGAAATACACCCTTGTTTTAATCTGATTTAAAAGAAAAAAAAAAAAAAAAACCACACCAAAACCACCACTCTTTGTTTTGCCTTTTAAATTAGATTATTTTCCTTAGATTTAAGAGGGTCTCCTGTGCTTTGATCACTGGGTTGACAATAAAAGCCCTGGCTGCGGACGCTCACAGCCATCCTTGCTCAGTCACCTCTCTTTTCACACAGTTGCTTTCACAGTGTGGTTGCTGTTGAAAAGGCTGGCTGGGTGCCTTTTTATTTCACTTGATGCCGTTTTTACTGTAAGCATGGCTTTGTTAGAGTTGAAGTTTGAAAGCTTGGCCTTTATTTTTTGTTGTTATTGTTGTTGCTGTTCCCCAACAGTGGGAACTACTGACTGAATATTCTCCAACTTCAAAGCTTGTCAGTGGCTTTACCTTTTGGATAAAAATAATAGTGGCTTTCTGTTGATGGTGTGCACTGGCAATGCCTCGATGAACTGCAGGTTATAAACTCAAGAGTATGGAGCATTAAATATGTATAGTGAGCCCTACTTTAACGAACTTCCATCTGCCAAACATTTCTTTTGTTGAGCTGAATAAGTGTCATTCCAGCAGCAGTTCCTTGCAGGCTAATTAGTTTTACTTAGCATTAAATTTTATCGACCTTTTTGGAAACCAGCTTTAAAAATGGGGGTGAAAAACAAGGTTTAAATTGCCCACCTGCTGCTTATAAATTTTTATATTATCCTACTTACCTACACAGTCTTTCAGAATTACATATTCCTCCTAAACTACGCACAGACGCTTCACACGGATTTTTTTGTGAAACATCCGCTGTTCCTATTAGGTTCTGCACTGTAATTTTAAGTCCCAGGGAAAAAGGCATCTTGACAGATATTTATATGGGAGGGGAGGACCGAGAAGTTGAGTTAGTTCTAGTCTTTCTCCAGGGAATAAAAGTTTAGTTCAGACACTCTGGCACCTCCTGCCAGCCAATTACTGACACAGAATTGGCATCGACTTCAGAGAGGCACTGCTCTGCCCTCGCTTATCAATCAGCCAAGAAAGGAGAAGGTAATTAGACAATGTGTTTTGACAACACCAGTGTGAAATGTTATAAAGTTACTCTTTAAAATTCAGCTCTAACTGCACACTCTTTGAATTAAACGGCCCAAATTAGCAAGGAGCCATGCAAGTGTTTCTTTAAGTGTTGCTTTCCAAAGCCAGTGGTCCGGCTATCCCGCAGCCCCTGGCTAAATCAGGCTGGACCTGGGGTTAACTGCTTCCAAACGTGTGGCAGTGATGAAATCACAACCTTTGAGTGAAGGTCTTTATGGACTCCTATCTCCAGCATAGCCAGAGTCCATGCTGATAGTGCCTGCAGAATGCACAGCATGTTTTCCTACTGATAATAGGGAACCTCCTACTTCCGAAAGTCATTTCAGAAGTCCTTTACAGAGCTTCCCCTTCCCTGACAAATTAGTTATGGGGCTATTATGCAAATTCTGAAAGGACTTATATTGCTTTTAATAGCTCCACTTGTAGTTAAGTCCAGAAGCTATAAACTGCAGTGATTATATGTTCAGAGGAGGCTGCCCGCTGGTCCCATGTAGTGACAGCCTCCAAGTAGTGACAGCATGTGCTGGCTATGTGGGACATCCTGCTCAGCAGCAGGACATGTTATGTGGATGGCCCTGATCTGCATCTTCCACTCCTAGCAGCTCACATCTTCCACACTTTACCCAGTCACCAGTGCTCTAAGTTTGGAAAAGTTGTGTTCTGTGAAGTGGCGCTCTGCCCAGGAATGCAGTGGGGGAGGATCTCCAGCAAGCAGTGAGACCTCTGGTTTGTGCCTCTGGCAGGAGCACATTACAAAGAGAGTGAGTGTTGCTTTCATGTGGTTTTCCATCTCTCTCTTGGATTTGAGCAGAGCCTTGGAGCACCAAGGAAGGAAAGAGCAAGCAAGTTCCCAAAGGAAGGGAGAAAACCCAAAGCACACAGGGCTGTACCTGGCTCTGGCATTCATCCATTCCCAGGAGAGGACAGGAGATCCAACTTTTCCACAGCAAATTCAGAAAAATCCAACCTCAAGCACTGAGAGCTGGTGTTTGGTTGGTTTATTTAGCTGCATAAAGAAGCCATTTTGTGGTGTTCTTGCTGTAGCTTGGTCATCAGGCAGGAGCTCTCCTGTGCTGCCCCACAATCAAGGATGCTGCAAGGTGGCTTCTGTGGTGTTCCTGGAGTGGAACAGAAGGTTGTGGGTGACCACTGTGCTGTGCTGTACAAGTGAGGAGTGCACAGGAGGAGCCTGGTCTCGTGCTGCTGGGATAACTGCAGCTGAATGAGCTTGGAATTCCTGTTGGCTGTTTGCTGCCATTTTCCTCAAACGCCTTTGCTCCTTGCTAATCCCTGAATGCTGTTAAAGTGGATGCTGAAATCCAGCTATCTGTGAGCTCTGCCACAAGTGTTTCTGGTATGGAAACACCATTTAGCCGTTAAAAATTTATGTCACAGAGGAATGCGTTAATCTAAGAAACATGGAGGTTCAGAAGTCCTTTTCTCTTGGTTTCTCTAGCCTGTCATCTTCTTTTCATTTCCAAGACTGACTTGTGATCTAACAACAGCCCCTCAGGCATCATGGAGGCATCAAACATCTTGTTGAAGAGGGAGATTTACCAGCACAGAATTCTTTGGCCCAGTCACATCTGTCAGAAACAGTTCAGCCCAAACCACAGATCCCTGGAGCTGCTTAGGGAACCTCTACCCAGTGTAATGTTGAAAAACTTCCTGTTTCATCTCAGAGCAGTTGAGGCTGATGTTTCCCAAGGGGAACTTGCAAACTGCAGTGAGATTCTTCCCTTTCAGCCTTTTCACATTTCAGATGCCGGTGTGTTCTGATGTGCAACTTGGTCCTTAAACCTCTGTTTCTTAGGGGAGGTAAAATCTATCAAAACCCAAGAGCTTCATCTGCCTTATGGAACAAAATCCATGGAATTCCCGCTCCATCAGCTCCAAGAAAAAAAGGGGAAAACGTGAGAGCAGCTGCCTAATGGAACTGCTGGAGAACTCGCATGTCTCACCTGTTCTTAGCAGGCTGCTTTTTTACAAAGGTTCCAGAGCTTCAGACACTTCATGTGTCGAGGACAATGTTCCAGTGATAGGTACCCCAAGAAATCCTTCTGCAGAGCTTCACAAGGAAAGATTGCTCCATCTAGACTAGCTCAAGCAGTTTCCATTTTTCCCAACCCACCTGGCACTCAGCCTGCCATCCGTTGTCCTCTGCAGCCTCCCCAGCTCAGCGTGCTTTGCTTCCAGACAGACCTATCTAACTAGTGCTATTAAATAAAAGTAGATAGGTAATTAAATAAAACATTAGGTAAGAACAGCACTGCCTTTCTGAATTGTTGATGTAGAATGTCCTGAGACATCATTCTGGTCCAGACTGAGGGGCTGGATCCTCAAAAGCCAGCCAGCTCTTGGAGAGTGCAGCACGCTTTACTTGGAACAAAAGCATTTGGAGCCCTTCTGATTTCAGAGCAATAAGCAGCTTATTTACAACTCCCTTGGCAGGACTCTGTAAGCCCATGGGAAGCTGGGGGCAGGTTCAAAATGCTGAAGCCCTGAAGGATTCTGCTCTGGGCACAGGCTCAGCCTGGCTGGTCCTTGATGGAGCATATTTCCCCTGTCTCCCTTCTGAAGTCAGGCCCATCATTTGATAAAGGCTTCAAACACTTTGTTGTCTTAAGCCTTTTGAACCAGGTCAGTGCAATCCATGTTTGCTGTCTAGGGAGGCAGAGAGAGCCCTCAGCAGTTATCTGTATTGTTTCAGCACGGGGAATTTGCATTCATTATTCTGCAATACTGTTCATTTTGGGGAAGCCTGTGTAGCTCATCCTTTGAGCTAGGAATAAAGTCAGACCCATGGTGATGTTCAGAGCACCATCCTGCTCACCAGCTCTCTGAGTTACCTTTACAGATACCCAGCAGGACAGCACAGGGCATGTGCAACTGGTACCCATGGGGTGAAGTGAGGTTTATTTCAGTTGCACTGATCTGGGATGCTCAGGGGGACCCTTGCCAAGGGGGCAGCTTCTTGCACCCTCAGACAGGCTGCTGAGGCCCTCTGCAAGCTGTTGTGCTGAGTGGGAAGCTCCAAGGACAGGGCAGTGGGTTTTGCACATGCAACGGTTTTTCAAAGAGAGAGGAAAACAAATTCCTTCTGAAGATTCTTGAGTTCTATTACTGTAATTTCTGTAGTTGAGCTTCAGTCACCTCCGGACGTTGAGAGACTGTGGCTAAACATGCTGAGGTATTAGTTGTGAAAGCCTCAGAATCATCTTATTTTGAGTTCATTAGATACAGGAGGGATTGCAAATGTCTTCAGATCCTCAGCATTTCTGGGCCTGCAGGGAACCCCCTCGTTGCGACAGGACTTGGACACTCAGGTTAGCAAACTTCAGCCCTTGCACCCACCGCTGCCACAGGCTCAGGAGAGACTCCGGTTTGGGATGCTGCCTTGCATCAAAGGCAAGGAAAACAAAGGGTAACTCTTTCCCTGTTGTGCTTTTCTGTGGTAGCTGCACTGGGGAGACACAAGGCCGTAGGTGCAGAGCTCTGAGCTTCCTCTTATTAGGCTCATTAAGTGTCTAACGGAGCAGGGCTTGGTGCTGCCATCTATAAACAACCGCAGGGAGAGTTGGCATCCTGGGGTGGCAGCAGGGAGGGAACACGTCACCCAGCAGGTTGGGACTTGTCAGGCAAGGGAGAGAATTCCCTCCTTTAGGAATCACTGGTGTGGCCTCAGGAGGAAGGATGGTGGTGGTCACGAGGTTGGGGTTTGTGAAGGAGGCAGGATCCCTTAGCCAGAAGTGCTCCCCTGGGCTATGCAGGGGAACAAGGAGACATCCTGAGAAGGTTCTCAGGGAGTAACAGAGCAGGAACCAGCTCTGCCACATCTTCCCCCATGCTGGAGCACATCTAGAGCCCATTTCTGGACTACACAAAGGTGAAACATGCCACTTTGGCCCCTCTGCCAATATTTCAAGACTGAACATCGTTTTTGTTGATGAAAATCTTTTTTTGCAGTTTAGCTTTTTATGATACAGGTTTGCAGGGCTGGAGGTCCTGGTGGCACTAAAGATGTTGTCACCCCAGGGTGGTAACATCACTTCCCACATGTTGTGCCCTCTCCAGTGGCTGCAAGGATGAAGGGAATGGTGGGTTGGGGCTGTTCCCAGCTTGGATGGGTCACTGGGATTGAGATTTGCTGGCAGGCTCAGGAAGACCCATCCCTCTTGGCAAACAAAACAAGCAGTGCTTTTACTGGGACCTCTGCAACCCAACTGGGGTGTCATGAAAGAGTCTTCAGCTCCTCGGTGCCATCAGTGGGCTTTTACTGCCTCTGGTTTTCTTCCCTGCCTTCCAGCTGGCAGAGACAGAAAAGCCAATGCAATTTGCATACTTTTGTCAGGTTTTGAGGCAAAGCAGCATTTTTGTGTTCTGCTTTGATCTTCTGGCTGGCCTGGGATAAATTCGGGTGGTCTCTCATCCTCCTTTAAAGTTTTCAAGCTCAGTGTCTGCTTCTGATGCTGCACTTGTTCTTTTGCTATGAATTATCTCACATCTTCACATTTAATTTTGTCTCTGGTCCTATGGAGTGTATATTTCTCTCGTGTTAGTATTGAAATATTTGAATGCAGAATTTTATGCTGTTGAATTTTCCAACTATTTTTCCTCCAAATTAAATTTTTATCTCTGTTGTGTCATTTTTTTTCTACTATTTTCAAAAAATAATACAGAAAGGATAAAAATGAGGGGGAAAATACAGAAGCTGATATATCTATACTTCACTATACAAACTTCTTATACCAACACCAGGAAATTAGGGATGAAGTAATTCAGCATAAGGAATCAAGAATGTCCTTGAACTGCCATAAATATTCATTTATTCACCCAGAGCAAGCAGAAAAATGGCACCTCTGTGCTTGTAAGAGTGCTGTATTGATAAAGCAAGCAGGGAATCATTGCATGGCTCTGAAGAGCTGAGATGCAATCCTGTAGGATCCTCCAGTGAGAGAAGATGCTTTGTGGGAATTGGGACCTTTGGCTGTGGGCTAGATGTGCAGAGATTGACTGGCATCCACTGATCCTCCTGGGATAAGCTGAGTAAGTGTGCACCAGAGTCCTCCCTTCTACCAAAATGAAAGCATAACTGCTATAAACAGGGGGTGTGAGAGGTTAAAAGGCCTGCACATGCTGTGCCCACCCTTTGGGACCAGGATATGCCTGTTGACCGTGTGTCCATTGGGAGAAAAGCAAGCACTTCCATCCCTGAGTGGAATTTGGTGCCAAAAGAGCTTTTCGAATTGCAGCTCCAGAAAACCTCTCCCTTAGATGGGGTGATGTGTGGAGCTGGTGCCAGCTGAGGAACTCGTGGAGGTGGTGGCTCAGTTTCCAACCCCCGGGTCCTGGGCTGCACCTGAGTGCCTGCCAGCCTGTCCTCCCCCAGCTCCCACCGGAACGACCGGCATTTCCAGTTATCAAAGGCTCCCAAAGAAACGTGGGATTTTCCATGCATCCTTTGCTAAGCCATGCTGTGTTCCCCCTGCAGCGTACCTACCGAATGCCAAAGGATATCCACGTGGAACCAGAGAAGTTTGCTGCAGAGCTGATCAACCGCTTGGAGGAAGTACAGAAGGAACGTGAAGCAGAGGAGAAGTTGGAGGAGCGCCTCAAACGCGTTCGAGCGGTCAGTGACCTTCTTATCTCCTCTGCCAGCCTGGCACTCTGCTTACCCTGTACCACAGGCAGCTTTCAGCTGCTGTGGAAGCAACTGGGGTGGCCAATTCCCTGCTCCACTGCCGTGGTCATCACTGGCACAGGGCTCCTGGAGGCTGCTGTAGCCCCCGGAGCTTCCACGATGCTGTTCCCCATCCATGGAGGGCTCTGTGAGCCCCAGTGCTCCCTCCCTCTGAAAGATACCAGCCATGGCACAGCACTGCCCACTTCTGCCATCACTCAGGGACTGTGGATGCTCTGTATCACCTTCTTTGGCACCCTGGCTCTCCTGAGTTTGTGAGCAATCCCTGGGGACTGTGTGAGAGGGGTTCACCTTCCCATAGGAGGTTTTGTGTGATCCCTGTTTCCCCCACAATCAGTAACCAGATGGCAGGAGATGTTATCCTTTGGGGTGTTTGTGTCTGCAATCAGGCCATTTCTACCACAGCCAAAAGGGTCCTGCCCATCAGTGCCTAGCACACTCTAGAAATTTTGGAAGTGGTCAGGTGTGGCATTGAAAAATCCTCTCCTGGGCAGATAAACACAGTGACTCCACTGGGATACCTGGCCAGTGGCACTGAGGGCTGTGAGCCCTGGTACTGCTGGGGCCCCTCAGAGCCTGAGGATTTGTTGAGTGAACCATGGGAAATGTGCAAGGCCTTTAATTCCACAACAAGCTCCAAGAGGGAGAGAGTGAGGTCCTGGTCCTCTGCTATTACCTGTGTGGGACCCCTGTTCAGCAGTGTTCACACCATAGCTTTCCTTCTGAGACACTGCATCTCATGGATACCTGCACATCTTCTGGTGGGGATAGAGAGTTCCCAGGGAACACCATGGTGTTACTGAACATTACTAGTTCAGTGTAGCTGCAGTCCTGGGTGCCAAAGTTTTGGGGTTCTGCAGTTATTAGCTGCCATGGCCCTGAGGTGAAGGCTCTGGGCTCTGTAACCTGCAGCCCTACCTTAAAGCAGAGGTGTTGGTGCCTGGCTCAGCTGGCTCTGCTTTCAGGGGAGTTGAGCTTCTGGGGCTCCAGGAAAGAACCTTCAGTCCTGTTGGAGTATTTTAAAATGCTCATCAAGTAGCTTTTTAAACAGGAAAAAGCTGTAGGTTGTAGTGTTGGCTTTAAACTGCATCTGCATTTCAAATGCAGAGAACTGAGGAAGGCAGAAGGATCTGTAAGGTCCCTTCCAGCTCCAGGTGTCTTCCAGCAAACTCCCTACTCCTCTGCATTCAGCCAGAAAAAGGACAGCCAGGTGCTATTTTGGGATTAGATTCCTGTTCTTCTGGAACTGCACTGTTCACCTGTCTGGTGACTATTGCTTTCTAGACAAAGACAGTGTAATCAGCAGCATTTTCTGCTAACACAGTCCTAGAACACTCTTCCTCCTCCTCCTCCTCCTCCTCCTCCTCCTCCTATGGCTCCATTACATCCCCCACCTGTACCAAATTACATTATCCCAGCCCTCTGCCTCCTTGAAGAAGCTGCCAGTAGCAATACCATAAAATCAGCAAATACCTATGTGCCAGAGAATATATTTCAGTCTGTTTAAACACATTTTTGTGTGACTTAATCTATTTTTAAGCCCAGGACTCCCACTAATGCTATATATTAAACCTCTTTGCTGTCTCCAGAATGTATTTCATTGACTGGCTGGCATCTGGCATTAGCCATTCAGGAAAAACTCAGAGTAAGCAATTGTAGCTTTTTTAGGTCAGCACTTAAGGTGCAGGAGCTGCTGGTATCAGCAAGAGGAAGGACTGGAATCCTGATAGATCACAGGGCTTTTTTCTGTGACCTGAACACCAGGACTGCAGGGTAACCTCTTCCCAGGTCTGCATGGCTCACTGCACAGCAGCACAGGGAAAACCAGGAGTGTTAGTCACACTGGGCAGTTACCAGCCTCACAGAGAAGCTGAAAATATTTTGCAAAAGCCAGGGGAAAAGACTTTTCTCCCCCCTAATGAGCAGCCTGCAGGTTCTCTTTCAAAGCCACATCATGCAGTAACATCAAGAGGAGGCATCTGATTTGAAGCCAAATGCCTTTTACTGAAAACACTGTCAGGTTTCTGCTTTACAAAAAATCTGAATTCATTAATTATTCTGAGAAACGTGGCAGAGGATTAGAGGATGTGCATATTCCCATATTCATTTTTGAGACACTTTAACCTCGTGTCCACTCACGGAATCTGCAGTCACAGAGATCAGTACTGGATCATAGAGATCACTCTGTCTGAACTGAGCAAATGGAAAATAAACCAGGGAGAAGCAAAGCCACCATTGAGGTTCTCAGTATTTGAATATGAAATATTGGCTGACTAGAGAGGGAGATCATTTGCATGATGATCGAAGAGGCACTCGTGCTCAGCAAAGCTGTCTCCCTTCCCAGCCAGCAGCAGCCTGATGGGTGGGACTGGGGGGAGGCAGAGGAGGAGGTTTGCAGCAAGGTACTGCCTGCCTGTGGCCCATCAGTGCAGCTCTCAGCTCCTAATTCAAAGGGAAGGGCACCCCCAGCCTTGCTGGAGAGTAAAAATAGCTCAGCAGGCAGTCAGCAAAGTTGGAGCTGCATCTCTGGCTGCTGCTGCTGCCTGTGGGAGCTGGTGGAAGAGCTTTCAGACAATATTATGTCAACAAAGCACCATCTAGTGGTGATGGCACCGGGGCTCCCTGCCCGCCCAGAGTGTCACCTGCCTGCCCAGATCAACATCACTGTGCCAACATCACTGCCCAGCTCTGCACAGCTCCCTGCCCCACTCTTCCCAGCTTCTTGCCAGGCCTTGCCCAGATCTCCACCAAGCTTTGCCCAGCTCATTGCCAGGCCTTGCCCAGCTCACCACAGCAAGGTGCCAAAACATGGCTCCAGACCCCACACCATATATGATGTTTTTTTCACTGCAGATTGAGCACAGTGAAAAGATTCAGCAGAATTGATTCCTGCAACCTTTGCACTGCTCAAGGTGAGACAACAGCTTGGGATAAGCACCCCAGTTCCTTCATTCACTGCTGTTGTCTCACTGTTGGGGTGTTCCTACCTGATGAAGGCTCAGTCCAGTGCTCAGGGTGGTATGGCAGGTCCCCATGGACCCACCCCAGCAGCAGCTGCTTCAGCCTGTGGTCCTGCTTGGGGTCCAGATCTGCTCAGTGACACAGGTGAGCTGAGCCAGCATGAACTGAGGGAGCCTTTTCTCCCCTTAGCCCATCCTCATCTCAGTCTTGAAGCAAAAGTCCACATTACCTGCTAAATGGAGTTCTAGGCAGCCAGAGGATTTCCCAAATCTCAGGCAGCCATTTGGGTGGAGCAGACTGGGTTCTGACTCTCGTGCCACCCTGCTGAGGTGTGACAGCACAGCCAGAGCTCTGGGCTGAGCAGAAAGGACATGCTGCCATTCCTCAGGGATCTGTGCCAGGGTCAGATGCTGCCCTGCACATCAGTTCGTGTTTAAACCTGGGAGATACCAGCTCCTAAAGCCTCTCAAGTGCTGAGGGTATCATTGGGTATCACAAACTGCTGATAAATGCCCTCCTCAGGGACAGGGATGTTGTCAGCACATCCCTCACCATTCCTTGTCCCTGAGCTCAGTGCCCAGGGCTGGTGGCTGGCGAGCTGTGGCATGTGGCTGGAGATGAAAGGTGCCTCTGAAGCTCTTCAGAGTGATCTGTTAGAAAGTGCTGTGTCCCCTCCAGACACCAGCATTGTGTCATACCCCCAGGCTTACAGCACTCACACCTTTGGCACTTTGAAAGCCTGGCATTGTCCCTGCTTCAGGCCTGAACCCCAAGGTGTGACACTGGGAGGAAGTCTGCTATTTGCTTTCTTGCTCTGTGGTTGGCAGATGAAACTTTGAAGCTGGTTAGCAAGTGATGGATGATGGCATCTGACAGGCAAAGCTGATGGGAGTCAGTGTTTTCCAGTAGATGCATTTATCTGGCAGGGCAGATACCCTGCAACTGATTTCTTTACTGTGCCAAAAGAGGAAAAGAGCAGGATTAAAGGACTCACTAGAATCCTGCTTATGTAATTAAAACAAATAGGAATCTTGACTTCCAATAAAGAAACTTCATAAATACCTGAGTTTATGTTGGAGCGTAAAGTAGTTTGTCAGCATCAAAACTGTGCCTGTCAGCATGGAGGAGTTTAATTCTTCCTGGCAAGGACTTAAGAGTCACTAGTAGCATGTCCTAGACCAGTGTGAACTGCAAGAACAAGCAGTTAGTTCCAACCTGTTTCTTTATCTGCACGAAGTGTTTCACTCCAGCCTTAGCATGCCCAGGAGAAATCAATGTTTGATTTCCAAAACCATTCATGCAGCTGTCAACCTTCACTTGCTCCCTCCTGTTTCCTGTAACAAGCCTTCTCTTGGCTTTGCCTTGTGAAATAGTCATTTGGGTGAGAAAACCCCCCTGGTCTCACCTGACTCAGAACTGATTTGCTGCATATCCTGTAGCTCTGGGCTTTATCTGATGGGCTTTGAAGCAGTGCCTTCCCAAAGGCACGTAGGAAGCCGAAGGTGCACTGTGGTAAGTTATGTTTCTGCTGCTGGTTGTTGCAGAACCACCTTCAAGGGATTGGAGTAAGGCTATGCCTGCTCCAGTTGAGTCATTAGGCTTGTCAGCTGTGTTTGTAATCCTGGTTGTGATGTGTGGGCTGCCTGGCAGAGCTCCTTGGGTGGTGTGTGGAGAACGTTGCTAATGGTGGCTGAAGAAGCAGATACAGAGACCTGAGCTGCTCTGCTCGGTGGC
The DNA here is from genome assembly GCA_013400775.1 of Chaetops frenatus. Classification (NCBI taxonomy): domain Eukaryota; kingdom Metazoa; phylum Chordata; class Aves; order Passeriformes; family Picathartidae; genus Chaetops; species Chaetops frenatus. The sequence goes on along the minus strand of VZTR01013730.1, from coordinate 90,339 downwards.
ACCCAGACTGCACAGGCTTGGTTTGAGCATTAGGAATTTCCTGTCAGTCTGGGACAGGTCTCCAGAGGGGTGGTGGATCTCCATCATCCTAAAGGTTTTCAAGATCTGACTGGGCTAAACCAAGCCTGACCTGAGGGTTAGCAGCAAGCTGCAAGCAGAAGGTGAGACTAGGGACCCCTTCCACCACTCCACTGCATTCCCTGATTGTCCCCGTGTTTCTTGCAGGAAGAAGAAGGTGAGGATGCAGATATCTCTTCTGGTCCCTCAGTCATGAGCCACAAGATGCCTTCTGCCCAAGCCTTCCATCACTTTGCTCCTCGTTATGCTGAGATGGGCTGTGCTGGGATGCAGATGAGAGATGCCCATGAAGAGAACCCCGAAAGCATCCTGGATGAACACGTGCAGCGTGTGATGAAAACTCCAGGCTGCCAATCTCCAGGACCCGGCCGTCACTCTCCTAAGCCACGCTCCCCGGAAAGCGGCCACTTAGGAAAGCTGTCAGGGACACTGGGAACAATTCCTCCAGGGCACGGCAAGCACGCAACAAAATCAGGAATGAAACTGGATGCAGCTAACTTATACCACCATAAACATGTCTACCACCACATCCATCACCACAGCATGATGAAACCAAAAGAGCAGATCGAGGCTGAGGCCACGCAGCGAGTGCAGAACAGCTTTGCTTGGAATGTAGATTCACATAACTATGCAACAAAGTCACGAAACTACAGTGAAAACTTGGGCATGGCCCCTGTGCCCATGGACTCTTTAGGCTACAGGTGAGTTAAGGAACACCCAGTGGGATTCCCAAAGCCTTGGCTTCTCTAGGCAGCTCTTCCATAAACAGGTTGTGGGATGTCAGGGAAACAGCTGAACCTTTTCTTGTGAGACCTTATGCTGGGATGTGGTTGGAGAACTCTTCCCCTTCAGAAATGGATATGCCCTGATAACCCTCATAGAGTCCTTTTTATGTCTGTGATCTGGTGCTGAAAGACACCCTCTAACCAGGATTTTTATTCACCCTGGTTATAAAGTAGGTTTTCTGCTCCTTAAAGCAGTGGAGATGCTTAGAAGTTGCAGGTGCTGGTCTTCTTCTCCATGCATCAGGAGCTGGATGTTGGGGCTGTATCTCAAGGTCTGGGTAATAGATACAGGTTTCTTAAGGTGTTTATGAAAGGACAAAAAACCCCCACCTTATTTGTTGCAAGGCTGAACCCACTCACCAGAAGAGCTCTTTTCTCTTCCTAAAAAAGCAATGGCCACTGCAGTACTGCCCTTGCAGCCAGTCCCAAGGGGATGTTCTCCAGGCTGGGGCACCCTCTGCCCAGAAAAGCCATTTTGCTGCATTGCAGGCTGTTGTCCATCTTTCCTTGGCCATTTGAATTCCTCCATCCCTTCCATGCTTCAGGAAGAGGGGGGAGCTCCTTTTCTGTGCTGGGTTTTGCTGGTCCTGTTACTGGGTAGCTGCAAAGGCAGGAGTGCAGCTCAGGGCTGACTGTGGTGAGGGATGGGGATGGAGCAGCCACAGGGAAAGCTGTGCTCACCCTGAGGTGTCTGGCTCCCCAGGGCTGAGGCTTTGGGACATTTCTTTGCAGTGCACCAGGGGTGGGACAGATAGTGAAGGCTGGTTGGCTGGGTCTGCAGCAGGCAGGATCAGCTTTCTGGGGTGGCAGGAGGGAGGCAGAGTGCAGAGGCAGCTGAAGAAAACTGCTCTTCAGGAGGGAGAGGCACTTAAATCCACTGTGCTTCTATGGGGAAAGGGTTGTTGCTCCAAGAAAGACAAGCATGACCGTGCTGGGCCAACCCAAAGCCCCATCTAGACACAAGACTTCCTTCCTGTAGCAGCAGCTACAGCATATATTTAATGAGATTTTAAAAGGACACACTCAGAGCTGTCCTTCCTCTGGCACAAACTCACAGTTCCTGGCAGTCCTTGAATTAGAAGCTTCACAAGACAAGGGTTTGCATCCAAATGGTCTTGTTTAGCAGCCAGCAGTCTCTTGTGGTGGCTTCTCTAACTCTTTGTTGAACCCAGCTGGTGTGCTGTTCCCTCAGGCCCCCATGACTGTGTCTGTGGTCAATGACAACCTACAGAAAACAGCATTTATTTTGTTTGCACTGAACCTGCTGCTGCAGAGTTGCATTTGATACCCAGTTGTCCTCATGTTGGGAGAAGCAGAGAAGAAGTTGTCAGCTTGCCCTACCTTTGTAGATCTGCAGCAATGCCTCTCCAGGCTTTTTCCCAAAAAACATCAGCAAAGCTGTCCAAGAGACTGTTGCTCCTGTGGTGTTCAGGTTGCTTTTCCTGTGTGTGTTAGTGAACATGCAGGAGGGAAGCCCTGTGCAGTAAAGCAGATGGATGATTAGGACAGTGGGAGTCTCATGGAACTATGGGCCAGCACAGGGGAATTCTGCATGGCCTCCTGAGCATGGGGCTGCTTGGCTGGGCACGTGGCCATGTGTGCCATGGTGTTCCTGCAGGAGCCTTTGCTGCAGCCAGAGGTGTAGCCAGTGTTGGCTACTGCCTGGCATCCCTCTGGCTACAGTGGTTGAGCTGGCTGGGCTTCCCCGTGGGGGGCAGCTCACCCTGCTAGGATGTGATCTTCCACCATAAGGTGAAGCCTCTTTCAGCTGACTCCAGGCATGGCATGTCAGAGTTTGGGGTATCAGTGAATGTGGGGCTGATGAGAAGGACCCGGGTTTCATGCAGGGGTCAGGCATGGAGACAGCCAGTGGATAACCTCCTGCTCTGAGTAACGTGCTGAGGATTTAACACAACCCTTCTCATGGCAAGAGACCCTGCTGGGGCTCATTTGGCCAGAGGAGAATCCCTTTTCCCACAGGTTGTTGGGCAGAAAAGCTGCTGTGCCCAGGTTTAGGCAGTCTTGCTCTTAGCCTGAACTGTGGCATAGTTGGTTTGAGCTTTGGTAGAGCAGGGAGCTGTGGAAAATGTCTGGGGATAGATGTGTCCATGTCTGGAGACAGATGTGTCCATCCTCTGCCCCTCTGGTGGTTGGCATAAGCAAAGCACTAATGTCCCAAGCTTTGTTCTTGCAGTGGGAAAGCAAATCTGCCCTCAAAAAGGAATGTTAAGAAGACCGATTCAGGGAAAAGTGATGGTGCCAACTATGAGATGCCAGGATCTCCTGAAGACGTGGAGAAAAACCAGAAGATCCTTCAATGGATCATAGAAGGAGAGAAGGAGATCAGCAGGCATAAGAAAACAAACCATGGGTAAGGGCTGGCAGAGCAAGGGATAACCACACTCTTGTATTGCCTCCTGTGCACAAGGGAGATGTGTCAGCAGGCTGCCTTCCTCCCAGACATCTTGGGAAGGCAAGAACCCACCACACAAGGGTTTAGACCCTTGGAAGACTGAGGGTTAATCAGGGGCTATGAGAGCTGTTGTTGCTGAAGGATAACTCGTGGCCATGGCAGGAGGTTGCAGCCCCAGGGGAATCTTAGGAATTGCTGCTGTGGTTCCAAGGTGGCAAGGGGGAATGCCACAAAAGATGGCATTTTTTTTCCTGAGTTTATTTTTATGTGTGGGGTGGATGAGAGCCCCCACACTCATCCATGGGGTTTGTTTCAGGGTTGAGCTGCTCACCCTGATGTCTCAGAACTTGCTCAAAATCTTCTTTAGATTTTGATGTTACACCCCTTTCCCCTGCAAGCTGTGCTGTGAGGAGCTGTGTGCTGTGTCCAGCAGCAGGTCCATCTGGGCATGACTGTGTGCCTGTGCAGAGCATCTCAGTGGTCCATGTAACACCTCTGTGTTGGTGTGTAGCTCTTCAGGTGCTAAGAAGCAGCTGTCCCACGACATGGTCCGGCCCCTCTCCATCGAGCGACCGGTGACCGTGCACCCGTGGGTCAGCGCCCAGCTCCGAAACGTCGTCCAGCCTTCTCACCCCTTCATTCAAGATCCTACCATGCCACCCAACCCAGCCCCCAACCCTCTCACCCAGCTGGAGGAAGCTCGCAGGAGGTTGGAAGAGGAGGAAAAAAGGGCTGGAAAACTCCCCCTTAAGCAAAGGTATGATGATAAGGTCTGACTGTGTGGGAGAGCTGGGAGAGGCTGCTCTGAGGGATGTACATGTCCTCTGCCCTGGTTTCCAGCCTGCAGAGAGGTCAGAGAAATCTGCCTCAGTCCCTCTGACATGGTGGTGGAAATGCCAAAACCTACTTTGAGGCCCTGGGCTTGTGATGTGTGGATGGAGGGGCTGCAGATGCTCCTGGCAGGGTGGGAAGGGGCTGGGCAGAGGAAGCACATCTAGGAGGGGCATGGCTGGGAGAGCTCTCTCCCCTTGGTGCTTGCTGCCTCTCCACTCATTCACAGTCACAGAATGACTTCAGAGCTTGGTGCAGGAGCAGAATTCATCAAGATGCAGCAGAATTAAGTGTAGGAGACAAATCTGTCTTTGCTCTTTATCTCCATCTCACACAATTTTCCAGCAAAGGCCCCTGGTGGCCTCTGGGTGAGAGCTCTGTGCTGGAGCCCTCCTGCAGCAGCTCTGACTCTGTGTGGCCATATCCAAGTCACTGCATCTTTGTGTGACTCAGCTTAATGGCTGTTGCAGAGCTCATTTTCCTGTTCTGTGTTATCTTTCAGGGGACATCATTTGCAAGGCACATGGAGCTCTCTGGTGAAAAGCATTTTGGAAGTGCTAGATAATTGCTGTTAGCAGCTAAAAGCACTTTGTCCATTAAAAACCTTTCACAGCTCTACAGCTGTCCTCTGAAAACTTGAAACTTTGCAGTCTGACTGCTAGAAACACAAATGTAATTTTAAAAAGAAGCTCTTAATCGACAGACTCGTTATTTTTGCTTGCAGTGACCCTGTAGCAGACTTTGGTGTATTCATGTCAGAGCATTGATTGAAAGCCAGGTAATTAGAGGGCTTTCCCAAGCCAGGATAAACCAAGTTTATGTGATCTACCTTTTGGCATGTGTAATTGTTTATTGGGTAAATTGTGTAATTGGGTTTATTAGTAGAGTCATTTGTAGTTGTACTAAATTCATGCACCTTCCCCAGAAATGTCTGTACACACTTTTGGAAACAGCAGCCTGGGCTATGCAATCAATATTCTGACAATAATTTGGTCTATATTTTAAGAGTGGCTTACAGAGGAAGCCCATGGTGTGTGGTAAATGCCAGGCATGCCAGCAACAGGATGGGCTGAGCAGTCCCAGGGCTGCTCTGCTTCCACTGCCTCTCCATGAGGTCTGGCTCTTCTCCCAGTGATGCAGGGATCCCCCAGCCCTGCCCCATGCCTGGAAAACCAGAGGGACATTCACCAGAGGGGAACTGCTTATGAAAAGTAGGTGTCTCTGTGTCCAGTAGCAGGCAAAAGTGGATGCAGTGCTCCCCAGGGAGTCGAAGATTTCTGCATGTTGAAATCTCTCTGCTGGATTTTGGTAGGATTGGGTGCTCCAGCTGAAGCCCACCTGAGCTGACAACTTTTTAGAGAGCTTCTGCTCTGGCTAGCCCAGGAGCCTGCCTGGAAATAGATTCCACTGCTCAATGAGAACAAAGTTGAAACTGAGAGAGGAGCTCCCATGAAAGCACCATTTATTTCAGTCAGGAGCTTTGAGGAGCTCTGGGAAATTGGAGCCAGTGTCCCAGGTTTGTCAATAGCCTTGGGGAAGCACAGAGAGGTGGAGGTGAGCCCAGAGGTGTCCTTGAGGCTCCAGCTGAGCTGGCTGTGGATGAAGAGCACACTCTGCCAGCTTTCTACAGCCAGACTAGCCCTGCCAGCACAGTTATCCAGCTCTCCAGCCACTCCCCTCTGGCACAGCCCTTCCAGCAGTGGCCTTTCCCACCAAACTGCCCAGTACTGCCAACAGCCCCTGCTTCCACCCCAGCACTGCCCCACTGTAAATCAACCTGCAGTGACTGTGCTGGGAATCATTAATATTCTTCCAGAAAAAGCATTTCTCTCCCTATTTCATAGCATTTGGAATGACCCTGATCTCTGAGATAGTGACCTGGCTGCTGCTGGCAAGCAGTGCAGGATTGACCATCCAGTAGTAATGACCTGCAGATCCAGCAGCACACCAGTGCCCAGCATTGCTGTCCCAGTGACCATCAGGTTCTTCCATGAACAGACAGATTTTGAGCCATTTCCTGTAGCTCAGTCTCACATTTCACATCTGTTTTGAAGTAATTAATACCAGCTCCTCAGAGAAAAGATTTTTTGCAAGAAGGGAGAACATTTAGCATGATCTCCATTTGGAATTAATTTTGTTGGGCCAAGCTTGGAAGAGGGGCAGAGCTGGTGGCTGGGACACCCACTGAGGTAACATCTGCTGGGTGCATTTTAGGCTTCCCAAAGTTCTCCAGCCTCAGGGTTGAGTTGGAGTGAGCTGGACACCTCTGCATCACAGCAAGGTTGGGTTGGTGCTGCAAGCCAGGCTTGGATTCCCTGTCCCAGCACTGGTGGGATGCACAGCTGAGGGTCAGGACTGGGATGCAGATGCAGTGGGGGGGATGAGAGCTGCTGTTTCCTGGCTGGGTGATGTTTTGTGCTTGTGACAAACACAGCAGTGGGAGGTGATCTCAGAAGGGGCAGGGTGTGGTACCTGGCAGTATTTCTGGGTCACACTGACACCCAGGAGGTGGGTGCAGGTGGGAGATTTAATGAGGCAGGGCTCAGAGTCAGTCTGGTGGCCTTTATGTGCAAGCTGAGGTCTCAGGAGATCTCATGGCAGTGACAGAAGTGGAGACAGTTGTGTTGTTTCATTCTCCTGACAGGAGCTCTTGGAAAATTACATTTTCAGTGATTCCATATTCATCAGCTCTGCTTTAGCTTGCTAGAGGTTTATGGCTGCAGTTTGGGGTGTGTGTGAGTTCTGCTGATAGAATTAAAGCAACAGGAAGAGCTTCTGTTGGTACATGAATGGTAAAAGGAAGACTGGGGAAAATGTGGGCTCTGTCTGGGAGGAAATGGGAGAGCTGGTTACCTGGGGCATGCAGCAGGCTGAGGCACTCAATGGATTTTTTGCTTCAGTCTTCACCAGTGAGTGCTCCAACCACAGCACCTGAGCCACAGACAAAAGCAGGGACTGGGAGAAAAAAGAGCCACCCACAGTAGGAGAAGATGAGGTTTGAGACCATCTAAAGAACCTGAAGGTTCACAAGTCCATGGCACCTGATGAAATCCATCCAGAGGGCCTGAGGGCACTGGTGGATGAAGTGTCTCAGCCACTATCCATCATATTTGAGAAGTCATGGCAGTCTGGACAAGTTCCCACTGACTGGAAAAGGGAAAGCACAGCCCCCATTTTCAAAAAAGGAAAAGAGGAAGGCTTAGGGAACAAAAAGCCAGGCAGCCTCCCCTCTCTGCCTGTCAAGATCACTTTTGGGCATCACTTCAGTCATCATTTTCAGGGCACATCTCACTGGAGCCAGGCTGAGCATGTTCAGGAATGGTCTTCCAGGTGTGAAGTGCACAGCAGGAGGAAGGACACTCCCAACCACTGGCACAGTCCCTGTCTTGCTTCTGCCACAGCAGAGCTCAGTGATTTCTGTCCTCTCCATCTCCCCAGGCAAAGGAGAACAGCAGCCCTGAGGAAGCAGCTCTGTTCCTGTGCCAGGCTCGTTGCCATGTCCCCAGGTCCCCAGGCACACAGCAGCCCTCTCTTAGTCATGACTTGTCTCTAGCAGGATTAAGAGAAGCTTAGGGACTTTGAGGTTTTCCAAACCCCTTCAATTAACTTCTGGCTCACAGGATTCACAGAATTTGCCTGAATTTATGACCCATTTTTCCTTTAAATGCCTCATATTTTTTTTTCCAAGGATGACTCAATTCTTTAATGTTTTTCTAGCTACAGGGCATCCTGTATTTGGATACAGGGATGGGAGAGGCTCCGAGAGCTCTGCTGGCACCAGGAGCAGACCCCTGCCTGCTGCATCTCTTCCTAAGGTCTCCCAGGCAGAGCAGGCACCTGGAAGATTGTTCAGTTGAACTTTAGACCTCTCATGCCTGTAGGAAGAGGTGGAAAGGCTGTGTCTGGTGTTGGTTTGCAGTACCAGTGTTTATGTGGGCACACCATGAAAAGGTGCTCTGCCCGCCAGCCACTGTTTAAAGGTTAAGGTCAGAGTCATTTCCAAAACTGCAATTACCTCATGTGCTTGGCAGATTCCAGCGTTTTTACAGCAACTTTCCAGTCATGTAAATATAAAATCATCTTTTTTTATCCAGTGTGTTTTTAAAATAATTTTTTTTAAAGCTGCCAAATGTGTTTTATGTGAGTTTGCCTCTGGCTCAGACCACTCATGCCAAGGTACCAATTTGTGTAGGCTGCTCCAATGTTTGTGCAGTGTTTTCAGCACCCCGGATGAAAGGCTCTGCAGAAGGGCAAGGTACCCTGAGCTGAATTGTTGATGCTTTTATCTGTCTCTGAAAATGGAGTGAGGGCTGGGCTGACACTTTCAGTTTAGTGATGGCACCACGTAGCTGAACCTGGTGTGTGGGCTGGAAGCAAAGACCAGACCAGCATTCTGAGAGCTAGGAAAACACAGGAGGTGTAAAGTCACTGAGGTTTTGGGGGTGGCAGCTGCCTTGGCACCCTGCATGGACAGGACAGGCAATGGAACCTCCAGGACAGGCCATGCTGGGAGCTCCATCCCCTCAGACCTCCACGTACACTGGGAGAGATGCCCAGGGGAGCTGTGGGATGCAGGAACATCCTGCCTGCAGATGTGGGCCAGTGGAAAACCGTGCTGGGCTCTTGTGGCCATGGTGGCAATAATGCCAAGCAGCCTGAGCAGTGTCTGCATGATGGTGCCCTTTGGGATGGTGCTCCAGCCCCGTGTGCTGGCGTGCACCAGGAGCATGGTGAGATGATGATGGTGACGATGGTGACCTGGCTCTGCTGCCTTGGCCTGGGCTGATCTGCCAGTGAGTCCCCAAACCACGCTGTGAGGATGGCCATGCCCTCTCAAGGCCTGGAGACAGCACAAAGGGGCTGAGTTAGAACCTGCACCCTCCTCATAGCCGTGTGCTGGCCTCGTTCAGCCTTTCCAAGGGCTCCTTGGCCAGTCTCAGAGTGTGTCAGTGTGCCAGGAGTGCTGTGGTGGGAGCAGGTGATGCTGCATTTGCACCAGCCCATCTGGGGACCCTGAGCCACTCCCCTCACCCAGCAGCCCCAGCCCTGCCAGGCACCCAGCACGATGGTCCTGAGCCCCTTGGGCTGGCACTGAGCAGGTCCCTTGTGTCTCTCTCTGCACAGCAGGTTGAAGCCCCAGAAGAGGCTGGGCAGTGGCACGTCCCAGCCCTGTGAGAACATCGTGGTCGCTTATTACTTCTGTGGGGAGCCCATCCCCTACCGCACCCTCGTCAAGGGGCGCGTGGTGACGCTGGGACAGTTCAAGGAGCTGCTGACCAAGAAAGGGAACTACAGGTAAGGGCTGCTCCCCACCTGTGGGAAGCTGCCAGCAGCTGTTGTGACCCTCGGCAGAAGCCACTGCCAGGACACAGCGGAGTTGCCCCCACAAAGGGGAGGGTTGGTGGAGGTAGGTCGGGGGGGGGTTTCCTCAGGGCCTGCTGTGGTGGGGATGTGGCAGCACAGCCAGGGCACCTTGCCTGGTGAAGAGCCAGGGTAGCAGTGGTGAGGGAGATGGGGTTTTGTAGCAGAAATGTCCTGCATCATGGTTTACACCTCCAACAAGAGCTGCTGAGCTGCCCTGCGGGTTCCTGGGCAGATGTGGAGCAGCGTCACTACCCAGTGATGTGGAGCTCTCCAACTTCCTGCTTCCAAGTAGGAGCTGCCGTGGGAAAGCCTGCCTAGAAATGCTCCACCAACACAGGTGCCTCAGCCACTGCTTTTGGGAGAGCTGTGAATGGGCTTGGATTCAGGACTGGAGCTCCTGACAGTGCTAACATGGATCCTGACCACTTTGTGTGTTCACTGTTGAGGGCAGGGGCAGGAGTGTGCCCTCAGCTCCCTCCCTGTCTTGGGGAGCAGCTTCCTGTGCTCCACGAGCTCAGAGCCATGGAAAGGCTGTACCCAGGTTTGGGCATCATGGTGCCCTATGACCATTCACCTGCTTTTTTTTCCTCTCTCCCCCCTCCACATTTCTGTTTTTTCAGGTATTACTTCAAGAAAGTGAGCGATGAGTTCGACTGTGGTGTGGTCTTCGAGGAGGTGCGGGAGGATGACACCATCCTGCCCATCTTCGAAGAGAAGATCATCGGGAAGGTGGAGAAGATTGATTGATTAGGTTCCAGGGCAGTGAGGACAGGACTGTGAAGGACTTTGGGACCGGAGGAGAAGGCCTGGGGCAGATGCTGGCGGTGCTGCTGACACGGGCACCAGGCGAGCCCAGGGCAGAGGGCAGCAGCGCCGCTTTCCAGCACGGATCTGGGCAAGCTCCAGGGTACTGGTGGATGCCCTTTCACCCCACAAACCTGCCAGTGGGAGCCTGGGTTCCCTCTCCATACCGAATATAAGTGTAATGTAGCATTGTACAGTGCATTAGAAAGTGTAATATGACCTTGTTTACTAAAGCTGCATATTTTTGATATATTGTAATAAAAGGAAAATATTTCCAATGTCACAGTGCTCTTATGTAAATGTAAAACATACAGGTACTGCAGAACTCACCCAAAGTGTACAGCCATCCATCAGACTCCGGCTACTCCACGCTTTCCCAGCACCCTGCCCCATTTTCCTGGTTTGGATGGCTCTGGAGCACCATGGGGTAGAGCTGCCCTCACCCCAGCAGTGTGGAAGGGGCTGCTCCACTCCAGAGGGGCTGTGAAGATCATTGAGCCATTTTGAAGGAGTCATCTGTGGCCTCCTTGGCAGGCTCAGCTGCTGGACATGGTAGGATGGGTCTTTTTTTCTCCTCCTGAGCTTCCTTGCGACTGAGTAAATCCCCGAGGGACAGGAGGGGCAGTGCCTGTCAGGACTGGGGGCTTCAGGGTGGCAGGCTGGGTGCTGGCATCCCACAGCCTGCACACTCCTCTGTGTCCCCTGTGTCCCTCTGTGGGGAGAAGGGATTGCTTCCCAGGAAGGTGCTGCAGTTCTGCAGAGGGCTGGCACCCAGGCATGCCCAGACCCCTGGGCCAAAGCTCTCTTTAGGAGAGCCATAATGGGGAGGGAACTGATGAGACATTAAAGCCGAAGACAAAATAGGTCTTTTTATGAGTCCTGCATCTTCTGTCGGCTTCTTTGTCTCGGGGGAGGCAGCAAGAGGGCACTGCACCAGGGGGTGGTTGATGCCAGTTTGTGGCTCATGCAGGGCCAGCAGGCAGCCCTGGGAAGCCTCCTGGGCTTACTCGGCCACAAGGAAGCCGGGGCTGTGCCGGTGCTCCCCCCATCCTGCCCTCACCCAGCCCAGGCCCTGCTGCTCTGGCACAGCCACAGCTCTGTGCCAGCTCCTCTAGAGAGCCCTTGCCCACCCACAGGAACGGGAGTGGCCCCACAGGCCGAAAGGGGATCCACGGTGGTGCTGGCCCTGCTCAGTGCCATTCCCAGCCCTGGCCATGGTGGGGCTGCTGGGATCAACTCTGCCTGTTGTACATGTCACCGAGTGCCTTTAAAACACGGTTCTGGACCTGCCTAACACACTGGGTGGAGTCCAGCAAAATCTGCAAATGTCTTCAGCCCGGGATCAGTGTTACGAGGGGGTTTACTCCCTGTTTTTTGAAGTTCTGATGGTGGTTTGTCTGGTGAGATTGTTGCCGTGCCCGGATTTCCGTCTCCCCCTTTTTTTTCGGGGGGTCCCTGTAAATATGTACAGTGGCCGTGCAGCCCCAGCATTTCCTCTGCATTCTCATGTGCTGACTTGTACAATGATCTTTTCAAAGGTACTTGGATAAAATGAAATAAAACCCCACATCCCACCCCCTGCTGCTTTTTTTCCTTCCCTGTGGAGCAGACTCGGGCTCTGAGCAGCCTCTGGGATGGACAGAGGATGGGACAGGTCTGGCAAAGGGTCTGGGCACAGGGCAGGGCTGGGGCTGCTCTGGGCTCCCTGGAGGGGTGGCCAAGCACATCCTTGCCCCAGGGGACAACTATGTGAAGGAATGGCTCAGAGGAGAGGGGACAGTGCTGGAGTTGCCAGAGGCTACAACCCAGGCTTATGTTGCCTGCCTTGGCTGTGACAGCAGCTCCTGAGGATTCCCTGGGTCTGCTATGTCCTGAAGGAGAGACCCCGGCTGATCCCCCATCACCTGAACCCCACCAGTCCAGCATGAGGGCCAGCATGGAGAGCTCCTTGGCCACCTTGTGCCATCGTGGGGTTGCCAGGATGAGTGCTATGGCACAGCTGCCCCAGGGGGACAGAGGGGCTCTGCCCATTACCAGCCCTGCTGTGTCCCCAAGACAGGTGGGTGCTCCCAGCACACAGACACAGACCAGAGGCCACATTGTTTCCAGGTGGTTTATAGCACATGCCTGAGTGGGACAGGGCTCACAGCTCATCCCGGGATTCATCTGTGCTCGGCACACTCGGATCCTCCTTGCCCGTGCTGTTCCCAGGGGTCTTGGTCACCTGGAGAAGGCAGCAGTGAGGTATGGATGGACACACAGTACCTCCCTGGCCCTGTGCTCGTCCCCACCTTGCAGGATCCATCCCCTCACCCAGCAGGAGCTGGGGACTGCCCTGGGCAGGGGGGCTCTTCCCTGACCTCACTCACCGGAGGCTCCTCAGGCAGTGTCCCGCCATTTTCCAGGAACTTGGAGAAGGTCTCCAGATCTCGGCTGCTCTTATACTCAACCACCTGGAGCCGTGGGAGGGGAGGGCGCTGAGGCTGCCACCGTCCCCCTGAGGGTGCCGGTGACCCCGCAAGTGCCCACACCTACCTTCCTGCCCGGCCCTGCGGGGAAGTAGTGCAGGGTGGGGTAGCCGTGGATGGTGATGTTCTCCAGCTCGTTGGCCGTGGAGTCCATCTCGGCGATGACGATGTCCTCGCGGTCCTTGTAGCGCTCGGCCAGCTCCTCCCAGGCGGCCGCCATGGCCTGGCAGTGGGGGCACCACGGCGCGTCTGCGGGGCGGGCGCATTGCCAGGGGGTCTGTGACGGGGCTGGGGCTGTCGTGGAGGGGCTGAGCCCCACGGCAGAGCTCAGGGAGGGCCCTGGGTGGCCCCGGCACTTACAGAACTTGACAAACACGTTCTTGGTCTCATCAAACGCCACCTGCTCGAAGGTCTTCCCCACCAGGACTTTAACGGGCCGGGTGTCCCAATCCTCAGGGGGCTCCGCACTCAGCAGGTGGGGCTGTGGGGACAGTCAGGACAGCCGCAGCCTGGGCTGAGCTGGGCCACAGGCCCATGGGGCACAGTGCAGGCTGGGACAGAGGTACGTTCCTGGCTGTCTTTAGGATCACATCTTCCCCTCCACTGCCATCCCAGCTCTGTCTCCACAGCAGCAGTCTCCTGCCCCTTTGCCCATAACAAATCCCCAAATCCTCAAGCCCGGCAGCAGGAGCATCAGCAAACACATCCCTGGTGTTCACCACACAACTGTCACTGTTAGGCTTCTGAGCCAACAGCCCATCTCTCACCAGGGGGCAGAGTCCACGGGTGCTGGCTGGCACCATGGTGCATCCCTCACCTTCACCTTGCCGTCCAGCACTGCCTGGATGAAGGTGCGAATGGCCGAATCCGAGAAGTTGTCCTGCTCCATCTGGTACTTGCGATTGTTCTCCATCTTGACGAGGCGCAGGGTGGGGGCATCAGCAGCGGTCATGCCAAAGAAGGGCAGGACGTCGGCGCCATGCCCGGTCACATCCACCACCACGAAGAGCACCTGGGCAGGGAACGGGGGACACTGAGGAGAGTCCCACAGCCACCCTCCATGTCCCTGCCGTGGGGCCACCTCACCTCGCCCCGGAAGCTGCCAGCAGCTGCCCTGAAGCCGTCCCGCAGCGACAGCTGCTCCGGTGAGGACTTGTTGAGGAAGAGCAGCATGTGATGGGGGATCTTGGCACCGAAGATCTGGTTGGATGTCTGGGGAGGAGGAGGGGGATAAGGGCAGGGCAGCCATGCCCCTCGCAGGACAGTGACAGGGCTGGGGATGGGCTGTACCTCGTTGGTGAACTCCATCACCAGCTGCAGGCTGTGGACGCGGAGCAGCCGGGTGAGCTCGGCCGTGTCCAGCCCCCGTGCCGGGTCCACAGGGAAGTTTGTCTGTCTCTCATCAAACTGCCGGGGCAGGGGCCTGTGAGGGCTGAGGGGAGGACAGGATGGCCCCACCACTCCCCTGCCACTCCCTCACCTTCTTGAACAGGCAGACGGTGTCAGCTGAAAGCCCGTATGCCTGGAAGAGCTCAGCTGCCTCTGCCACGCCAAAAGTCACGTCCACCATCTCAGCAGCCACCTCGAAGAATGCCTGGGCTGCCTCACCCCTCAGGTCCTGCACAGCCACCTGTCAGTGCCACAGCCACAGCCATGGTCCAGCCCCAACCTGCCCCAGCCCACCTTGAAGAAGCCAACGACCACCAGGTCCTGGGAGCTGACGAAGGCGGCGATGGTGTCGGTGTCCTGCAGCAGCGTGGCGCTGGGCCCGGCCCGGCGCTGCATCCAGAGCATGATGCCCTGGCTGTCCATGCGGCCTGGGACACGGAGTGGGGCCCCCGACGTCACCTGACACCCCTCAGCAGGCTGCCACCCCTCCCTGTGCCACCAACCTCAGCCACCCACCACCAGCACCATGGCACTGCCCACCATCACCACCTCATTCATCATCACCACGCTGTCACCTGTCCACTGTCACCACCAGGACATCGCCACCCCTCTCACCACCACCACCACCCTGGGACCTCCACAACGACAGTGCCACCCTCCCACCATCAGCCCCTGCCCCCCGTCCCAGCCCCATGGCAGTGTCCCCCTCGATGGGTGCCAGGTGCCGCAGCCCTACCGGTGTATGCCAGGGGGTGGCTGCGGTTGCCATCACGGAAGAGCTTGAGTGTGGGGTAGGAGGTGATGCCAAACTCAGTGGCCAGGGCTGTCTGTGCCGTGGCATCCACCTTGCCCAGCCTGGCTGGGCTGGACTCGTTCCTCAGCTGGGTGGCTGCCTGGGCAAAGGCGGGAGCCAGCCGCTGGCAGTGCCCGCACCACGGCGCGTCTGCGGGTAGGGGACAGCGTCGATAATGGGGACAGGTGTGGGACAGCCCCAATGGCTGTGTGAGCCCACTGGGTCCCAGCTTGTGCCCCTGTTCCACACCCACACCCCGTGTCCCTGTCCTGTGTCCCACGCCCGTGCTACCCCCCTGTCACCCCACGCCTCTGTCGGTGTCCCTGCTCCGTGTCTGTCCCCATCCCATGCCCTGTCACACGGCCTGTGGGCTTGCCCCTCTGACCCACAGCCTTGCCCCTGCCCACCCCACCTACCCTCCATCCTGTACCTGTGTCCGTGTGTGTGTTCTGCCCACACTCAGCCACGGCCATTCCCCTCTGCCAATATTCCCCAACCCCACATTTCCCCCTGCCCACAGTGGGGGCACTCACAGAACTCCACCAGCAGCAGCTGGTGCTCACTCAGGGCACGGGCAAAGTTGTGCTCATGGAGCACCAGGACATTGTCCTCCTCCTTGATCTCATCTGAGAGCACTTCATCCTCTTTCTTCTCCTTTTCCTCCTCTTCTACCACCTCTTCCTCCTTATCCTCGCCCCCCAAAGCCGGGCCCAGCCAGGCCAGCGACAGCACCAGCAGCCAAACCAGCCGGGACCCGCAGCCGCGCATGGTGCCGGCGCTGAAGATGTTGTCCAGGGAGGAGGACGAAGATAAGGGACCTGGGGGCGGGTTGTGCCGGTCCCCTGGGGCTCGTGGCCCTCCGCTACTGGCTGCCCTGCCCGGCCGATAAGGCAGCGGGAGCAGGTGGCTGTTTTCCAGACGCTCTTCGCCGCAGGGAGACCCGGCCCCGCCAGCAGGATGGGGACAGGGCCGCGGGGGACACGGAGCAGGGGGGACAGGCGTGGGCGGTGGGGGCACAGACACACCAGTAAGAGACCAGTCTGTAGGGTTTAATGGCGATGGAAGAGCACAGCCTGCGACCGGGCGGGTACCGGACACGGCACCACCACGGCAGCGCCACAGCCCCGGCCCCAGCGATGGGCACGCTGTGAAGGCCAGGCGGGCGTCGAGATTTAAAAAAAAAGAGCAATTAAAAATAACTTTGGTTGCGAAGACCACGACCACGGGCTCTCACTCGCTAAGGGACCCCCCTTA
>VZTR01013730.1:44793-69902 GCA_013400775.1 Chaetops frenatus | reverse complement strand
CCTCCAGATGCCCTGTCTGCGAAAGGTGAGCGACACCGGCACCGGCAGCCGCCCCGCGGGGAGCGGCGCCGGGGCCGGGCACTGGCACGGCGGAAACCGGGCACCGCCACCGTGGGGAGCGGGCAGCGCGGGCAGCCGGTGTTGGGACTGTGGGGATCGGGCACTCGGGGAGGAGATACCGAGGGCACAAGGCACCGGTACCATGTGGACCGGCGACCGGGCGCTGGGACCGTGAGGACCAGGCACTGACACTGTGTTACACGGGCATCGGGGGCCGCCGGCGGCCCGGGCAGGGGACCGGGGACCGGGGAGCAGCACCAGCCGTACACCACCCCGTGTACGCGGGACAGCGGGCACCACCGCGGGCACCGGCGCCGCCACGGGGCACCGGGAACGGCCCCACGAGGGAACACCCACGGGCAGCGCCCCGGAGCTGCGTGCTCTGCTCCCCCACGCCGGGCTGGGGTGCTGCCACAGCCTCGGCTGAGCTCACTCCCCAAAACGGGGGTTCCCCGGGCCAGGGATGACCGGAGGACGAGTGTCTGTAGCCCAGCATCACACGCTCGCCCAGCTGCTGGGTGCCTCTGCCAGGTTGTGGCGTGCCAGGCAGTCCCTAGGCTGGGCACGGGGAGCCCTGGGGCACTGCGGGGTCCCAGGCTGTCCCCAGGCTGCGCGCTGGGTGCCCCTGTCGGGTTGTGGGGACCCAGGCTGCCCAGGTCACAGCCTGCCCGGGGTCACAGCCAGGGGAGCCAGGCTGTGTCCGGGCCCGGTGCCGCCGTCGCGGGGCTGAGCACAGCGGTTCCTCGCCCGGCAGATGGAGCGGATGATCGTCAGCATGCAGGACCCCGACATGGGCATCAAGATGAGGAACCAGCGCTTGCTCATCACCGTCATCCCCCACGCCATGACAGGTGGGTCTCCTCTTTGGGGTCCCCCGCGAGGCGCGTGGGGTGGGGAGGGCGTGTGGGAGCTCCCCGGGTGTCCCCAGCCCTGCAGCAGCGCCCACCGCTGCTCTCCCCGCACCCCGGCTGCTCAGCGCTGCAGCTGGGATCAATTATGCATCGGCTGCGCGGGGAGGGCGCTCGCACGTCCTTGGCAGAGCCCCCGTCACCCTGCGCGACCCCTGGCACTGCCATGCTGTGCCAGGTGCCCCCGCCGCGAACCCCGGCGTGTCCAGTCTGGGGGACCCCATTGCACCCCACTAACGCAGCCTCTATCCCCAGGGAACGACATCGTGGAGTGGCTCATCCAGAAGTACGGCATCTCCGAGGAGGGTGAGCGCCCTGGCACAGGCAGCAGCCACCGCGGGGGCAGCTGGGGCTGCCGAGCCTCCACGCAGCCCCCAATTCCCACTCCGCAGAGTCGCTGCACCTCGGCAACCTCATCGTGAAGCACGGCTACATCTACCCGCTCAAAGACCCGCGCAGCCTGGTGCTGCGGGCCGATGAGTCCCCCTATCGCTTCCAGGTACGGCCCCAGAGCCGGGGCTGCCCCGCCTGGGCACCGTGGCTCCCCAGCGCAGGTGCCTCAGCCTCTTCCTCCCCCGCAGACCCCCTATTTCTGGACCAGCACCAAGTGGCCGGCCACGGAGCTGGACTACGGTAGGTGCCGCCGTGCCGCTGGCACCAGCACGGGCTGCGACCCCTTCCCAGCCCCGCCCTGAGATGCCGCCGCTTCTCTTGCAGCCATTTACCTGGCCAAGAAGAACATCCGCAAGCAGGGTGATCTGATCGAGCATGAGAAGGTGAGCGGTGCCCTCCTCACGCCTGTGATGAACTGGGGGAGTCCCGGCTCTCCCAGGAGACCGCGGCCGACAGCGGCACCGGCTCGCCCTGTGCTGGAGCGGCAGCAGGACCCAGAGGCAGTCGAGGGGACAGGTGACACACCGTGCCTACCTGTCGCTCCCCAGGACAACTACAACCTCCTGCACAAGCGGATCAACCACACGTGGGACTTCGTGGTGATGCAGGCACGGGAGCAGCTCCGGTGAGTGCGGGCACGGCCGGCACCGCTGCGCCCCGGGGAGCGGCCGGGATGGAGCAGCCCTGGGTGCCGGGCAGGCAGGGTGCCAGCACCTCCCCGCTGCCTCTGCACGGCCAGGGCAGCCAAGCAGCGGCGCAAGGGCGACCGCATCGTCATCGACTGCCAGGAACAAGCGTACTGGCTCGTCAACCGGCCCCCGGTGAGCGCGGGGCGGAGGGGAGGGCTGGAGGGTGCAGCGCTGTCACCGCGCACGGCCCCAGCCCGGGCAGCGGGGCTGGGGGTCGCAGGGGGTCCCCCCAGCCCCCAGCATGATGCTCTCGTTGCAGCCAGGAGCCCCCAACGTGCTGGAGCAGGGTCCCGAGCGCAGGAACTGCCACACCACCCGGGTCCAGCTGGTGAGTGAGGGTGTCCAGGCACCCCTGGGGCTGCCAGCGGGCACAGGGCACACACACCCAGTGTCTGTGCTGGGGTGTAAAGCTGCCCTGGTGGTTGCCCATCCATCTCACCCCAGGCTGGGCCCACTTTTTGGGGTGAGGGGTGAGCCCCTGCTCTGCTAACATCCGTGTGTGCCCCGCCCCGAGCATGGGGAGTCCGTGTGTTTGTCCTTGCACCACCCACCCCTCTGTGCCAGCACCTCTAATCCTGCAGGGCAGCTGTGCTGCAGGGAGCCCTGGCACCCTGGGGTGCCACCAGCAACCACCAAGCCCTTCCTTGTGTTGTGACCCCACTAATGCTGCCCCAGCACCCTCAGGCTGTCCTCACTAACCACCCACTTTCTCTTCTCTGCGCCGTGTGCCATGTCCTCTGCCCACGTAAGTGTCACTAACCTAGGGCTGGTGTCACACTGGGGTGTGGGGGGGATGGAATCCAGGGTTTATTCCACAGGCTGTGCTGGCTGAGCCAGGAGGGCTGGGGGAATGAGGCTGGAGGCCACTGGGATGGACTACAGAGTGCTGGGGTGGGGTACTGGGTCCCTGGATTGCCCAGGGTGGTGGTGGCAGGACAATGTCCCGTCCTCCCTGTGCCCTCACCCAGCCCCGTGCATCTCTTGCAGAACAAGAACATGGATTACTACAAGCGAGAGGTGAGTGGGGCGAGGGGTGGGAGCAGCTCCTGGGGGGCACGAGCTGCCAGGCACCCCAACATCTCCCCTGCGCCTGGCCCCAGATCGAGTACTGCAGGAAGGCCATGGCCAGGACCAGGGTGAAGTCCTCCATCTGCCTTGAGGGGTGAGTGGCAGCAGCTGCCCCAGCCACGGGCTGGGTCCCTGTCGGGGTGACAGGGGCAGCACATCCCAAGCAGCTGGTGGCTGGCACCACAGCACCACAGAGCTCAGCAGGGAGTGGAGCTGAGGCTCTGTAGAGCTCGGCCACATCCCCACCGCGTCCCCATCATGTCCCCACGGTGGCTGGGGTTGGTGGCCCTGGTCACCTCCAGACACCACTCCTGGCAGGTACATCAAGTTCAACGAGCAGTATGTGCCCCACGACCCCATCATGTCCGGCTGCCTGCCCAGCAACCCCTGGATCACGGATGACACCACGTACTGGGCCATGAATGCCCCCACGTAAGTGCCCCAGCCCCAGGACAGGGTTGTGGGGTCATGCAGGCTGCCCTGGGCTGCCAGCCCCAGTGCCGCTGTCACCCACAGGGTGACCACCCCCACGAAGCTGCGTGTGGAGCGCTGGGGCTTCAACTTCAGCGAGCTCATCAACGACCCCCTGGGCCGGGCACAGCTCCTGGAATTCCTCAAGAAGGAGTTCAGTGGTGAGCGGCCCCAGCCCCGAAACATCTTGGCACCACAGAGCCACCACTCTGACCCAGCACTGCCAAACCCACCATGTCCCAGTAGTGCCTAATCCACGCTCCAATCCCAACACCACCAAACCAGCCCATTACTGTGTCCTGGCATTCCTCAACCTGCCACCACACCCCAGTACCTCCCAGCTAGCCTGCCCCAGTTTCGTGGTTCCCCTGCCCCAGCCGCCTCTGTCCCACTGAAACACCTGCCCACATCATGCCACGATGGCCTTTGGGGGTTGCCCAAGGCGGGTGCCCAGTGCCCTGTCCCCATTCCCAGCACCATGTCCCCCTCCCCAGCTGAGAACCTGAGCTTCTGGGAGGCGTGTGAGGAGCTGCGCTACGGGGAGCAGTCCCGCATCGCCGAGATCGTGGACTCCATCTACCAGTGAGCGCCAGCGGGACGAGGGCTCGGGAGGAAAGGTTTGGGGGCGGTCAGGCCATCTCGGTGCTCTGTCCCAGGGCGGGGCCGGGCTCACACCGCCGGCTGTGACTCCCCAGGCAGTTCCTGGCTCCCGGGGCTACGCGCTGGGTGAACATCGACAGCAAGACGATGGAGAGGACGCTGGAGGGCATCAAGACGCCCCATCGCTACGTGATGGACGATGCCCAGATGCACATCTACATGCTGATGAAGAAGGTGGGTGAGGGCGGGGCTGGGCAGCGCAGGGTTGGGCAGGATCCTGACGTCTCTGCTCGCCCAGGACTCCTACCCACGGTTCCTCAAGTCGGACCTCTACAAGAACCTCCTGGCCGAGGCCGTCATTCCCCCGGAGACCAAGAAGCGGTGAGGGCAGGGGCCGTTGCCTGGGGCGCTGGGTGGTCCCCGCCGGTTCTGACCCCCTTCTGCCCGCAGGGTTTTCCCCTTCATGCGCAAACAGCGGCATTCCAGCCCCAGCCCGGCCCTGCTTCTGCCCGCGGGCGATGCCGAGGAGAGGAGCCGGAGCCCTTCCACTGCCCCCGTNTCCCCCCCCTCAGGCCCCCCGGAGCCAGGCTGGCCCCGCCGCAGCCCCCGCTCACATCCCCGCACCCTCCTCTCCCTCGGGGAAGCCGCACCCAGCCGGGCTGGTGCGGGGTCACCCTCTCCTCCCACCCCCGCCCCGGCCACCAGACAATAAATCCCCCCTGGGGAAACACTGTGGCTCCAGCGGTTTCTGGGGAGGGGGACCAGGGAGGCCTTGGCACAGGGTGGGAGGTGCACAAAGTGCCGGCCCCTTCTCCAGGCTGGATTGTGCCCTGTACTCCGGGCTGGCAGCGACGCCTCCCCCATGCCAGCAGCAGCAGCCAGCAAGGGCGCAGACCCCCGGCGGGGACCAGCCCCCCCAGACACGTGTGCCCATGGCACAGCCATCACCCACGGCTCCGCTTGCTCCGAGGGGCCCGGAACGGCTGAGCTGGCACTCAGGGGTTACTGGTGTGCCCACCTACACCCTGCGAGGGACAAAAAGGCCTCTGGAACGGGGCTGGAGCGCCACGGCCCCGTGGGCTGGCAGCTGAGCCACTCTCCCTGCCCCATGCACTGCTAATCTGAGCAGAGGCCGAGGATCGCACGGCAGGATTATTCCCTTCCCGGGAACAGAGCCCCAGCTGTAGGGGATTATCGCTGGTGGTTACATAAAGCACAGGGGGGCTGATGTCCAGCAGTGCTCAGCCCTGGAGCCCAGCCTGCTCCACACGTCCCCACACAGCAGAGCTGGGGACAGCTCCAGCCCCTAATGGACAAAGAGGTGCCCCCCTGGTTCCCGGCTAACAAAAGCACATCCGCTGGGATGCTGGGGGTCTCATCCTTCCCTGCCGCAGAGCCTGGCACGGAGCAAGGGGAATTCTCAGCTCGCTGCCGGGGCAGACAGAGGGCCCTGGGGCAGGGGAAGCTGCTGGAGCCTCGGTCACAGGATGGAGCTGGGGCCCTCGGTGCTGGCAGCCAGCGGGCAGTGACAGATGGTCCCGCGCTCCAGGAGACAGCGCCTGCCACGCGTCTCCCTCCGGCTTGATCCAAATCCAAACCCCGGCATGAGATTTTCGTGCTGATGGACTGCAGCGGGAATCTGGGGTGTAAAACCAGGTCACAGAGCCCCAGGCAGCGGGCAGGGACGGGCTGGCCCCAGCCTGGTTATCTAACTCCAGCCTCTCTCCACACGCTCCCTTCTCCCTTTTCCTGGTCCATCACCTGCCTTGCAGCAGGACAGGGCAGCAGGCAGCACCTCAGCCATCAAAGCATCACCAGGACACCTGGATCCATCCCAAGGAGAGGGGGGTTCTGCCTTGGGGAGGTTACTCCAAGGGCTGCCAAAAAACCCCCAAGTCTTGTGTAACCTCCAACACCAAAGCAGGGCACCATTTACAAACAATGCAAAAGAGGCTTTATTGAAACCATTCTGGTTAAAGCAAGTCCTGTACGGCACAATTTGCAATAAGTTAAAAGAACCAAACCAAACAGACTCAGTGTTAAAAACCACACTAACACATAACACAGTGATACAGCCATCGCCACCCAGCTGAGTTATTGAATCAAGGCACAAAGTCATTCATTAAATACTGCAAAAAAAACCCAATTACACAGGAAATAAGCTGGAAAACAGACTGGTTTTGTTAAGAAGTTGCTGGTTTGGCACTGATGCGTTTAATTGAGCTGCCACGGCGAAATCTGCATTTCCAAACTGTCCTGAAACATTACTGGACAACTTAAAGCCAGAAAAAGCTCCCCAGAGCTGAAAATCCAGCTTTCCTGAAGGAACATCCAGTGTGCCTATGGGAAGGTCAGGTCTGGGTAGGGATCTGAGGAGGGACAGTGCAGTGAGAATACAGCCCAGGCACCTGGCTCCCTGCTGGGAAAGTCTCAGCAGGAAGCAATCCACATCCAACACTCAGACTGGAGTACAGTACAAGCCTGGGGGTCCCCTGGCCTGTGCCCTGCCCCAGCTGCCTGAAGGGCAGCCTCAATCCAGCCCTCCTATGGCTGCAACGCTGGCACAGGGACCTGTGGGGCTGTCAGGCCTAAGGTGCTGAGCAAAGAGGAAACCCAAGCTGGGGAACACAGCTGGGGAGCCTCTCTGCACCCCTAGAAGCCCTCAGAAAACAGCTGGGAAGAGAGGCAGAGGGAGAACCCCACCATTTTGGGCCCAGGGTGCTTTGACAGTTGTGGAGCGCTCTCCAGAGAGCATCCCTGGCTTCCTGCACAGCCAGGACACCCCAGGACTGGCTCCCTGGACTGCCTGGGATATGGGTCACGGGGCAGAGGGAGCTGGGGCACCCCTGAGGCAGCCACTGGCCAGCTGGATGCAGGGGGTGTCCAGGCAGCCCAGCTCCCTGTGCTGTCAGCCTGGGAGGGCTGGGGCTGTGGTGTGAGCTGGTGACAGCAGCTGCCCAGTGGCACATTTGGGCTCAGCAGGGGCTGAAGGGAAGAGCTGATGCCTGATGCTGCACATTCCCATCCTACAGTGTTTCTACACATCCCCCAATGTCAGACTCAGCAAGGGAGGGAGGCACTGGCCAAACCCCTCCGGCACTGCAGAGCTTGAGAGAGGTTATTTTTAGGGCTATTTTTATTTTCAGGACTGAGCAGCTGGTTCAAATTGTTTTCAAGCCTCTGTACCTTGTTTTCTACAGCCTGCACTGGCACCCATCAGGACAGGGCAGAGCAAACACCTCATGGTGCTACATGAATCACCAGGAGAAACATGTCATTTTCACACAGCAACCTCCCCATCCCCTCGGGACAGCAGGCTGGGCAGAGAGAAGAGTGCCTGAGGATCCTCACCCAGCATCACTTCCATTTTGAGGGCAGGGAGGCAGCACAGAGCTCCTGCCCACCTCCTGGCAGCAGAGACAGTGCTTGGAGAAGGTTCCTCAGCAGCTGCAAGGCTGAATGAGCAGGGAACTGGCACTGCCACTTGGGTACAGGGCTGCCCAGAGCAGCAATCCCAGCTCCCAGAAGAGGTTAAAGTGCAATTCTACTCAAGCCTGGCTCCTTTAAACCTGGAGAGGCGGTGGTGGTACCTCCAGGGACCAGCCAGCCTGGGCTCAGGGTGGATCTCTCATCACCTATAAGCAGACTGAGGGAAGGGAGGAACATTGATGCATCCATCAGGTGGGAGACCAGCTCCCTCTCAGTGTCACCAACACTGCACAGCCTGGCTGGGAAGGAAGCAGCAGAGGACACAGACACAGGTAGGCTGGTGACTGCAGAGCACAACATGTGGGGCTGTTCTTGGGAGAAAAGGCCATTTGCTAAGTAGAACAACACTTTAACCTGTGCTTTGGTGGCCCAAGTGACACCAGACACACCACAGCCATGGCTGGGGTCACCACCACCATTACTGAAGGAGGGCCCAAACCCAGGAGAGGGCAACTGCAAATCAATCTGCAGCCAAGCACCTCTCCCCAGCCAGGAGAGCTGACTCAGAAAGGAAATCTAACACCACACAGTGAACTCCACTTCTCAGACATCCCAGAAATCATCAGCTCCAGCATCTCAACAAGCACGTTTTCCTCCAGACACACTCCTGAGTCAGCACAGTTCTGTGGGCACAGAGGGATGGAGGGGAAAGCCCTCCCTCCCTGAGCTGATGACACTTCAGTGGTGGCCAAGCACTGGAGTCCCATCAGCTCTGAGGACAAAGGCTCTGGCAGCTGTCCCCACAGCCTGGGTGCCCCTAGACACGGCGGGTGCCTCCCTGCCAGCCACGCTTTGGTTTGCAGATCAAGAAAGGCAGCTTCCCATTGGAACCCAGGCTCTGGGCTTGTTGTGAGAGCACAGCTGCAGAGCAGGGGCAGCCTCTCCCCATCCCTCAGCAAGCTCAGTCTCGGCTCTGGAATCGCATCCTGTAGAGGCGGTCCCGGATGTGCTGCTCGTTGTCTCCGGCCACGTGTCTCAGCCAGATCACCCTGCTCAGGGAGACATCCTCCTTCAGCTTCCTCTTCATCAGGGACACAGGGCCAGGCCCCTCGCCGGGCTGGGGGCCCCGCAGCAGCACGTAGCAGGCGTGATGGCTCCGCTCGAACAGCGCCGCTGCACATGGAAACCCAGCCTAAGCCTCCCGTGCCTGCACTGGCCACCAGAACCACCACCACCCACAGGGGCCAGGAGGGACCAGTGTCCTCCTGCAGCTCCTCGCTGGAAGGAGGGGACTTACCAGTGAATGCAATTATTTGGTCTGTGCTGTTGCGGAGCTCCAACAGGACGTGAGTGTAGGAAGGATGGAAAAGGTACAGCTTCTGGAGAGGAGCTCTGTGTCTCTGCAACCAACAGGACACTGTCAGGACACAGACTCACAGGTTATCCCAGAGACAACTCCAGCACCAGGCTCAGCTGCTGCTCATGCTGGACAGGATACACCCAGCCAGACACTTGTCCGTGTCAGCCCAGCTCAGCCTGACCGATGCTGTCAGGACAAGTGCTGGGATTTTGCTTGCTGCTCTCCTTCCCACCCCAAGCTTCCTGCAAATAGCTGGCCTCTCTGCTGCAGGCAGGAGACAGATTTTTGCCTCAGGTCTGGCAGAGTGAGCAAGGAAAGCAGAGGAAGCTCAGCTGGTGCTTCAGCAGCCTTTGAGACACAAACTGTCACCAGTGCTGCCTGTCACTGCCCCTGAGGGCTCTGCAAGCAGCTGAGCTGTGCACTGAGGCTGCAAGGGGCTGCCTGGGGCACAGAGAGGATATTCATGAGGCCACAGAGATCACTGCATGCAATGCTGCCATGGGAGGTTCCCAGGGAAACAGCAGCAACTCCAGAGGTAGCAGGTCAGAAGCCTGCCACCTCACCTACAGTGCCACACCAAAGCAGGGCACTGGCTTTGCTCACAGGGCCACCAAGTTCCTTTTCTCTACATAACCAGGCTGAGGATGACAAAAGCTGCCAGTGCCACCACCACCTGCAGGGACACAGCTATGGACACTGACCCCACAGCCAGTGCATGAGGCTGCAGTGTCAGTGGCACAGACAGATGGGAGTATCAACACTGTGAGAAAGGGGTAACTCCACCCAATTCTGGCCCAAAGCCTGCAGAAGAGCAGCTCTCAGCAGCACCACTCACTGTCTCATTGCCTGGCTCCTGGTAGTCTCCCCAGATGAGGAAGGCAGAGCGGTGATCTGCAGTGGAAAGCACGGCTGGGCCAGGGCTCCCTGCTCCCGAGTTCAGCTTCAGCTCCCACTGCACTGCTCCAGACCCACTCTCCACAATCATAACCTAGCAGGGAAGAAAGAAAAGGAACTCACAACAAAGGCATCTAACAAACCATGAGAGAGAAGTCAGGTCAGCTGTCTCTCCCCACATTGTCCATGGGAACGAGTGTGTGACACATGGGAAGATGAGGAAATACTTGAAGCAGAGCATCACTGAGCTGTGAGACCCAGGGCTGCCCACGTTAAAGTAAAGTCACAAGTTTTGCAGCTACTTCAAGGGCTTCAAAGTTCTGTCATTGAAGCCTCTTGCTGAGAAGAGAATTAAAGTGCCTGAGCTGGCTTCAATAACTTGTTGAAAGAGATCCTTTCGCAGCTTAAAGCTTCCTAAAATCAGCCAGAGGGAACACATCCCACCAACTATCCTTGACTCAACTCCTGCTTGAGCTGTGACATACAGAGAAATGGGAAGTTAAAAGGAAAAGATTTCAAACCTTCTTCCTGTTGGGTCCAATTTCACTCTCCAGGACAATTCCATGATTATCAGGTTTGTAGTAACCGAGCAGTGGCTCACTGAGGGAGAGAAAGAGCAGGGACAGATCAGAACCCACCCTGATCGCTGGGCATACTTTGCTTCCCCAGTTGCCTCTATCCTCCCACAACTGCCCTGGTAAGAGACTTGACGGCCACAACATTGGGTTGGCCTGGTACCACCCCAGCTCTGAGCCCAGCCATATCACAGCAGGCGCAGAATGAGGAATCAAAGCCCTGAGGCTCCTCCAGGAAGCTGAAGCAGCACCCAGCATTTGCTAGGAGAGAGGACACAACACCATAAGCAAGATCAAGATTTGACCCAGGCAAAAAAAATTGCATCTGCCAGGACACTGCTGTTGCTGAGAACCTGCAAATGGCACACCTAGCCCACACTGAGAAACACTACCTCAAAGCACGGGACACGTTGAGGGTCCACACAGTGCGGAGATCTTTTGTGTTGACCAGTGCAGCCATCTCTGAGTTCACAACCAAGATGTTGTTCTGTGACTGCCCAGGAACTTCTGCCACGTATCGAATGCCTCCAAATCTGAAAAAGGACAGAGAAATTATTAAGCTTTTTAGACCGTGGATGGTTTTACTGTGAGGTTTGGAGTTTTTTTCCCTGCACAGTAAATCCCAAGAGGAAACCCCAAAGTGCTTTCTCTGCCTTCCGTGAACTCCTGATGAAGCCAGTAACACCAACCCTCTTCCAGAGCTTTGGATGTGCTCTGAGTCCAAAAGCCACACAGCCAGAAGAGAACAAAGCCCCAACAGGCCATCCTGTCAGGAACACCAGCACCCTCTGCTCCACCAGCCTCCAAGACATAACCTCACACCTGAGAAGGGATAAGCGGTGCGTGGCATGGTCAATGTGCTTCTCCCAGTGAGGATCCTGCTGGAAGTTGGGAAGGTCCATCCCAACTGCTGCACTGCACAGATCTTTCAGGGAATATGCATAGACAGAGTTCTCTGTGCAAAAATTAAAAAAAAAAAAAAAAAAAGGCAAGAATGAGAGAGATAAGTTATCCTGCCCTTGCTCTGAACTCCATGATTTTCCAGATCTGTCAGATCTACTGTATTTTTAGGGCTTGCATCATAGAGTTGTAGTGGTATTTTGAGACTCAAGCCTGCTATTGAATGCTTTTAACATTTTATCTGCTCGTAATCCAAGTGTTCCACAGTAATCATTTGCTATAAATGACTGCCTAATCCTTACATGCTTGACATTTGTTAAATAAAATCACTACAGCACATAACACACCACAGTTTAAGCAGAAGCGCCTCCCTTCTCTTGGCCCTGAACAGCTCTTTGACTAGGTGAAAGCTCCACACAGCTCGTAAGAATGCAAAACACACTGTCAGATGATGTTTACTAACCTCCTGCTCTCAGTTACAATCACTTTCAGACTGAATTCCCAAGCAGAGCTGTACCTGTGTAGAAAAGGAAGTAGGAGGAGGAGGAGTGCAGGTCCAGCCTGACGTAGCGAGCGTTGCCATCCACGCTCAGGCTGCCAGCGGAGCCCATCTGTTGGCCAGTTTTTCCTGAATGGATGAAGGTCCTAACCTACACAGGGGAGGGATTAAAGACAAAATCAACAAGGTTAAAGTTGGTACAGAACAGCAGTACTGAATGGGAGCAGCACAGGCTTGGATGGAAAGTCTCTCCCTGGTTTTGGAGGAGTGGGCATGAGTTTGGTGACCCCTCTGCTGAATTCTTCTGTTAGTTTGAAAACCACTTCCAGCATAGCCACTTGCTCTGAGAATTCGCTACCTCTGTCACCCACCCTCCTTACAAACTGTGACTGGAACAGCAGCCCCAGCCCTGTAAGGACAGCAAAGATCCATTCAAGCCTAAGATGGAGATGACCTAATGCCAGGAACTATGTAGCATATAGACATGGGAAACTTGGCTCCACATGGCAGCTCTGCTAAATATTTTAAGTGCCCTGATCTACTCTTCCTTAGGCTTATGTGAGTCCAAGAAGATAAAAGAGTTGATAGGTTTCTTTCTGTTCTTTGTGCAGGGGAACACAATCCACTAAAACATTTCACTCAGGAGAATAAAGGTTGAAGTCAGGATCAGATTTAAGTGTCTGAGCAACTGTCAGAGTCTGGGGAAAGCAATGGACTTTAGGGACAAGTGAAACATCTGACCAAGAGAAACAGCATCCATCAGAGATGCTGAGTCAGGCAGGATCTACCTGAGGGAGGGACTGGGAAAGAGAAGGAAATCTGCTGCTCCCAAAGCAAATCTGGAGTCTGGCAGGTGAATAAGGGATAGAGTTTGCTAGGGAGAGTAAGAACACAACTGGAGAGGGACAGCAACACACCCACCAGCTGTTCCCAGCCTCCTGCACTGGGAGGAGACACACACCAGCTCTGGTAGATCAGCTGCACCTTTACTGGCAAGCACTGGTCCAGTGGCTGCCCTGGGACAGTGACAGCCAGAGGTATTTTTACAGGGGTGAGAAAACACAGCACCTTCCTCGCTGCACTGCCAACCCCTCTGTGCTGCCACAGGAGATGGATCCTGGAAACCAACACATTTTCCAGGATGTGTTTGTGCTGAAGCTTGCAGCAGGTAGGGGTCAATGGGACTCTCTGGAAAAGCTGCCTTCTGCACACAGACCCTTTCACAGACTGCTCACAGCTCTGTCCTTTCAACTGAGGCCCTTGATAGCAACAAAGCTCCTCTACTTGAGTGCAGAATCTCCCTTCTGACCAGCCCTTTCCAAGCTGCAGAGCTCCACTCCAGCTCCTGCATTTGTGTGATTTCTCAAAAGAGAACATACTTTCCCTTAAGTTGGCAGAGTGCTTGCCAAATCCAGAGGGAGGGAGGGATTTCATACCAAGATAGCAAGAGAGCTTAAATGGAAAACAGATCAGAAGGCAGTCTTGCAGAACAAGAGGCTACATTCAAACTTTTCTTGGCTGCCTAAGATTAAAAAAACAAAAGTCTTGAGATAACTGGGATAGCAAAAGCAAGGAGGAAAGAAAACAGAGAGAACTGTAGGAGGTGGAGAAGATAGAATTTCTGATGGCTCTGGCAACAACGCCTTGGATAGCAAAACCCTATTTTCTTATAGAGGACATTGGCCAAAAAGGCCAATGGCATCTGGCTTGTACCAGCCATAGTGTGGCCAGCAGGGCCAAGGAAGTGCTTCTGCTCTTGTACTGGGCGTTGGTGAGGCCACACCTCAAGTGCTGTGTCCAGTTCTGGGGCCCTCAATTCCAAAAGGACACTGGGGGGCTGGAGCAGGTCCAGGGAAGGCAACAGAGCTGGGGAAGGGTCTGGAGCACATGTCCTGTGAGGTGAGACTCAGGGAGCTGGGGGGGCTGAGCCTGGAGAAAAGGAGGCTCTGGAGAGACCTCCTCACTCTCTACAACTCACTGACAGCCAGGGTGCAGCCAGATGGGGGTCAGGCTCTGCTCCCAGGAAAAAAGAGACAGGACAAAGGGAAATGGCCTCAAGCTATGCCAGGGGAGCTTCAGGTTGGACATCAGGAGGAATTTCTCCCCAGAAAGGGTTGTTAAACATTGGAAGGGGCAGCCCAGGGAGATGGTGGAGTCACCATTGTGGGAGGTGTTGAAGGAAAGCCTGGACATGGCAGTCAGGGCTCTGGACTGGCTGAAAAGGTGGGGATCAGTCACAGGCTGGACTCCATGACCTCAGAGATCTTTTCCAACCTTAATGATTCCATGACCCAGGTATGAGGACATGGGGCTCCCACTGCTCCCATCAGACCCACAGGAAGCTGTAGCTTATGTACTTTGAACAGGACAGGCTGGGCATGCAGACAATGCTGTGCCACTCCACGATGGATGTAGACATTTTAGCAGAAAAACTATTCTAGCTATATGACATTCCTCCTCTGAGAAATGAGAAAAGCAGTATTTGGAGGGAGATAATACAACCAGCAGTTGTTTCACTAAATGAACTCAGATCAGAATTAACCAGCACAGTGACACTGGGAAGAGCAGTGCAAAGCAGACCACAGGCAGAGAGAGGGAAGGGGTCAGAAAAGGGTAGTGCTGGTACAAAAGCACTGACTGCCAGCTGTGCTTTGATCTAAGAGCCAAAGCTGTCAGGGTTTGTTCACTTCCACTTCTCCATGCAGAGAAGCAGAAAACTGCAAGCTCATCTTGCCCAGCTCACTCCTCAGACAGCCCAGGAACATGCATTGAGGAGAGCACACTGAAAATGGGGCAGGATTACTGGCCAGCTCTTGGATTTATTTTATTTTTTTAAACCACAAAACACTTGTGCTGATTTGGGAGCACATCTCTGGAGGGTGGGAAAGAACCCACCCGAAACTCACAGAAACCAGAGGCCTCTGGACACTTCCTCTGAGACTGCAAGGTGGAAATAAACAGCATTCCTGCCATCCCCTGTGGCAGCCACTGGGGTTATCAGAGCTTCAGGCTGACATACCTGGCCTCCTTTAGCAATAAAGATTATCAGGTCCTGAACTCCATCATTATCCACATCTGGAATCACTGACAAAGGAGTCAGCACAGTAAAATTAGCTCCAAAGTCACTGGATTGCCTCCACAGAACTTCTCCTGAAAGACAGAGGGAAACAGTCATTAAAAGGTATCTTAGGCTGAAAGATTATTAATGCTCCTGTTCCAGCCCATCAGCACCACAAACCAGCCACATTTATGCTCATCACAGGGTACTTCCTTGCCTTTCTGCATTCCCAATGAATGCCATTATCCACAATTTCATCTTACATTGGAAAGCAATCCTAGCTGCCTGCAGGAATGCACCCAAACACTCTGGCACAAAGAACAGCTTGCTTCCCTTGTGTCTTTGTTTCACAAGCTTCCCAGCATGCTCATGGCATGGAAAATCCCTTGTTGTGATCCAAAATCCCTGCTGCTGTGCACTGAAATCTGCAGACATTTTGAGACCATAAAGCAGCTGAATTCTGACCAGTGTTGCTGCAACTCCTGGCAGAACCTTCTTTGCTGCAACTTGCCTCCTGCAGATGTTCCTGCAGAAGTTTCCCCACTGACACAACCAGCCACATCC
This sequence comes from Chaetops frenatus, assembly GCA_013400775.1. Classification (NCBI taxonomy): domain Eukaryota; kingdom Metazoa; phylum Chordata; class Aves; order Passeriformes; family Picathartidae; genus Chaetops; species Chaetops frenatus. Next base: position 54,434 of record VZTR01013730.1, on the reverse strand, counting down.
TACCTCTCCCTTGTTTGAAGAACACACACAGCCCAAATTTGTTTGTAAACTGAGGTTAACAAAGCTTTGCTTTCTAAAAAAGAGGGGTGGCTGGTGTAGGTTTCTCTTCAACAGCTCCAGACCAGTTGAGTGGCTCTATCCATCCACTGTCCAAGGCTGTGGGTCACTTTTCCAGTCACTGGCCAGTGGAATTTGCAGTGGAATCTGGCAGGGAGGACACTGCTGGGGGGTTTTCTTTCTAATGAACACTTCAGTGTCTGATTAGGTGCTCCCAGGGTAAATGTTTACCCTCCCCTTTACCCAGCACCACACACAGCAATTATCATTTCAGGAATGCAAAGTAATCATCTGTTCTTTGTCAGGAAGGCAGCTGGACTGAAAGCCAAAGAATTACTAGTTGATGCTGACTGCAATAATTTAAGGCAGGCTGTATTTCTAGTAGGATTGCTCCAAAGCTTTTACTGCAACGTTGAAAAAACCACTTGGATTTGTTACTATGACAACAGATGTGAAGTGAAGAGAGCAGATTTCCTCGCTTCCTTAGGAAATCATTGCAAGGCAAAGAATTTTGCCCTCGAAGAAAATAAGCAGGCAGAGGAAGAAGAGAAGTTTTAAATTACCAAATTCTAGCTTCAGGACAGTCCAAAGGTACAAGAGTAAGACCAGGCTAATGTAATTCACTTGTCAGTGCAGAAGGCTCTAATCTTTGGTGGTTAGACAGCAGATACAGTTTGGGAGAAACCACTTTATTCTCATAAAAGAGCAGTCTGAGTTCAGAGAAAGAGGTGACACTGAGCTGGATTCAACACCAAGCACTTGAGAAGCTTTCCATGCTCTAACCCAGCCCACAGAGAGCACAGACTGAGAAAGCAGCTCCCTCCTGCTCCATCAACAGGAGATGGGACTGTCCTGTCTGACATCTGCAGTGCCACGGTGCTTCCTCAGAGCCCGGGGTCACGGCACCAGCACGGCAAGAGGAGCCAAGATGGAAATCAGGCAAGTGCCCAGACTGCAAATCTAACCTGGGTGACAGGGCTGGATTTTTTTGGTCTGGAAGGAAGAATAAAATCAGAACTCAGAAGACTGAGTTCAGCTCTCACTTCAAGCAGACACAGAGGGCACAGAGACTTTTCTCCCTGTCAGACATTCTCCAGGTTGGAGTTCTGGTTTATTTATTTAGTGATTTCTCACACAGAAGCAGTTCCATACATCTGATCTTCATGGTGCCTTTTCTGCCATATCCCTCAAGAGACCCACAGGGCTCACAGCTCAGGCTGCTGGAGGATCAGGTGAAGAGAGAAGGTGTAACAAAACCCTTACTCCTGTCCTCTTCCTTGAGACTCTGCTTTGGGCTATGGCAGAGGTGGAATAATACACAGCAACAGACTTTTGCTTTGACCTGGAACAGTTAATCTTAAGCTCCCATGTGTCCCAGTTTGCTGGTAAGATAAACATGCAGGAATGTTAGATGTCCCACACAAACAGAAGCATGCACTCCTACACCTCCCTTCCTGCCCACTCAGGTCACTTCTTGTGGCAATGAAGAAAGCAGGACTTAACAGAACTTCAACTGATAAACAAACACTAACTTTATCAGCATTTAAAGATCAAAACCACATCAGACACATTCAGATGATAATCTGCCTATCTCTCCTTCAATCTTCCTACAGGCAGGGGCTAGACAGCCTGAGAGCCCTGGAATCTCACCAAATCCTCCACGATGATGAATCATTAACAGCTAAAGATTGTGCTGGCTACTGTTTTTAGCACACTGTGATGTAAGATAGTTTGCCTCTTTGAATACATTTAGCCTATTTAAATACATTTTATTCTGCTCTGCCCTCCTAACCCCCAGTCAACTAAGCTCAGAAACCATTTTTAACCTACTTAATAGCAAAAGGCATCAAATACACAAATTCCTGGGTTATTCACTTTTCTATGTGAAGTGTTTTTTCCTCTCTTGCTTTGAAGTTATCTATGGAATGTTTTATTTGCTGTATTGCTGTGACCTGTAGCTTAGCCTGGCTCCTTCTCTCCAGGCTTGCCTTTATGGCTGTCTTTACTTACAGGCCTTTGGCTCCACAGCCAACTTTCTACACTTTGACCTGAAAGGAACTACTTCATTGATAGTCTAAAAATAACCTGTGTTAAAGCCTACACGTGAGGGAAACGGTGCTATCTCTGTTGGTACAGAAACCTTCTAGCTCTATGTGTATCTACACTTCCACCTACACTGGAAATTAAAGCTACATCAGATTTTCCTCAGATTACCTAGAGCTGTACCTCTCGCTATTTCTTTTTTCCAATTTTTGGAAAACAGGGTGTGAGGGGTTCAATACCAGATACAAGGATGAGATCCTACAGAGAACACGTATTGTTTAGACCTTTGAAACAGTGACCCCCAAAATGGAAATGTATTTTAGGCTTCACCAGCAAGGAAGGTTCAAGGTGCAGCAGATGATCACTGTTCCTAAAGTAGTGCAGTCACTCCTTATGCCCACCCACGTTAGGCAAGATGATGATGATGAATTTCTCCACCTCTAAGTTTAGAAATGAAGAAACCTTTCCATAGGAACCAGGCAGAATCGTAGACTACTGAAACAGACTGGCAAGCACTTATCCTAAGTGCTCTCCTTGAGGATTTTAAAATCATAAATGCCTAGAACTCCCACTCCTCTTGCCACGGCAGGCGCTCCTGGCACGCACACACAAATAACTGGGAAACGTTGCAGGTGCAGGTTTGTGTCTAACCCTGGAGAGTATAAAGTAACATTCACAGCTAGTGACTGCTCCTCCTGTTTCAAAAGCTGTTGGAACACTGCTCTTACAAAACAGCAGCTGGCACAAACCCCCACCAGAGCCCAGCCTTTGAAACAGCGAGGCTGAGAGCACGCACCCCTCAACGCCCAGCGAGCTGCTCTGGCAAGGTTTCCAAGATAACAAATACCCAGTGCCCATTGTTCATGTACCAGCCAGCCATGTCACCCTGTCCCCCTGGAGGCCACCAGGTGAGGACAGCAAGTGGCCCATCCCCTGTGTGGCAGCAGGGCTCTGCTGGCACTCACCTGTCTGCAGGTTGATGGCTGTAAGGGTCAGTGGCTTCTCCAGCACAAGGCAGCCCGGGGCCTGTGCCATGCCCAGCTGCTGGATGCCACACTGCAGCCACTGCACGTCCTCAGCAGCAGGGCTCTCCCAGAGCACGCTGCCATTCGTGCCAGACACGGCAGCAACGAAGGCACAGGGAGATGGCAGCCCTGGGGAGAAGAGATGTCAGAGGGAGCTGCCCCTGCACCCACCTTTGCTGCCCTGCACCACCCAGGAGCTGGGACTCACCCAGCTCCTCTCCCCACCCGGTTTTCTCTCCCAGTCACTAACTGGAACTAAAAGAGAAAGGGCAGCCCTCCCTCCCTACAAGGTGTTTCTGAAGCAGGTACCTTCATCCAGACAGGACCTGTTGAAGCTGCCGCTGCTGCTGCCGTTGCTGGATTTGAAAGCAAAGAGCACATCTTGTACTTTGTCTTCGTTCACATCTTCTATAGCAAGGAAGTGGTAGGGCACTGCAAGAAAATGCAAGCCAGGCTCTGGTGAGGTTTTCTTAGCCCACAGCAAACAAAGTTGCAGCAAAACACAAATTCCTAGAGACCAACTCACTGCCCCATCCCGGACAGTGTAACATCAGGACAAATTGACTTTTATATTAAAAAAAGCCACGTACACAAGTACCAAGGACAGGAAGTTAGTGCCAAAGGATTTTTAAAATTTGCCATCCCCCAGTGGATTTGTCTTTTTTTAAGAGCCAAGCAGCCAGAATTTGAACTATGCTGAAGAACAGCTCTGGCCTTGGTGTGGGGTTGGTATTCTCAAAGTATAAAGAAGCACCACCCAAGCACCCCAAAACCCAGATACTCTACTTTCTATCAGCTAAGAGCAGTTTCTTGAGCTCAGAGTAGCAGAACCTGAGATGTCTGCAGAACCTGGGATGTCTGTAGCACCACACGCAGCTCAGTCCCTGCTGTGAGCACTATTTCTGCATTTGCAGCACACACACAGCACAACCCACTGTACACAGGATTAAAGAAAAGCTCTCCCAGAAGCGATTGCTGAGCCACTGGGGAGCAGGATCCAGGCTAAAGAGCCAACTAAAGCAACCAGAATAAAAATAGCTATAGTAACTACAGAGCAATTTATTAAAAAAACAAAATGGAACTATTCTTCTCCCCTTCCTGTTGGCGGTGGGGAAAAGGGAGAAAGTCAAAGTGACAGAGGAAAAAATGCCTAATTGCCTCCAACCTTAGCTCAGACTTCAAGGGAACATTTTACAGAGTAAACTTCAACACAGATTTATTCCCAGATACCCTTCCTCATTTGTTTTTTACAAACGAGGCCAGCCTTCTACCTTGTTAGCACTTCAGAGCAGCATCTAATTTCTCCACTAGATCCTGTAAACACCTCCTGGAAGGCCACTCCAATTATGATGGGCCATTGCTTATCCAGGTCAGGTATTCACAGCTCTGGCTCCCAGGGGCTGCATCACTGCAGGTCTGGCTCCACTTTGTGCTTAGGTAGAGGCCCACAAGCCAAATCTGTGGCACAGAAAGGAAAAGGACTCCTGGTATGTTTTTATCCTGCTGCAGCAAGCTCACCTGCATTGTTGTAGTATTGGAACCACGTTCTTTCCGAAACTGGCCTCTCTGGGCAGGGAATGATAAAGGAGAAAGCAAACACAATGATCAGGCAGAGGAATAGGGAGATGAAGAAGGCAGCAGTGCGCCACCGGGACAGCCGGGACAGCCCCGAGGACTTGACAATCCTTCTCTCCACGAAGTTTTCATGGTTCTCCTGAGCTTTTACTTCCTCAGTCTTCAGAGGGTGGATCTCCGCTTCCGAGTCCTTGTTGTCCATCACAGCTCATTCATTGGTATTCAGACACCCTTCTCCCCCTTCACCTGCAACAATGGAAAGAGAAGTTAAAGTACATTTTGAAATGCATTTTAAAAACGGTAATTAAAATATTCTGTTACTACCTGATATTCACACTGGAAACCTTTAATGGGAGGTGAGCAAACCAGTGTATTGTCACAGAGCTGGATACAACACACTGCTGGTGCAATGGGGAGAGTCCGTGGAATGCAGGAACAGCAACAATTCTTCTCCAGAGGAGGAAATAAACTCTGCTAGGGCTGGACAAAGAAGGCTACAGACCCCACGCAGAAAGGACTGACTGCTCTGCAGGTCTCCCTCAAGGAAAACACCCCAAAAGCTCCTTTTCTTGCAAAGACTTACTGCCACCTCCGGTGTATGTCAGTCTGACTCCCAGCTGGAGAGGTGAAAGGAAACACTTGTGACCTTTATATCCCAACATAAGGCTGCTCCCTACTGTAATGTACACTTCAACTTCCCCAGGAGAGAGAGAAACAAACACCAGCATATTCTGTATAGGAGCAAACCAAAGCTGTTTAACACCTTGTTAGATGAGAAACCACAGGTTAAGTTCAATAACCCAGCCCTGCAGAAGGCAAGAGGGTGATGACTTCCCAGAGAAAAAACAAGGCAGGAGTTGAGACTAAAATCAGGCAAATTTGATTTCATCAGACTGGAAGAGCTATTTTACTGCTATTTTAGTTTCTCCTGCTATAAATCATAACCTTGGGCTATAGCTACAATAAACAGAGGGGTCCTGTGCTAATTTGCTATAAAAAAAAAGGGGGGAGGGGGGAAAGAGCCCTAGCCAGTTAGAGGAGCCTGTAACTCATTACCCAAAACAACAATAAAAATCCATGTTTTATACTGATTCTCTAATAGTGCTTCTTTTAAAAAATACCACATGGGAAGGAATAAAGAACACATTCCAGTAGACTTGGAAAAAGCTGCTTGACAGTGTTATGAAAAGTTATATCAGAGGAAATAACCACGACAACCAAGCCAATTTTCCATGACTGTGCCCCAGCAGTCATGTGTCTAGATTGTCCACTGGAGCCATTAACTTCTCCAGCAGAAAAGAGCTTAAAGTCAGCACCAACACAGAGCAGAGAACCTGGGATTTCAACTCCAACAGCAACAGAGCTCGCTGTGTCTCACGTTTCTACCTGAGCTCATTTACAGGTTCTGTGAAACACAAGATGAGTCACCCTGGGGAGGCTCAGCTCCTTCAGGCAGCTGTGGCTCCCCAGGCTGTCCCAGTCCCACTGCAGAGGCTTCTTCTCTTCTGGGTACAAATCTCAGGGGGACAGATCCATGGCAAGGCAACCTTGAGGCACAGGATCAGCAGGTCAGCCTGGCACTGTCAACCCTTTAACCTCGGAGCCTGCTGGACTTAGAAGCACTTACTCCAACCCGAGCACTTGGGCATTCGTTCTACATCAAGTACAGGATCTCACTCCAGGTAATTTAATTCAACCTGCACAATACCATGCAAATAAATCAATAATGCAGAAGTTGCATCTTATTCCAAAGATCTTACTCCAAGGACTTCATCTGCCCTTCTCATCAGCCTGCCAGCCACACCAGGGACACCTACACGAGGCCAGCTGTTCCCAGACCAACTGCAGGCACCTGACGGGTAGGAAGGCTCCAGATGGAATGGGGAACAACAGATCAAGTGGTGCTTTCAGCCTCTGCCCTGAGCTGAGCATCGCTCTTTTACTGCACCAGGCCCTGAGCAGGTTCAAGGTACAAGGGACAGGCTGAGGAAATGATTTACTGGCATGAAGCAGCCACAGCGATGGGGACAGTGGCAGGAGGGAGTTAGGTCACCTCCTCTGTGCTCGGGCAGGTGGCTCGTGTGTCCAGAAGCATGGAGAGGGGGATCTTCTCAAAACCAGCACCCACAGCACGGGCTGCAACAGGACTCCAGCACAATCCCACTGGCCTCTCCAGCACAGCCCTGCACAGCCTCCCAGTAACAGAGCTGGGAAAGATCCAGGGCACAGCCAAATACCTCCTGCACCTCTGAGACCAAACTCAGGAACCAAACCCAGGCTCCTCCCCACTCTGTCCAAAAGGGACACCACCTAACACAGCACTGATGGCAAATTCTTATGACTCACTATAAATCTCACCACTGTCATCTAGGCTGGGATGAGAACAATAAAAAAGGCAGTAATTATCCTGCCAACCCCAGTAATTCCCTTCTTTTTTGCAGCGATGACCCTACGGAGCCAACCGAGTACAAAGAGCCCTCAATGCCTTTAAAGCAATTCTCTCTTTTTTTTTCTTCCAGGGTTTGAATAATGCCCTCTGCACCCCTGCCAGAGCAGAGGCGGTGCCAAGAATGAGGACCACGAAGGTCAATGGCAAAGGCTCAAACAATGCAGGAAATCCCAGTGCCCAGAGTACACGCTGGCAGCATGTGGAATGGCCTGAGCTGGGAACAACAAAGAGGGCTGGTCATCAGTTTAATTAAGACAAGCAGAAAATGATAGTGTGCATCTGAGATGGTTTTACTGTCCTCTAGCAGCTGACATCTTGCCTCCTGCTGCAAGAGGACACAAAATAATTCAGCTGGGAAGTTCAATGCATCCAGGCACCTTTCAAGGGAACAGGCAGTGGCAGGATCCTGCCTTGCTGCAGTGTAAGACGCTACACACGGTGGAGCTGAGGACAGGAGAAAACATGGGAGAAAAACCTTGCAGAAGGAGAATTAGAGAGCACATGTGACAGATCCAAACTGAGCCCAGCACAGCCAGGATCTGCATCTCAGACAGGGTTCCAGAGCTCCCCAAGCTTTAAAGGCTGCTTCCCCCAGCCACGGGATGAGCTGGGAGGCAGACCCCAGACGGAGCTGAGGGAGAACGAACACCCTCCCCTGTACCACAGTAACAACAGGGACAGGACAAACACAGCTTTACTCACCTTCATGGGGGACTCACTGTCCTGTTTCCTGAAGCCACAGTGCAGATTTACAGATCTGATCTGCCTCAAACCAGTGACACTTGTGCAGCTAAACCCAAGGGACAAACCATCAGCAGCAGTCGGACAGAACTGCCTGACGAGCACGGAGAACCACAGACAGTCAGGTGCATGAAGACTGGTGGTGACAGAAACCTTTTAAGGATCCGTGCACTGGAAAAGTTTAACTCATTTTCCACCCATAAAACACCAGACCACAGCATCTGGAATGTCACCAGGCACCAGTTCTTCCTGGAAAATTACTAGCAATACACCATAACTTAGATTTGATGTTCAACACTTTTTTATCTTTCACAGAATGACGAAATCAGGTTGTGATTTTAGGAGTACAAACACAGCATTTGCCTGGTTTGGTTCTGTTTGGTTGGTTAGTTTAAGCACCTCAGAGGTTTCCTTCCCGTCAGCCAGAAATTGTTGAAGCCCCAAGCTGCAATCAATAAAGAGAAAACAACCATGTTTTGCTCTGAATAAGATGCAACATTCCCATCACAGCTATTTTCCATGAGCAGACTGCTGGGTTTTGATCCCATGCAGTGTGACACTGCAGCAAACTCACTGGGCAGTCACCTGCTGTGACATTCAGTCTTGGGTCATTTGTTCCTTTTATCTGCAGTCCCACTTACATCAGGACAAGAAGAAATAACATGTAAGATTTCCCAAAATGAGCTTTTCTCTCCCAGAGACACTCAGGCTGCATACAAGCTCATCATTTTGCTGGGTCATCTGCAGCTCACAGCTCTTTCCTGACATCAGGTGACAGCCAAGGGCTGGCTGGGGACACTGAGCCGAGGAGACCATCCCTGTCTGACACACTGGGGCACCTCTGCTCCTGGCATGTCCCTAAGGCCCTTCTAAGGACAGTTTGTAATCCAAACCTCACCAAAGAGACTGGTGTGGCTGCCCCTGGATCCCTGGCAGTGTCCAAGGTTGGGTTGGATGAGGTTTGGAGCAGCCTGGGACAGTGGAAGGTGTCCCTGCCCATGGCAGGGGGTGGAACGAGATGAGCCTTGAGGTCTCTTCCAAACCAAATCATTCTGGGATTTTCCTGCTGGAGCTGTCCTCAGGTTCTTCTGAAATAACATTTAACCCCCCAGTGCAGAGACAGCACGTGCCACAGAGCACTCACAGCAAGGGAATTAGAAACTCCTCCAGAGCACAACCACCTTGCAATGTGATACATCTGCCATTTCTCTTATCCGGGGCAGCTTTCACTACAGACAGGAGTTCAAATACAAAAACTCAAACTGTTTAGGGAAGAGCAAAACAAAACACAGTAGTATTTCCATGAGAGCAGTGGGAAGATCAAAACTCTTAAGAAGAAGAACAGCATTAAAGCTGCATGGAGCTGATTACAGGCCAGGCCAGTAATAACACCAGAGCTGCAGAAACACCAGTCATTTATCATCCCAGGCCTTACAAGCTGCACTGCATCCACTCCTCTCACCAACTGCTGCAGATTCCCTGTGCCAACTCCCAGGGTAGCTGTCAGTGGGGTGCCTGAGCCATCCCACATCAGAGACACCCCCACCTCACCCACAGGGCTCCCCTCCTGCCTCAGAAGCACACTGACATCCCTCACTGCCAGAGACTGGGCACACGAGGGACTCTGGAGAGATCTCTGTGCATGAAAACCCCCTAGAAAAGCCTGTGGTCATTTAATGTGGTTTTATTAAAAAGACAAAAAAAAAAAAAAAAAAAAACATTTTTTAGGGGGGGGCCTCATTCCCACAAGC
>VZTR01013730.1:24523-43214 GCA_013400775.1 Chaetops frenatus | reverse complement strand
GAGGGGGGGGGGGGAAGCGCCGGCCGGCCCCCTCCGCCCCTGGGAACGGCAATTAACGGCGGCAATTAACCGCCCCACCGAGCTGCCGAGCGGCGCCCAGGCTCGGCGGCTGACAAGGGCTTCCACTCACACCATTCCCACAAAATGCCGAGCCTGGGGGTCGCGGCCGGGGCTGGCACAGCCGGGCGCCTTCCTGCCCTCGCGGGACAAATCAGCGAGTGACGGCGGGCAGAGGCCGCCCACGCGCGTGGGGGACACGGCTGCTGCCCCCCCCTCTCTCCCAGGAGGGACAGACGCTGGCACGGGCTCCAGATCCCCAGTCACACCTCTGCCCCTCGGCACATTCTGCCTGACTGGCCTTGCAAAAACACCCAGCGCTTTTTGTGTGCGGGTCAGAAAGCCCCGCGGGGAAGCTCTGCCTGCAGAGTGCACAGTAAATAGGCAGATGAGCTGTGGCTGGCGCTTCTCTAGAGAAGAAACCAGCCAGGTTTCCCCCACTGCTTTGCTCACACCAACTATCTGCACTGTAAAAGTACTAAAACCAGACTTGAGCCCAGCTTAGGAACATGTTTCAGCTCGTTTGGTCATCCTCGATGACAAACAGCTTTCGGAAGAGATCAGGGCCAAATTTTGTCTGTTTTGCCTTAGCTGGGCAAGTGAGGCAGCTCTCAAGTGCTGGAGACATAAAAATGAGGTGGCTAATTACTAAAAAGGAAGAAGAAGAAAAAAAAAATCTGAATTTTCTTTTAACATATATAAACAGAAGGGAAAACATAATTGAGAACCAGTGCTACTGGTGTGATCACAGAGGGTCAAGGTGGGTCTTTTGGAAAGGGCTGAAGCATTACAAAGGTCAGGGCAGCTCAGGGCTCCAGGCACAGCATGGCCCTGACCACTGTGCCAGGACAAACACGGGGTGTCCACGCTGGCCTGGACTGAAAACCATCCATCCAGATTTATTTATTCCTACTAAAACAAAATCCTGTTACACAGTACGTAACTCTGTGTCTCTACAAACTCACAGCTATCTGCCAAACAATAAAAATCCCAAACTACAAAAGATGAGTTGTATTCAGTAAATATAAATGGGAAATTTAGGCTTTGTGTAGAATGTTTATCAGACTATTTACAGTGCAACACAGATCGTTTTGAGTTCAGATCTCGCCAGCTTCTCTCTCTTCTGACCTCTTGGAACGAGATTTGCCATTTGTGCTCTCGTGCCGCCTCTCAGAAGAGCTCTTCTCTTTCCTCTCTCTGTCTCGGGACTTTTCTCTGGAAGATCGATCTCTAGAAGATCTGAAGTACAAAGGAAACCACTGCTATCAGCTAAGAATCATCAAACACCCAGCAAGCAACATCTTTCCCTAGCAGGGCTGTGGGATGCAGCTCCGTGCAGGGCTGTGCCCGGGTACTGTGGCACGGGGAGTGGGTGCCCCGTGACAGCAACTCTGGGCCCTCTGCGAGGTTTCTGTCAGGGAACGTCGGCTCTGCAGCGCTGAGTGCACGGCACAGCCCTTGTTACTCCTTCCTCTGGCTGATCCTTTCAAGCTGTTGCCACAGGGGCTCTCTCAGGCCTTCCCTGCGCCCCTTGTTATTTTTCTGGGCCATCCTGAAGTGCCTGCAATTTCTTCCTCGTCTCTGACTCAGTTCATGGCTTCCAGAGCAGTTTTTTGTTAATGCCCTAAGCTACTGGCTTTCTGCTCAACTGCTTTAAATACCAACTGAATTCTTTGCTGGCTTAGCCCTGGGCTTCTCACTTTGCATCCTGACAAATGCTGGCTTTGGCAGCATCCTGGGTTCAAAGTCAGGATGATAAAGATTTATATTCACAGCCCACAGCACGGGCACATCTTTTCACAGCCACACATTTTCCCTGTGTCAGCCCACACAGAATTAAGCAGAAGGCTTCACATTAGGTCTAATCTGAAAGGCTGTTTCTTGTGTGATTCCTGCCAGCTTGGAATAGCAGGATTCGAAAGGAGCTGATCCTGAGTGAGCTCAGCAGAGGCTCCCACATTTTACACCAAGACTCAGTACACAGGGTTTTTTTACAGTCACAACAGAAAGTACCTTAGAGGTTCCACTTTCATTCTTGTTGATTTTAAGGTTTGAAAATACTGCACAATTGATATAGCAAAACAGCCATTTCATTTTCATTAAACTGTCCCATTTAACATCAATCTGTCTGATGACCTTAACTCTCTACCTGTTCCACAACAATGCCTCCTGCCTGCAGACCTCCTACCCTGAGATCTCCAGATCCTGTGACACTCTCCATTTCTTTCAGCAAGTGAGACCTCAGCCCAGCAGAACTTGAGAGCAGATTTCATTAACTCTCCAGGTGAAAACAGAAGCTACACCCTCTTTCAGAAAACAGGGTTTTTCTGTTTGTTCTCTTGTTTTTGTTTTGTTTTCTTAAACTGATCCTGGCCTGTCCCCAGCTCTCAGCAATTTTGTGCAGGTGTGTCAGCTGGCCAATCCCCCTGCAAGCTCAATGGGCTGGTTTGGATGTGTTCAAGGGTTCCGAAGTAATCCCTTACCTGCTCTTTAGTAATAGTTATTACAGGATCTTCCTCACTTCCTAATTGTCCAAACTTCTTTTCTTTATTTTTCATGTTCAAGACAGATTTAAAAAAGCACTTTAGTATCTCAGCCATTGGAGAATCAACAGTATTTACACCCCCCCTCAATTATTAACAGACTTATTTTTCAGACCAGTATTTCCCTCCCCTTCACCATGTATCTTTAAAAGAAAAGCTGTTCTTACCCCTTAGCTAAACTGACACAAGACACACAACAATATGTTTGTTTTTGGAATTGTACTTGAGTGCTGGTGCCTATTCAGGTGACAGTGCTAAAGCACTCCCCTGTTAACAAGGAGTCTTTAAAAAAATCCAGATCTAACCTCAGCAAGCACCTGGAGGTAGGCTTGCTCCTGGGCTTAGAAGGGCTGTAAGGAAACACAATGATTCCAGTCAATTTCTCTAATACTCTGCACACACTTGCCTCATCCTTCCTCCAACACAGAGGCTGTTTTGCTGAATTTCAGAAAAACTTTAAGCCCTTCTTTGGACTATAGTGCTTCTCCTCAGAGACAGAGTGGTATACTCCTCCTGCATTTCTTTTTCAGGAGGAAGAAGTGCTGATTCCTAAAGAATTCTCTCTCTCAAGCAGCCTTCTAACAGACTACCCCCACATCTCAAATCACAGACTCCTTTCTAATGCCAGCACTGAGAGAAGCAAACTGGGAAGGAGAAAATAACTACAGAAGTATAACATCAGACTGCCTCTCAGGCACTTGGCTTCTACAGGCCCAGGGAAGCTCAGTTAGCTCAGAGAGGCTTTGTGCTGCTGCCCATCCAAGGAGCATCTCAAAGCTCAGCCCTGCAAATCAGGGAACCTGTTCTATCTTGGAATCTTGCTGTAGTACAGCTGCTGCCCTCACATGAGGCCGCTGGGAAATCCTGCTTTGGCCCAGGAGCTGGCACAGGCCACCACAGCTGCTCTGGAGAACCCTGCCATGCTCCTGCTCGCTCTACAGGCCAGGGAGGTCACTGTGAGCCAAGGACTCCCCTTTCCAGAAGCACTCCTGTTGGGAATACGTACTTGTGTTTTGAACTCCTGTCTCTGGAGCCCCGGCGGTGCCCTCTGCTGTGGCTGCGGGAGCGGCTCCGGTGGCGCCTGTGTCGGTCCCGGGACCGGGAGCGAGACTTCCGCCGCTCCCGGGAAGCTGATCTGGAGCGTCTCCGCCTCCGCTCCCGAGACCGTGATCTGCAGGGAACACACATTGTCTCAGTGCCTCAGACCTGCAGCCCTGAGCCACCTCTCAGGCACTCACTCCTGAGTAACAAATACCCAGAGCATCAGCACCGTCCACCCCCTGCCCACACCCAGGGCTGATCACCCACACCGTGGGCAGCTCCCTCCTCCTGGGCCCTTGTGCCACCAACAAAATGCCAGTGGGTTACTCAGTTTGCTGGAAAGCTTACAGAAAAAGCTCCCACCATTACTGTGAGCACATGGCAAGGGCCAGAGTAGAGCTTACAACCCTGCATCACTCACAAGTGAGGTCCATGTAAGTAGAAGAGGCTGAAGGAAGTGGCCTGTGAAATTACCATAACCCTAAGAGAATCTTCCTTGTGAAAGTCCTGCACTTTGGAAGCAGATTTATTTCAACCCGCTCTAAAAATAAGAAAGATGCCAAAGGAAGGCAGTAGAGAGGGAGATCTCCAGGTCCATGGTCACAGAGAATGTTGCCATAGCATTAAGGCAAGCTCTTCCCAGAGATGTGGGGGTTTTAATCTCAAATCTCTGTATTTTCACATCTGAGGTGTTACATGTATAACAGATACTTCAGACATTAAAACTATGGAAGTATATCAGGTATTTACTGAAAGAGGCCTCGAGGACACTCATGGGCTCACACTCTGGAGCACACAGAGCCCATCCTGGCCAGGCTACTCAGCACCTGCTCTAGAGCCCAATGAGTGACACCAAGCTGTGCAGCACCACTGAGGTGCAGACCCAACACTGAGGCACTGAGTGAACTCCATTTGTAAGACCCAGGAAAAGCCTCAGTAGCTAGAGAGAAACACAAATAGGCATTTGGGAGAACTGAAGAACTGGGCACTCACCTTCGACGATCTCTATTTCTTGATCCAGACCTAGAAAGAAGAGAAGAGGTAAGTGAGAGAAGTTATGACACAGCCAGTGGGTTTTCAATAGGAAAATTCATCCACCCTGACAGCTCTTCACAGGAATAAGCAATACCCTAAGGCATTTGATTAAAAAAAAAAAAAAAGTTTGCAAACAAAACCTTTACTTAGCTTCAATTCTAGGAGCAAGAAGAATTTGTCAAGAACAGGAAAACATGAGTTTCTGCACACTGAACTTCCTGTTACAACAGAAAAAATCTAGAAACCAAATCAGGCACTATTTATAAAGCACCACAATGAACATTTCCAATAAATTTTCTATGCACATTTGTTATAAACACTTTACTCCCTGCAGTATAACACCAGCTGGATCAGCTCTAACATTTTCAAGAAGTGCCACTCTCCAGCCAGAAAGACATCTGCCAGTTTTCTGATTTTGGCTCCTTTGAGGCAGTTGCATGTTAAAGGGGTTTTAATAAAGAAAAAACAGCCTTTTCTCACTCCTTGTAATTGTATACCAAACATTGAAAGGAAACCTGCATCAATAATTTTTTCCCTTTTGGGAAAGATGACTAGGAAAAAAAGAGTGGACACAGCCACAAGAGAAGAACTATTACAAGTGACAGAGAGAAACTGAAAATCCTTAGAAAGCAGTTGATAAGAATAATCCAGGCCTTGCTAGCCTTTCTCACATTCCACAAGCTTCACAGCTCGTGTGTGGCACTCTGAGCTTACTGCTGTCAGCATTAGCTCTTGACAGCTTGTAAATAACAACAGCAGAATTCTTTCAACTTCTGCAGCACCATTACTCAGCACCACTTAAAATACCACTGCATATGGAGGCTACACCCTCCCTCTTCCTCCATGGCCACACTGCAGAGCCAGCTGAACATCATATGCTGTCTGAACTGTCTTGTTTTGCTTTCATCAAGAAGTGGCTCCTCTCCCTGTTTAGGGACTTAGAGACTCACTCCTGTAACTGCTCCCCACTGCACACAGACTCACACGGAGGTTTCATCTACACCCCACAGAGCTGTTCTGGCACCCTGACAGAAAACATGGCTGAAAGCTACACACAGATAAAAATTTAAGAAGCAATAGAGAAGCATCTGTTTTAATAACATCATTTAAAATCATGCCTGGATAAGACAAGATTAGGAAAATCAATGCACACTGACATCACAGTGAAACGGGATTGTTCAATCACGGTATGAAGTTTAAAAAGCCTCCAAGTTTAGAAAGGAATTCAGGTAGGACTGTAAACAAAGGAGAGCTGAACTTGCAGTCTGCAAATGAAACATGCACTGTGGTAACACATGTGACCAGATGAAAGAAAAACTGATAAACCAGGAGAGCAAGGCAGTAACCACACACCTGCATTACCACGTAACAGAACCTGACAGAGCAGCAGGACCCCCTGCAGATATCTGGCAGGCAGCTGGATTTTTTTGGTGGTTGTAACTACTGCAAGTTCTTAATGTTCTCTTTCCTCCTGATCACTTTATTCTGAACCACCAGGGCACACATCCACAAAAGCCCTTCCACATCCCCTGAAAAGCCTGGCTGCCCTTCCATGCCTATGATCCAAGCAGGAGTATGCACAAAAAACATCTGATAATCATTCCCTAGATTCAGATTTCAGAATTCAGGAAGTATCCAACAAAACAGCATTGTCCTTACTAGCCTGAATCATTGCACAGCACGAGACAAAAGAAGACTGCTGTCCATAGGAGCAAGAGGCTGAGCAAGTCCATTTTATTTATTTTTTCCTCTTTTTTGTCCCTGTATCACAGACACTTTGTGCTGAGCTTCATAACCTGTCTTTTGTCCAGCTAAACACAAAGGAAATCCGTTTGGCACCTCCACCAGACTTGTTTGCTGGTGTACTCTGGAAGCAAACACTGAGGTCTGCACTTCCCACAATGCCACTTCTCCACAGAATTCCAGTCTTAGGAGTCTACTGGGTACCAAACAGCCACCAGCAACATCAAACAAGACCTGTGTTATTACCACAAGGGTGGCAATCCAGTTCACTCATTCCTAGATGGAATCACAATTTATTGACAAATTAATTACAGCTGTGAGAGACAGAGTTTCACAAGGGAATCCACACGTTTCCAGGGATGTCACCGTGCCTGTCAGTCACCAAAGACCCCCAAAGCCAAGCCATATTCTTCCTCTTGCTGCAGTTTCACCATGAAGATGCTGTACAGGAGGATATGTCAAGAACAGTTCTGAAGGAAACAGGTTTCCTGTGGTTCCTTAAAGTACCAAGCTCTGGGTAGGAGAGGCTCGCTGGAAGGTGGTAGAAGTCACTAATTAGCTCCTGATGAAAAAATGCCCCTGTGAGCATGGTGTGCACAGCTCCCAGCAGATAAGGGACTGAGAAATCTGGACTCTAACCTCAGTTCTGACACTGAGGGTCCACTGGGAAAACTCATGTCCTCCCTTGGGTCAAGTTCTCATTTTGGAGAGGCAATTGACCTCTTCTGTATGGCACTCCCGACTCTTCAGAACAAGTTTCTCTGTGGAGCACACAGGTGCCTCTGCACAGAGCCAGATCAAAGGCCAGCCACAATCTCTAAGCAATGTCACATATGGAAACAACAAGAACTCAGACTTTAGGCCAGCTCCTTAAATAAACATTCAAAAGCAGCCCTCACACCCCCTCATCAGATGCATCTACATATGGGCTGTCTGTGAACACGAGAGGCTCTTCAGCTCTCAAGAATTGAGGGCTTGGGGTTTTTTTAAAAACCACTAAAACAAAACCACAGGCATGCCACAGGAGGAAGAAAACCAGCATTTTGAGAAGATGTGATCAACAAAGAGATCCAGAGGATTCTTCCTCAAGACAACTCTGTTAAGCAATTTTCACAGAGAAATTCCTCCAGGAATAAGAGGCAACATGGAGACAAACTGAGTCCAGGTTAGGCAGGGTCCTGCTGTGGGTCTGGAAGAGCCTGCCATGAAGCAGCTGCATGAGAAGACACTTCCCATTTCACTTCCACATCTCTGACCACAGCAGCAGCATGAGCAGCTCCTTTTGATTAACTCCTGCATTCACCAGCTAGTTCCAGATCCCAAACTTAACTGCATTCCAGTTGCATGGATAACAAAGTTGTGAGGCTCTCCATGAAGTGCTACAGTTCAACAGAAAGCTGTAGCATGAACTGCTGCTTCACATCACACCAGGAAATCCCCAGAGAAAACCCACATAAAACACTCTAACTGGAGTTATGCATAACATGCATATAATAATATGGATAATGAATAACAATTTGGGGCTCACATCTTCATAATACACTAAAATCACCACACTGCTTCATGCTGGTACTTTTCAGCAATTCCAGCAATGCATAGCCAGAGCCAGCACCATCTTAGAGCACACTGCAGTTATAAATCTCATATTCCTCAGATAAACTCACTCTTCAGCTGACTCTGAGTTTCAAAAATATCTCCTCACAGGCAGCAAGGTTGGGGTCTTTTTGATGCAAGAAGTACATGAGAAACACATGAGGTAACCAAGGGAGATGCTGTGACAGTGAGAACAGTATTCCTACCCAGCCACTTCCTCTGCCTGACCCCTGCAAATAACCACCCTCCCCACACCAGGCTGTTTAGCTGAGCTGTTGACACACAAGGTGCCTCTTCAGTTCAAGTACAGAAGAAATTGTTTTTCCAGTTCAGCTAGCAAGATGCAGAAGACCTTGTCCTGAGAATACCAATGTTCCAGCCCCTCCCACTGCTCAGGAATGACAGACATCTGAGCAGAAGGTGACACACATGGCTAAAACCACCAGAAGCAGCCACTCCTTGGGATCTCTCAGCTTCCTTGGGAAACACCTGCCAAAGCTGTGCCAAGCACCTCATTTATTGTAGAAAAGTTACAGGCAGCCCACTATTTGGCTCATGGACACCAGGCTGTTGTCACCTCCAAGCAGTGAGGAGGGCTGTCCAAGGAATTTCTGCATGACTACTGCCTTCTGAGCAAGCCTAGTCCTCACTCATCCTAAACTTTCCCACTCAGATGCTCTGGATGAGGGTATTTTATCCAGATTCCTTAAGACAGGAATTAGACCAAGAGAAGCCTGAAGACTACAGGGAACTCCCATCTTTCAGACACACAGTGGAGGTTAAAATACATGTACAATCACTCTTAAGGTGGAGGAGTGGAGGATTTTTGCATTGTTTTCATCTTTAACTGAATCCCAAGATGCTCACAGCACCTGGAGCACATCCAACAGCCACTCCAGAAGAAGATGCTGAATTCCTGCAGTGCTCACATACAAGAAATCAGATACTTCTAAACCCCCTTCACAGGCCAGTTCCCAGGTTCCACTCACCGTCTGCCCATCCTCTCCTCTCGTTCTCTCTCCTCTCTCCGTCTCAAACGATCCTGGTTTCTCTTCTCTTGCTTTTCTGCCACTGTTTTCTAGGGGAAAAAAGTAAATCCACATCATATTTCAGCCATACATTAACAGGTCAGATCTGCAGGAAGACCATTCCAATAGCAAGACAAAGAACCATTTCACTGCATTTAACGTGCTAAGTCAAGATCTCTATCAAGGTTCTCATTTTTCCCAGTTGAGGCACTGTGAGTGAGGCACAGGAATCACAACTCTCACTCAGCTAAAGGTCTCTGTTTGCAAACAAGGCCAGTACCACAACCCATTACAAATCATTTCAGAAAACTCCTAGTGGCTTCAGCTACTTGAGACTTTTTCACTGACAGAACCATATGAAACTTGAGTTCAAACATTTCATTAAGAGGTCTCAAAATCAAAAACTCCCAGAGTAACAAATTTCAGTCATGTTAATGAGAATGACTGTACCAAAGCTCCAAGGAATAAATTACAGCAGTGGTCTGGTTTGACTGATTCTGAGGGTACGTATTTAGTTACCCAGAAAAGAAAGAACATAACCCAAGACAAACCTAAACAAAGCTCTGTTTGATGTTTTAGGGATTCTGCAATCGGAAATTTCGGAGCTTTTACAAGCCCTCTGCAAAGAATTCTGTATTAATTTAATAGAGGTACTCAAGGTCCTCAGAACTACAAAGAGAAGGTTTAAAACAGAGAGGATTACCCTCAGCTGATCCAGTTTCTCACGGATCTGAATGAAACCCAAGTGTAATTTGCCTCCGAAGTGGTCAGCAAGACGCCGGTCGTTGTCATGGAGACCCAGATATGCTGAACAGACTTCACACACACGCAGCTTCTGCTGCTGGAAACTGGATGCAGGCATTGAATTTCGGTATTCTTCCTACAGGGAGGCAAGAAAACCCACACAAATGTCAGGGAACCCTTACACAGACACAGCTCTCCAGGGAAACCCCTGCAAAGAATTGCTTTGAAGAATCAAAACCCACCCTCACACAAAGGAGGTGCCACACAAATGCTTTGTGGGCACAGCCAACCCGACAGTCTATCCCTGCAAGGGACTGGTGACCAAATATTTCAGAGGACAAAGCCCTCCCCACCCCAGCCAGCTCTCTGCACTAGATAAAATTTCTGAAAAGCTTTTTATCCACCACACCACACTGCCACCTGTTTGCTGGCACATGGCTGGAACTGCCAAAGGAGGTGCTGGCACACAGGAACAGAGGTAGGAACCACCCAGCCTAGCCCAGGCTCCTGTGGCAACTCACAGGAGAGCCAACACTGTACCTCTGCCTCTTTCTTTTTCGCTCGGACTTTCTCCACTTCCATCAGGATCTTTTGAGACTCATCAACATTTCCTTCAGCTCCCAGCTGTTCAGCTTTAGCTAGGAGTTTTCCAATGTCTTCATTCAGCTCATGCACTTTCTCTGCCTGAAGAGAATAGTTAGGTTTTACTAAGACAAAAATGTGATAAAGCTTGCAGGACAACTTTCCATTTTTCTTTAAGAAATACTGTGTAATGAAATCAGTTCTTGGAAGATGACCATAAATCTCCAAAAGTCCCCAACAAAAGGGACTGGTGGACCAATGTCAACACAGTCACAGACATGTAGCAAAGAGAGAAACTGGATGTGGAGAGATCATGATCTGCCAGTCATTTCTGGCTTACAGGTCAGCATAGAGGCCACAAAATCAGCTTCAGAAATGTCTTATATTGGCCAAATTAGGCAAGTTCCCAAAAAGGAAACTCCACGAGCATTTGTTAAATGAAATAAAAATCAAGGGATGATGGACTTACTATTCTAAATTATTATTTAATAATTATTTAATAGCATGGGGAAGAAAACAATGTGCTTTATTTCCAGGCTAAAGCAATCTCTTTCAGAGTCCATGGCCCTCTGCAAGTTTGTCTCCAGAATGGCCAGAGCAGCCATTTGAGGAGGATGGCTGGAATCCCCAAATCCTCTGTGGAGCCTAACTCCCCAGTATCACTGGTACCAGAGAAACAGAGCACCAGTGCTCCCGCTGAGACTTTCAGAACCAATGTTTAATGAGAGGCCAATACCTTTGCAGACACCTCAGCACTGATCTCTTCCTGTGTCTCAGCCAGGCGTTTCTTGGCCAGTTCTGTTCTCCTGTCACACTCTGCAATGAAGGATTCCAGGTGATCCATCGCCTGCATGATCAGACAAAACAATTATGAATAAAGGTGCTCTCCATGCCAGATGTAGCTTTGACAGCCAACAGCTGCAATCCCTGGATAAGGCACAAACACCCTCAAGAACAGATGCTTTGAGAAAAAAAATAAGTGACACTTTGTAGAACAAGTTAACATTTGACCCCTGCCCTGTAAATGTGACCCAGTTCCTTTACTCTGACACATCACAGGAAGCTCACATTAACACTGCTTTGCACAGCAACTTCCTTCCTATGCAGGAGCAACAGGCACAAAGACAAAAGCACTGGAAAAACATGAAAAGGAAAGACAGAAAGAATTGTGCTTTGCCTTGATCTGTTCCATCACAAAAAGGTGAAATGAAAGCTAAATCTGACAAAAGTTAAACTACTGAGCAAAAGGCCTTTCATGTCAAATCTCTTTCTGGGACAGGCCATCAGGTTACAAGGATCTGGTGCAGAGCAGCAGGTGTGGGATCCAAGGAATGCCTCCCAACTAGCTGGGTTGATGGAGTGGCAAAGGCCATAATTACTTGTACATTCTTAAGTCAGCAGTCAGGCTGACTTGAGAATTCAGGAAGGGGCTGCACATTCTGGACATCAAGTAACATGATGAGCTGAAATGGCCACTGAGTTCTACTGTTCAGCCCAGTAACTTCAAAAAGCAGTTTCCACAAAGGTAAGTAACATTTCTCCATACTTACATCCAGCTCAAAAAACAGGTCTCTCTCTTTACTTGCAATCTCATAATCTGCTCGCAGAGCCAAGTCATGAATCTTTGTACACTCTCCCAGGTCCATTCGCTGTTAAAAGAAAAAGGAGAACCCCCATAAGAACCCTCCATTACAGCAACAAGCAGCAGGTACCTCTTGCCAACTACATCCTTTCAAAATAAAGTCTCTTCATGAAAAGCAGCTTCCTCTTAACCTGTCAGTACCAGAACCAGACAGACATGTTTGCCAGAACTCCTTTTCTAGCTGTTCTGGAAACAACAATAAAACAGCCCAAATGCTTTAATTCCAGTTCTGCTCCTGCTCCAAGTCTCAGGACAGCCTCAGAAATGGCAGTGAGGGAGGTGGGTCTCTTTCAACAGGCACCAACTGCAAATGCCTCCTATCATAGAGCCACAGCACAGCAAAAAACACCTGGCACACCCTGTTTGAAGCTCAACTAGAAATGCACATCTGTGTCAGGATGAGCCCAAGCAACACATGACACACCAAACTGTAGGACACACAGAGATTGCTTCCTATCAACAACTAAAGGACTTTAAAGGAATAATAGCTACAGCCAGTAGAAATCCACAACCCCACACTCAGCAACAAAACAGACTGTTAATTCCACAGCCAGACCCTTCCCACATCCAGCTGCAGCTTGGAATTTGAAAACCTGCCCAGCAAAGCTAAGTTCTACACATAAGCCCATTTAATGAGAGACTTAAGAGCATCTCCCTTCCCAGGAAGCTGACCTGCATGCTGCCCTTCCCTCCCACTGCACTCCATGCTATTTGGTTGGTTTTTTCTCCCACCTAGTAGTTAACAGCCACATGAATCCAAGTCAATTATGCTCTCAAAACATGAAGTTGCATATCAACATTATCAATTTGTAACAAAGAACTTTTCTCTTACTCTTAGGGTAGGAAAACAAAATCCCATTTTGAAAGCCAAAATAATAAAAGCCCTTATTGTGAGCCACTGTAGGAATGGCAGGGTACATGTCATTGCATGAAGGAACACCCCAACCCACCATCTTCTTCTCTCACTGTCACCACCAGTCCCCAGGAGTCCAAACCTCAACATGCACGATAGGTGTCAACTCAGTGAACTGCAGAAAAAGCTGAACTGGGATAACGCTGAGTCCCTGGGGAGTATCACAAACTAAAGCTGGGAACGTTTACATGAAACAGACAGCAATGCAACTTAAAGCAAACTCTACCAGTTTATGCTCAGGTTTTCAGCAGGTGCCTGGTATTGGATTTCCTCTTCTAGAAAAATAAAAAGTTCAGATGACTTGCCACTATTTAGCCTTCCCCGTTTTGCTCAGATTTACCAGAACCAGGCCACAGGCAGCAGTCTACAGAAACAGACACTGCATCCTGCCTCAGAATATTCCTGCTGAGCTCTCTAATGGTAGAAATTTAATGCCTACAAAAAAAGCATGTTGGTACTTTTAGAACTTGATCATGTTCAACTTCAGGCAAGCCACTTCAAAGAATGCTGGCGAGTTACTGTTATTTTACCACAAAAATAACTCTCTATGATGTGACACATCTTTCATTTTTCTGGTCATTCCACGGAGATAACTTTCCAAGACAGGGAGAAAATAATGGTATTGAATGTGATTGTCACACATTATAAATATTCTTATCTGAGCTCTTCCTGCAAGCTGAGCCACTAACCCCACTTCAGAGAATGGGCTCTGCCCACTTCAGAACAGCCAACAATGCTGTTCTGAAGCTCCCTATTCCTCTCCCTGCTCGTCAACAGGCAAGAAACCCCTCAACCTGTTCCTCAGGGAAGAACATTCAGTTCTCACCTGCTTATAAACCTCAAATCTTCCTCCACGTCCTTTGAGATGTTCTAGTGCAAGGAGACTTCCACAGGTATTGCTCACTCAGGGTAAGACCACCAGCCCTTCTGCCTCAAAGCTTCCTCTCATCCCAAGGAGGGCTGTCATCAAAGGGTGTCTCACCCTTTCCCTGAGACCATGACCTGCTCCAGTCAACCCTGGCTGGTTTATAACACAGGTAAGTGAGACAGGCAACCAGCAGAGCCTGAGCAAAGATTTAACTCCCCATACATACAAAGACTGAAGACATTTAGATGTCACTGATAATTAGGCCTGCTCATATTTGCTGAGAAAGCCACATTCTGAGGTGTCTCTTATGGTCTCCACTGAACTGGCAACTTGCCACAAAATGAAATTTCCACAAAGAAGGTGCTGTAATAGTGATCAGAGCTGCAGAGTTTCATCCAAGTGAAAAAGGAAAGCACAGACATCCTCTCACCCCACAAAAAACAATTCTAGAACCTACAGATTTCAACTCATATTTCCCAGTAGGGGACACAATTAATTCCCTGGATGTAATTTCCAAGGTATATTCAACTTGGGCAGCTTTGAGGCTCATCTGTCCACCTCTTAGTGGAGCTGAAATTCAGGAGAATTGATAGCTGATGCCATCTCTCAATGTGCTTCAATACTTTCACTGACAGAAATATGCTTACCATGAGCTGCAGACAGAACTCAGCACTCACCACGATGTGGATGACAAGGGCCCTGCTAACAGCCCATGGGCTCACTAAACCAACTTCTGTTCTCCTAGAATGTTCCTCCTTACCCACAGAGACCAAAGAGAACCACTGTGGCTTATTTAGTGGCAAGTTTAGACAAGTTTCTGGGGCAAAAAAAGGAGAATAATCACAGGAACAAACCAACTTAAAATGACAGCTCTTAGGATCAGGAACACTGGTGCACCTAAACAAAGCAAACATCAACAGGCCTCCTGCAGTTCTCAGGAATATTCCAGAACTTTGCTTACAGTCTGGACTCCTTCTCTTACTCTGTATCTGAAGGTCAGTGAGTGGGACTCCATCACATTTCAATGAGCACAGCTCCCCAAGGGATCAGCTTCCTGATTGCCTTCAATCAGCTTCCCACTAAGGAATATCTGCACACATGAAGGATGCAGCAGTAACAATGCCTTAGGGGAGGACACAACACAGCAAGCACCAGAAGGCTTGGAGCATCTGTTGGAAGTTTCCAAGAGCTCCACGGTCCTGATTTCTGCACTGAACCACCCAGAAATGGATTATACCCCACCCAGCTGAGGCAGATTCACCCCAAGAGCTCTTCCTTAGCAGAGCACTGTGAAGTGCCAGTGAAGCTGCCCGAGATCACGAGGAAAGACTGCACATTCCAGTTAAGTTTCATTCTGTACTGGCAGCAGTGAGAGCTGAAATGCTGTTCCTGTTCTGGACATCACGTGTTCTTTCAACACAGATCTGCAGCACCAAGACTTGCTCTTGCCCCCAGGAACCTGCTGACAGAGGTGTACAGCTCCACACCCACTTCAAGGCCACCACACGATCACGTGAGTTAGCCACAAGACCACTTGTGCAGCAGCTCCTTCAATTTCTGAGCACAAACTGCACACCAAGAGGGAAAGGACAACTCCAACAAGGCAATTAACAACAGAAGCAAAAGCGCTTCTCTGCCCCAGGAGACTCACAGCCCACCTGAAACACTTCAAATTTCCTCCATGCTTTGGCACCAGCTCACACACAGATAGTTCAACCCCTTCAATTCACCATTTACCCTCTTCCTGAAAACCTGCCAGAAGAGGTAGAAGGCAGCCTTCATCTTCAAAACACCCTTTGGGCCCAAAAAAAACTGTTGTAGAATCTTGTGTCAAAAAACATACCCTGACCACACTGACCTATACAAAGGATGGAAGTTTAAACTTCTGAAATGGGGGTGAGGTCATACAGAGGCTGATGGAACAATCACTAAAAAACACATTTGAGCTTCAAATGAATTTAAAAAAATAGAGGTACAGAGATTGATATGCACCTTTTCCAATCTTATTCTGCAAAGGCAGCCACTGAGAAGCTAAAGCTTGAGTGCTCAGAGCAGAGGCAGCTTTTGCTACAGCTCTTTCTACCAGTGCTGCCACACTCCTGCTATGGCAGTGACACAAGCAGGGACAGCAGTGCCAGCTCTCCCTTTGCTGGAGAACCACTGTGTCCAGCCAGCTCCCTAACGAGCAGCAGGAAGGGCTATAAATAACTACAGCATCTTTCAACAATCTGGTTAAGTGGACAGACACTGTGAATTGCCACAGGATTTCACGCAAACAGCGAGGGCAAAGGTAGATTTCAAACGTCCATATTCACCTCCATCCTGCGACTGTTACACAGCCATGCTGAAAAAAGACAGTTTTCTTCCCAAAGTCAGGCTGCAGCTTTCATCTGGGAGCCTCAAATGAACACTCACCTCCCAAGAGCTCGCTGCTAAAAGCCCACATCACCTTCTGCTCTCAGAGGTAGCACGTGAGCCAAGCCTTTAAAGGCTGGCCAGCTCTGTTCCCACAGGGAGCAGCAAAGGAGCTGCGATAACTGTCTGAAACCAGTCGGGCAGAGTGACACAAACAACAAACACTCAGCCAGAGATGTGACCTGCCATCATCACCCCAAGAACAATAGAAAAGCTGCTGTTCCATCAAGGTTGGGGCAAGGAGACTGAAAATCTCCAGGAATTAGTGCAGCTGCTAAGAAAACACTTGCTAACCTGAAGATGCAGCAGTGAACCAGGGCAGCAGCCTAGCTACAGGCTTGGAGCTACCATAGGACAATTTGCAAGCTCTGATTATCTCTAACTGCTAAAACAGAAATAACTTTGCAACTTCACACAGGATTGTGAAAGAAAAAGCATTTGAGGTGAGTTCTGAGAACTCCTGGTGTTGTTTGTTTTTTTGTTGGGGGTTTTTTTTGTGGTGGTTTTTTTGTTGTTGTTGTTTTGTTTGTTTTGCTTTGTTTTTTGTGGGGTTTTTTGTTTGGTTGGTTTGTTGGGTTTTTTTTGTTTGGTTGGTTGGTTTGTTGTTTTGTTTTATTGTTGTTGTTATTTTTGTGGGGGTTTTTTTGTTTGTTTGGATTTGTTTTGGTGGGTTTTGGGGGTTTTTTCTTTTTCTTTTGGTTTGTTTTTTTGGCGTGGGTTGGTTTGTTTGTTTTTTGGTGTTTGGTGGTTTTTTTTGTGTGTGTTTTTTGGGGTTTTTTGTTTGTTTGTTTTTTGGGTTGTGGGTGTTGGTTTTTTTTGTTTTTGTTTTGGTTTTTTGAGAAGTGAGAGCAGTTCCATACACAGGTCACAGGCACTGGAATTAGGATTGTGACTGCTCCCTGGGCAAAGAAAGCCTGATCCCTCCCAGAAGTCACCCACCCTGCACAGACAAGAGTTGTACCAGCACCCTCCTCACCAGAATCTCTTATTCCAGAGGACATACTTACTGTTCCAGCCAGGATATCGTGGGGACAGCAATCCAGAAGGTGGCTCTTGCACACACGATCATCTGTAAACTTCACCCTTTGTCTGGTTTCATCTCCTGAAATTCATGTGTGGTTTAAAAAAGGAGGCATTAGAACACCAAGAGAACACAGCTGGCAGCATGAACATTTCACCTCAATATGCAGATTAAAATACTTGGTGCTCCTGCTCCCCAAAATTACTCAAAAAAAGAAAATCTTACAGGGTAACAGGATATTCTGGAACACTTAAAATTGGCAACAAACACTATTTTAGCATTTATTCATCCAGGACACCATGTTAAACACAGTGCTGGCGAGCCAAGCAATGTCCAAGGCCTGTCATCCACATAAAGAAGCAGCACAGCCAGAAGAGAAAAGGAGACAGACAGGCTGGCTCCCAGCCAAAACCTGTTAGTTTTTTTTTTTCCACCCTTTCCTTTTTTTACTGTGAAGAAGGGGCAGGAGATACCAAACCCCAGGCTACCAGATCACAAAACAGGGCTGTGCTGGGCAAGATTTAGAGGCAACTGCTCTTTGCTCAGGTGATAACTGAGCCATCAGTCCGTTTGGTTTGGAACCCAACTATGCAGGGTGTGCTCTCCCAGGCCCTGCAAGGAAGGAGCTGGCAGGTCCTGGCCTGGAACACACCACGTGCACCCACAGCCCACCCTCAAGAGGACATTTTACACTCAGGAGCCACTTAAACGAGACAATATCAGAAAAGCAAAAAAATAAAATAATAAAAAAAGGAACAAAGTTAGTCAATACACACTGCGAGCTCCAACACATACTATACCCATCTGCATTCTTCAAGACCTCAGCTGCAGAATTTTATGCCCATTGTTGAAAAGTTTTAAAGGAAAAGCTTTCTTGCCCACACCTGCAGTAAGGAAGTCAGGGGAATGATACATAAAAGTAAAGGCAAAGTGGTAATGGTATGTGACAATTTTAAAGCTCATCTGTGCATATGACACAGGTATGTGTAATACTAAAGTATGAATATAGTTTAGGATTCACAAGCATCCAGGAATAATGTTGTGTCTACTGAAATTTTTTTTAAATTTTTTTTTCTTTCTAAGCTACACTTTTAAAATTACTTGTGAAAAAAAGCAAACACCTTTTTTTTTTTTTTTTTTTGTTATAACAGCTTTAAAAATTGGTTGTGACTCACGGCTCGATGAACATGAGGCTTTTCTGCAACTCCCTTGCAGATTGATGTAGGCAGGCAAAGATACACTGAACCTTTATAAATAAAATAGAGGGGCCACAATTGTTCAGTTTGTATGAAATAAAAATATGGGAAGCAATTCAATAGCAACTCAATACACAGAGAAAGAAAAGCACTTATTCACTTACGAAACAAAGTGCAAAGTGCCTGGACAGCCCTGTTAACGTGCCAAAGGGAATTTAAGTACCCAGCGAGTCGCAGAAGGGAGACACAAACCGCAGCGGGGCCGTATTT
>VZTR01013730.1:0-23879 GCA_013400775.1 Chaetops frenatus | reverse complement strand
GCCCCGCCCCAGCCCCGCCGCGCTGGCACCGGAGCCCAGCACAGCCCCGGCAGCCGCCCCAGGGCTCTCCGGGCATGGCCACTGCAGCCAGGCCGTCAGCGACGCCCTGGGGCCAGGCTGGTCCCCGCCGCACTGTGGCAGCTCCGCGTCACCGTGGGGAATGTGGGGAGGGGTAATGTGGGGTAAGGAAAGCCCCTGCCTGGGGTAGAGGCTGATAGGACACATGGCCGGGGCAGGCCGAAGCAGCAGGCGGCAGGATGGACCCACGGACAAGGGGACGAACCCCCGTGCACGTGGGTATAGCCAGAAGAGGACCGAGGGCAGGGCAGGACAGCACCGGGCAGTCCCAGACCACTGTGAGTGTTTGGAGAGAGGAGAGGGAGGTCCCGTGCCCGGCCCTGCTCCCTGCAGGGAGCCCCGGGGCTGCCGGCCCGCGGTGTGATCGGTGACAGCTCTGCCCAGGCTGGGACACTCTCCTCGCCAGTGCTGGACACCCTGCCAGGAGCTGGGGACCCCATCTCAGCACCGGGGACACCTCAGGACGCCGTGCTCAGGGCAGGGGGCAGAGAGACCAGGAGAGCTACGGCCACACCAAAAACAGGAGAGCAGGGCAGCTCTGGAGCAGGGCCGTGGCTGTCCCCAAGCCCAGTGGCCGCTGTCCAACTCCCTGAGCCTCCCCAACACCGGTGACAGGGTCTGAGTGCTGTGCCAGGCCCCTGCCATGCTGTGCCCTTCAGCTGTCCAGGGGTAGGCCGGCCTGTACCCTCCGGCCATCCTGCATCCCCCCGCCGTCTGTGTCCCCTGGCCGTGTTCTGGGCTGCCCCAGGTGACCCCGCTGGCAGGTCCTGCTGCCAAGGCAGAAATGGCACCTCTGGCACAGCTTCTCTGGGACCTGAGCTGGCTGCCATCGTCCCTGTCCGCACAGGGGAGGTGCTGTGTGGGCCAGCAGGGCCAGGAGCCACAGCACAGACACAGGGCACGCAGGGTGAAAGTGCTCTCGTCCTGGTGCTGTCCCTGCCGTGGGGAATAACGCCCTCTCCAACAAGGCACGTCCATCTCTGCACCCACAGGTTCCAAAACCCCTCCCAGGGCTGGTCGGGGAGCCCAGCATCCGTCTCAAAGGGGCACAAGATGATGGAAAGGGCACAAGGCTGGAGATGGGTGGTCTGAACCTGCATGAGGGTGGTGCAGTGCCTGGGGGTACCCCACGGAAAGGCTTTGCCCACTGCAGCGGCAGCCCCTGTTTGCAGAGGCATCGCTCGATAACGCAGTGTGTTCTTCAGAAGATCCCTACTCCAGGAGTCAAAATAGCATGAAATTTAATTTTACGCCTATTTGACAAAGCTTGATTTCGCCTCCAATCAGCAGGGAGATAAGAGCCCTCGGCACAAGTGTGCGGGCAGTTTGGCAGCTGGGGCTGCCGATTTAATAGGTGAATTTACAGGGACAACACTTGAAAATCCCCTGGCTAGTGAACCATTAAGGTGAGCCCTGCCTTCCCGTCCCCGCGTCCCTCCCCGCGCCGCTCTCCCGTTGCTGGGTGCTAAAGCAAACCCCAGCTCTGTTTACCGAGTCTACTATTACAATACGGCTACCAAATATTTGCCAGCCGTCAGCTCGCTGCTCCGCTATAAATACTTCAGGCCCAGGTGGAGGGACGGGCAGGGGGAGCGGCGCGGGAGCCTATGCATGGCCGGGCGGCAGCGCCAAGGTGAGTGCAGAACCGCGGCCCGGGAGATGCCCGCCTGCCCCCGGGGGCTTTCTCCGAGGGTGAGCGGAGGGTGGAGGCGGGCCAGGCTGTGCTGGCCTCGCTCCCCTCTCCCTGCAGCCTGGAGGGGAGGCTGAGCCCCCCCACAACCCAGCCCAGGGCAGCATGGAGGCAGGAGCGGGGGTACCGCGGTGGGGACGGCACAAAGAGGGACACACAGAGCTGGCGAGGACAATCTTAGGCTGGGTGCAGGTCCTGGCATTGTGCTTGGTGTGGCAGGAGCAGGTCTGGTTCCCCAGGGTTTGTTGCCTGCCCTGAGACCTTCTCAGCGTGGCCAGGGGTGTCCTGCAGCAAGGCAGGACTGGAGACCCTTCAGCACGGGTACCACGAGCTACAAAGGGGTCACATCCAGCTCAGCGAGACCCGGCTGTGGCCAGAGCCCACCAGGGCAGGGTGGGGAGGTGGTGGGTTCACTCTGTTGCAGGGGAGCCCAAGGGGCCATTGTGTGGCCAGGGCATGGGGCTCCATGGGGCTGAGCCCAGAGCGGCAGGGTGGGTGCTGAGCCCCATTCGCCTCCAGGCACAGCCCAGGGGTGAAGGGGAACATTCCCCTGCCCCACAGCTCTGGATCACACCCCCACTGCCCTGCATCCCACGACTTGGTGTGGACACCCATGTCCCACGGATCGGTGCAAACATCCCTGCTGCCCCATGTCCCATGACGTAGGGACGTTCCCATTGTCCCACATCCCATGGCTTGATGGGGACGTTCCTGTTGATTGGTGTTCCAGGGCTCAGCTGGAATATCCCCCCTGTCCCATGGCTGGTTGTAGGTGAATGGCATCTCTGCTGCTCCATGTCCCATGACTCAGGGCTATGCTCCCACTGCCCCATATCCCATGTTTTGATGGGGACACCCCTGCTCCCTGCTATCCCAGGGTTGAGTGGGGATGTCCCAGAGGGGTCATCCCCACTGCCTTGTTTCCCATGGCTTGGTGGGGACATCTCCAATGCCCCACATCCCATTGCTTGCGGGGGACATCCCTGCTGCCCTGCAGCCCCACCTTGGCCATGGTGTGGCACAACACGGTCCCCTGCCCTCTCAGGGCTGCTGGGTGGTGGGTCAGGGCTGGTGCTGGGCTGTGCCACCCTGAGCCCGCTGTCCCTGCCCACAGGGTGAGAGTCCTGGGGGTGCCTCTGAGCGCTGACATGGCTGCGGGCGTCATCCAGTCCCTGGCCGAGCTGCGGCTGCCCTCGCCCTTCCCACACGGCCTCCTGCTGCCCACACACCCTGAGCCCGACTTCCCCAACCTCTCCGAGGAGGACGAGGAGGAAGAAGAAGAGGAGGAGGAAGAGGAGGAGGAAGCGGAAGCAGTGGAGGAGAGTGTGAGGCCGGAGCTGCCCGGTGTCTCCAGCACTGCCGAGACCACCCTGCGTCTCCTCAAGTTTTCGGAGCTCATCAGCTGCGACATCCAGCGCTACTTCGGGCGGCGGGGCCGGGAGGAGGCCGAGGCCACCAGCAGCCACCCCCTGCCCGAGGACTGCGGTTCACCCCAGAGCTCTGAGGCTGTGGCCGAAGTCGTGGCCCTGCAGGGCAGCCCGAGGGCCATGCACAGGCTGGGGCCACTGGCCGAGCTCTTTGAGTACGGCGTGCACCGGTGCCTGCCCGCCCGGGTGGCCGGCGGCAAGACACAGCGGCTGGAGAGGAAGTACGGCCACATCACCCCCATGCACCGCAGGAAGCTGCCGCCCTCCTTCTGGAAAGAGCCAGGCCCAGGCCCCGCCAGCCTCCTCCACACCACCACCCCCGACTTCAGCGACCTCCTGGCCAACTGGACAGCGGAGCCAGGGCCAGAGCTGCCGGGCACCGGGCGGGAGCTGCCGAGCCGCCCGGGGCTGGAGGCTGAGCCCTTTGCTGGGCTGTGACCCCACTGTGGCCCCGGGGGCCCCTGGTCCCGCCACGTGCCACCCAGTTAATGATAAACCTGGTGGCCCCAGTGCCAGCACCGGGGCACTCAGGGCTGCCGGGTCAAAGCTGGTGATGGGACGAGTGAATAAATGACTCCCGCCAGGCACCGGCGCGCGTGGTGTCCTTCACCACCCAGCACCGTGGTGTCCCTGCTGCCAGTGACAAAGGGCCACGGCTCGGCATGACCCCCCAGGGGCTGCTGGCTGCCCCGGAGGCAGCGGGAAGAGGAGGGAAGCGCGGTGCCGGCAGGAGCCAGCAGCCCGTGTTTACTCGGCGGCCCAAGGCGGTGGATCCCAGCCCCTTATCTCGGCCGCACCGGGGCAAAGGGCAACGCGGGGCCTCATAAAGCACCCGGCTGTCAGCGCCCAGGGGGGACCCAGCACTGCCCTGGGGACACACTGTGCCCTAACAGCTCCCCCTGCCCCACGGCAGGGGCAGGGATCTGGACCCACACAGGAAAGCAGGGCTGGCTCTTCTTCCCCACAGCTGGACCTGGCTGTTACCAAGGCCCAGCTGAGGCATCCTCTGCTTTGTGTTGGTCTTGAAAGGGAAAAGAACCCGGGAAGGGGCAGCCACTCCCCTGTCTTGAGCCCTGCTGGGGTCAGAGCCCAGGATGTACCCCCCGCCATCCTGTGCCCTCCCAGCAGCAGGAGTGGGGACAGGGCTCGATTCAGCCCCAGGTGGACACCTGAGCCAGGACAGCGGCCCCAAGGGAAGAAGGGAAGCAAGAGACAGGCAGCACCACAAAAGTACAAACAGACTTTATTTCAGCACAGATCCCACAGTCAAAAGCCTCTCCAGGCACCAGGTTGCCTGTGTCCAAGTGAGGAAGGGGTAGTCCCAGGGCAAGGGACAGAGCAATGCCAAGGAGAGGAGCAAGAAGGAGAGGAGATGGGAGAAGTGAGGTACCAGGGCTGGCTTTTCTCCCACCCCCTGGCCAAATCCAGGACTGGTGGTGGGGTTTGGGGTGCCTGGAAGGGCCCAGGCTGCTGGAGAGGGCCAGAACATGCCCTAGGAGTGATTCTGGATCCCAGTGTGGGAGCAGCAGTGGTAGGATTGCAGGAGGGGCAGAGTGGCACAGGTTGCAGGACCAACATCACCCCAGCGTAGACAGCTCTCCCCTCCCCATCCCTGCCCCAAATCCCAGGGGTGCCTCTCCACACATGGGTTTGGGGTCAGAGTGGCTGAGGGAGCCAAGAAAGAGCCAGAGGCAGCAGCTGGAGAACCAGGGGAGCCCTTTTATTGCACAGCCAAGCAGGGCACGTCCCCCTCCTCAGTCCCAAGGAGCAGGGAGGCAACTCCAGAGCTCAGCCCAACCCAGCAAGCAGGACCACAGGGCCAGGGGAAATGGGGGCCTGGGGGCAGGAAGGACCCCCATCACATCCCCTCTGCTCCTCTCACAGGCCCTGCAGCCAGAGCTAGGGCAGGGCTAACTCCCAGACAGCCCAGACTGGGTGGGTGAGGCAGCAGAGGCCAGGTGCCATGTCAAAGGACTGTGCCCAGCTCAGCAGGGCATTCCTGCTCCCCATGGAACACTCCAGCCTTCACCCAACCCTTCAAGGAAGAGTCTATTCCAGGAGCTAACAGAACCAAGGGTGAATTCTGATCCCTCAGGGAAGCAGAGGAAGGGGTGACAAGAGGAGGCAGTAGACGTGGGAAGGCAGCAACAGGCAGGAGGGCCGGGGCAGCACGGCCATGCCAGTGCTCCGGGCACTGCAACGCCTGCACGGACTGGCCCAGTCCTCTCCCCACCTCCTGCCAAAGGGGCTCCCCAGCTCCAAGGGGCCAGGGCACGTCTCTGCTGGGCCACACGGCCTCATGTCTGTGCCAGAGAGAGCTCCTCCAGGCCCTCCTTCCCCAGCCGGTACCTGGCGAGGTCCTTGCGGGTCACCATCCCCACCACCTGCCGGGAAAGGGACAGGGCACAGCTCGATGTGGGCACACAGAGCCTGGGGACAGCGTGGCCCTGTCCCCTGGAGGAGCCTGGGCTGCTGGGACACGGCGAGCAGGGACTCACCTCGTTGCGATTGTCCACGACCACCAAGTGTCGCAGGCCCAGGGCTCGGAAGAGCTTGAACACCCGCGGCAGAGACGCCTCCTGCAAGGCAGAACGGGGCTTGGGGGGGGGCTGCAGCATCCCCAGCCAACCCCCACTGCCCACCCTGATCCCTGGGGAGCTGTGCAGAGGGGTCCCTGGCCATTACCTGGGGCACGGTGTAGGGCGAGGGGTTCATGAACTCGCTGAGGTCAATCATGCACTCGCGCTCGTCCTGGGAGACGTGAATGGACTGGATGGGGGGGAAGCGGGGGTAGGCATCCCGAAAATCCTTCAGCTTCAGCCGCCGCTGCACCAGGCTCAGGTTGGCCCTTTCCACAAAAACCTTGGCAGGAAAGAGATGGTTGGGGACTATCCCAGGCAGCTCACAGGCACCAAGACAATGCACAGGGGCAGGGAGGGAAAAGGGCAGAAGTGTGGGACAGATGGGCCACCTGCAGAAGCACAGCCTGCTTCCCACTCGCTCAGGGTTTGGGAGCCCAGGGGGGTGCAGGGTGATGCTGGGGTAACCCCACCACCGAATGGCAGCACCCACCATGCCCTTGGGTGAGCTGGGGGAGAGGACAGGGACCCTCTGCCAGCTCTGCCCGAGGAAGGCAGGCAGCAAGGAGCCTGAGACAGAATTGGGACAGCAGACACAGCTGATGCAGCATCACCCACCTTGTGCTTCAGCAGGACAATGAGCTGGGAACGCAGGATCAGACCCCGCAGTCCGGCAACCTGCAACAGGGCACCGTGTGTGAGGGTCCCACACTGCAGCCAGCCTTTGTGTGGCCACCCCAGCTGCATCCCCTCCCCAGGGACCCCCAGCCTACCTGTGTGGTGTCGGGGTTGCTCTCCACCACGGGGAAGCCATTGTGGTTGGAGGAAGTGTCACTGAGGATGTCCACGACCGTGCCCACGCGCTCGATCCTCCGCAGGCAGGTGACAGGAGTGCTCATCACCTCCCTGCAGGGAAAGCTCTGGGTGAAACACAGCCCCACGGCAGCACACACCAAATCAGGCAATCACACACTGGTGTGGTGGGAAGGGACCTATAAGCTCATCTCATTCCAAGTCCCTGCCATAGGCAGGGACACCTTCCACTAGACCAGGCTGCTCCAAGACTTCCAGGGATGGGGCAGCCACAGCTTCTCTGGGCAACCTGTGCCAGGGCCTCACAACCCTCACACCCTAAATATCCCCCCCACAACACACACAGCTCCTCAGTGCTGATGCCTCCTCTGCCCCAAAAGCTGCCAGGGAGAGAGGAAGGAACACACTGCAGGTCACATCCCTGCTGGGGAAGAAGCTGGGCTGGTGGTACCAGGGGACAGCAGGCTCCTGTGACCAAAATGT
This sequence comes from Chaetops frenatus, assembly GCA_013400775.1. Taxonomy (NCBI): domain Eukaryota; kingdom Metazoa; phylum Chordata; class Aves; order Passeriformes; family Picathartidae; genus Chaetops; species Chaetops frenatus. The sequence continues at coordinate 16,809 of VZTR01013730.1, read as the reverse complement.
CACCACCTCCACTCCCAGCTGGCCAACAGTGTGCTCCAAAAGCTGCTGCCACAGCAATGCCCAGCCCACCTACCTGGCTGTGAGGGAGTGGGATGTCACTGGGGCCTCCCAGTGTAAGAAGGGGACACTCTGCAGCTGGATGTGCATGTCATACAGTCCCTGCAACAAGAGCCAAGCCATCAGGAGAAGCCTGGTGAGGTGCCAAGGGGCACAGCCAGGCAGCAGCTCATCCCTCAGAGTGAGCACATGCCTGTCCTGACCCTCCAGGGCCCCCCAGCCCTGACCCACAGTCCTGAGGAGCCCACCAGCCCTCACCTCCACAAAGTAGTCTCCCACAATCTTTGCTGTCATCAGCACCAGCATGATGGGGAAGCCATAGGTGACGTTGCCCGTTGCCTCCATCATGATGACAGTGAGACTCAGCGTCATCCGCACTATCCCACCTGCCAGAGGCACCCAGGGGGTTTGGGGGTTTAGAAGGACAAGGGAACTCGGAGTGAGGGCACCACACAATACCCAAGGCCCCTGAATCTCTCAGTGATCCAGGACTGCCCACCCAGGGGTGCCCTCACTGGCATCCCAGCACTGCCTGTGCTTGGCAGGATGATTTAGGAAGCTGACAGCCAGGCTGGGCTTCAGTTGGGAAGGAAGCTGTCAGGGAAGCAGGGAGTGCTTTTCCCCATGACATCTTCACCCCAACCAACACTGTGCCACGGGGAACTCACCCAGCTGTGCAGCAGCTCCCATCAGGGCGTACTTCCCGGGATCAGCCCAGATCTGAGCATGGGAGAGAGAAGGAGCCGAGTCACCTGCTGGCTCCAGGGCATCCAGAGATCCTCAGCAGAGTCCTGGTTCCCAAACCCCCCCCCAAAGTGGGGAGAGATGCCTGAGGCTGCCTGAACAACCCAGCTGCTGGCAGAGCTCCACTGGGATGTGGGGAGGCCCAGACTCAGCTCATGAAGACATCAAGTGAGGAGCCAGCCCACTTCAGAGCTTTCAGCCAGCTGCAGGCATGCAGCCTGCACATGCCACCAGCCCAGCAGTGAGGGAGGAGGGCTGGGTGCCAGGGCCTCCCAGCCAGGACTCACCGAGCCCTTGGTCAGGTAGGACAGGGAGATGCCAAAGAGCCTCCCCCAGGCTGCCCCGATCAGCAGGGAGGGGATGAAGACCCCCGCAGACACCGTCAGGCCGTAGGTCCAGCAGGCCAGGAAGAAATACATCAGTGTGAACATGCCCAGTGTCATGGGGTTGTAGGAACCTGGGGTGGGGACACAACAGTCTGTGCTGGTCCTGCAGCCCAGGGGATGGGCTGTGGCCACAGATGAGGCAGCAGCAGCCCCACAACACACTCCCAGCAGCAAGAGCCCCTCTTCTTGGGCTGTACCTCCTGCCCTGGCAGCACAGGCCTTTCAAACTGCCTCTTCAGGTTATTTCTGTCCCCTCCAGCACCCTCTACCCTGCCAGTGCCATCCCAAGCCCTCACATCCCATTCCTCCACCTCATGACCCCTCCCAGCCCTGTGGTTCCCAGCCTCCCATGATGAACCTCAGAGCCCCGAGGGAGGGACTACCAGGGCTGAAGGACAAGCTTGGGAGGACAGAGGTCCCACTGCCAGCTTTGGGATCAACTGAGCAGGGCAGGTCCTGCAAACTCCCTCCCCCCATCCTGCAGCTCCCACAGCTGCTCCAGCCAATGCCAGGCTGTCCCACAGCAGAGAGACCACGCCGACCCCTCAACCCGGCTAAGTGCTATTTTGGGATTGCTGAGCAGCCCAGTCTGGTTTAAACAAGTACTTTGCAATCCCTCCTTCAGACAGAAGCCTTGAGCCAGGGAGGACCCAGCACGGCAGGGAGCAGCCCCAAGACACAGGATGGTCCTGCATCTCTTGGCTGCAGGTGGCCAAGCTGCACCCTCTGGGCTGAGGATCTCTCTGTTGCCCACCCACGTGCAGCTGGGCACAGAACTCGGACTCCACGGCAGGCAGAGGAGACACTGGGGTTACACCAGGTCCAAGGAAAAGGGAGCTGAAACCTGGGAACCAAACTGCATTTCTCAAGCAGATCCAAACCCCAAGATCCACCTCCACAACCTGCCCAGAAGGTAAAGTCGTTATGGGGCAAGTGGCCCTGCTAATTAAGAAAACATCCAGCAACATCTCCAGAACAGACTTCAGACAGACAGCAAGGGTCAGACACGCTCTCACACAACTCAGAAGTAACACAGCCTGCAAATGTGCATGAACAAAACCAGGTCTTTGGCCCCAGAGTCTCCCAACACCACAGCCCTTTGGCCGAGCTCAGAGGTGCCATCAGGCACAGCACCCAGCTCTCCTCCTTCCACCACTGTAGCACAGTGTTTTGGGAAGCCCTCACGGGCTGATCATCCTCTGCCTTGTCCCAGGAGTGGTTAAGGAACACATGGACCCTCTCTGCTCACGTTCAAGGCTTCACTGCTGGGTGCACTGACCTGGAGGGTCATGGAAGAGGTTGACAACGCTCTTCTCAGGTGTGTTGAAGAAGGCAGTGGCCATGGAGTTGTACTCTCCATCAGCACAGAAAAGCTGAAAAGGCAAGATAAGAAAGAATTAGAAGTGTAAGATAAGAAAGAATTAGAAGTGGCAGGGAAGGCTGGGGGATGTGTGCCAGCAAGGAGGCAGCTCTGGGCAGGGAGAACACAAACAGCATCCTTGGGTCTCCAGCTCTGCCTGCACTGGAGGGCATTGACTGCGAGATCCAGCGTCCCAAACCCAGCAGGATCTTGTCTCCCTGCTGAGCCCCCACAGGCTCAGGGTGCCCCTCAGCCTGAGTGCTGTTCTGCAGCATGTCCTACCTGCAGGGGATATGCCACAGAGCTCCCCTGGATGGGCTGGCAATCTCTTGAGCAGTAAATCATGACAAATCCCACGGTTGCTGTCACTGCTGCCACCAGCATGGCCTCAACCACCTGGAGGCAGGGCCGGTGGATGTACCTGTGAAGAGAAGAGAGGAGTGAGGGTGGCACCCAGGGCTGTGGGCAGGATCAGCCCCAGCCTGGCTGGGCATGTCACATCAGGCACATGACAGTCTGGCTGCCTCTGCCCCCTGCCCAGACCCTGCCAGGCTGTCCTGCTGCTTGAAAAGCTGGTGACAGGTATTGCCTGGGCCAGACTGGTCTCAGTTGGCTTTAGCAGCTCTCTCCCTTCTCCCAGAGCACACAACAGCCAGGTCTGCAGTGTCTGCACCTCTCTGGGCCCTCCAGTCACCGGAGGGAAATACTTGGCAGGGTCAGAGCAGTGCTGGGATGCTGTGGGTCACAGCCTCAGCCACAGGCAGCGAGAGGGACATGGCATCTTTCAGGAATGGCTGCTGCTCACATTAAGTGAGAGATTACAGCCTTGCTCCATCTGGGAATGCCACTTTGAGGGAATGCAGAAGGCACCAGCCAACCCACATCAATCCCCTCCATTAAAGAGCTGTGAGCTCTTACCTGATCCTGAACATCGTCAACCAGTAATTGAGGGCATTGAACAGGGCTCCGAGGATCCCACCTGTGAATGTGAGAGAGGAAAACTCAGCACGCAGGGCCCAGGCTGCCCACAACACAAGGAACCTCTGGAGATCACCCACAACCCATCCAGAGTGACCAGCAGCCCTGGGACATGTGGATGCTGTCCCTGCAGCCAGCCGGGACCTGTCACACCAAGAGGAGCCTGGCACCAGCAGTGGGTGGCCAGGGGCCAATGTCACAGTGCTGGCACCAGGCAGGCAAAGGACAGGCCAAATCACACAACAGCAAGGGGCTGCTTGTGACTGCAGTGCACTGACCCTGCTCAACATGGGTTAAAGGGGCTTGACTTTGCTACTAGGGTTGGGCCAGGATCCAGCTCTCATCCCTGTGTAAGCCCCAGAGCAGCCTCTGCTCCAGAATTTAATGGATTCCCCATTTTTCCCAAAAAACTGGATGCCAAAGCTTTTTAGACCCAGACAGAGAACAGAGGAAATTGTTCAGACTAATCAAATTGAAACAGCAGCATTCTCTTACCAACCACTCCCATAAAGATGAAGATAGGAATTTCCTGGATTGTGTATCCCATTTTCTGCAAGCAAGAAAGAGGTGGGTTTCAGATCTCCTGGCCCCTCTGCAGCCCTGCAGTCACTGACTGCTGGGACAGCACAAGTCTGTGCTGCCACAAGGCCTCCAGAGCTACCCCAAAGTCTCCCCTGAACAGCCCACAGCCTCCAAAAACTCCTTCTGCTGGGGCTGGTAGAGCTGAGATCTGGCCAGACCCCACAGCCTGCAAAGGCAGAGCCTGCTTCAGCCCCTGGGTGATGTTAGAGACAAATTCATGTCCCCAAAGCTGCCAAGGGCTGTTTCTAACCCCTCACCAGAGCCCTACACGGGGAATACCTGTGCCTACCTCACTGTCAAATCTTCCAAAGTTGATAAGGCCAGGGCTGGAGAGATCCCAGGCATTGCCATGGTAAACACTCAGGACAGAGTTCAGCGTGAAGGTGGAGATCATGGAGGCAAAGAACTGGAAGGAGATGCAGCCCAGAGTCACTGCCAGATGCCTCCAGCCCCATTTCCTCACCACATGCCCCTTGCACTACCCCAGACCACCCCCCAAGGCCCTTGGGCAGGGCTGGATACCAATGGTGTGGTAGGGACAGGAGGTCACTTTCCCTGTGGCAGCACTTTGGGCAGCTTATGCCGACCAGGGTCTCGCTCCTCCTTTTGCCTCTTTCTTGCCCTGGGGCACAGCCCAAGGCAGCTCCCTTGGAAAGGAGCTGGCAGCAAGATGGAGCTCAGCCAAGCCCAAATTCAGCCCCTGAGTACCAGGGCACAGGAAGGGAGCTGGGACACTGTTCCCTGGGATGGGTTACCCTCACTGGAACAGGGGTGTCAGGAGGCCTGGGGCTGCAGGGCACCCAGAAAAGGCAATGCCTCACACAAGAAGCAGCAGCCTTCCACTGCTTTCCAGCACTTACGATTCTCCACGTCAGGAACTGGTTCCAGAAGGAAGCCCCTTCCTCCAAGCTGAACAGGACACCCCCTGCAAACACAAGACATGAGATCTTCACAAGGGGCACGTGCCACAGTCCCTTGGCTACAGCACTAGCCAAGCAGCCAAGATTCACCCCAGGCCGTGTGCCCACACTGCCCAGACCCTCTCACAGGCAAGCCCACCAAGCCATCAGTGATGACTGGTCACAGCAAAGCCCTCCACTGTTATCCTCCACCCCAGGGAGACAACATTTGGGATCTGAGGCCCCCTTGCCCTCGGGCAGGGCCAACACCTGCATGGCACGGCAGGAAAACTTGGAAGGCCCCTGCAGCGCCCTATGCAGATCCCAGCAGCTGCCTCCAAGCAAGTGGGAGCGACCTCCTGGGGAAATCCCCATGTCCAGGCACTGCTCAGTGCCAGAGAGCCAAGACACACACCCACGGGGGCACCGAAGGCGGCCGAGACGCCGGCGGCAGCTCCAGCCGACACAAAGTCCCTCTTTTCCGTGTCTCTGCGGAAGTACTCGAAGATCTGAAACAGGAGTGAAGGCAGCTTTAGGGCTGGCCATGGGCTTGAGTTTAGGTGAGGCACCTGGATGATGCCAAGCCACCAGTGGGAACAGCCTGGTCTGGCACAGAAAGGCACCTGCAGCACAACCCCTTGGACCTCAACACCAACCTTGAAGTCTCGCTTTAACGACGTGGATCTTCCCTGAGAGATCCCGGCAGCAATCACGGATCCGGAGTGAATCATGGGTCCTTCCTAGGGGCCAGAGGGCAGAGTCAGATTGGGGAAAGAAAGAATGGGGATGGTTGAATGCTGCTCACCAGCTCGCAGTCCTGAAGCTGGATGGGAGCGTTTCCCTCAGGGAAATACACACCTTTTCCCCCCTGCCCATCCTGGAAGTGTTCAAGACCAGGTTGGATGGAACTCTGAGCAACCTGGTCTAGTGAAAGGTGGTTCTGTCCATGGCAGAGGGTTGGACTGAGATGATCTTTAGGGTGTCTTCCAACCCAAACCATTTTACAAAATCCTTATTCTAGCATGTGCCTCCCTTGCTCATCTCCTGTTCCCACCAGCCAAGGAGACAAGTGTTTCCCTTGCCTGCCTTCAATCCCAGCAAGCCAGAAAGGTCCCAATGGGGCACCCCAGTCTCCCCCAACTACTGTTTGCAGAGACAACCACTGATGGGCAGAGGCTGCTGCTCTCCTGCCCTCAGCCAAGCCACACACAGGCTGGCACGGTGGCACCCCATGCTCCAGGGGCTCCCCAAGCTGCAGTCACCTTGGCCAGCAGACAGCAGGGAATAAACACTGGGGAGTCACTGCAGGGCCCCCAGCACCCTGTCCCCAGCACAGGACCGGTGACAGGCTGTGACACACGTGCCAGCAGCAGGGACCAACATGGCAGCAGTGTGTCAGAGAGCGCTTTGTGCACATCACCTTCCCAACAGCCAGGCCACCGACCACCGAGAGGATGACCCCGCAGACTTTGATCACCAGGGTCTGCAAAACAGAGAAGGGCACAGTCACAGGGGTGACACGAGGAACCCCACCACGGCAGGCACAGGGGACGCAGACCCAGCGGGCCCTGAGGTGTGGGAGGAGCCAACAACCCCGGGGAATTTGTGATTCTCAGCCCTCCCACTGTGGCAACAGGGTTGGTCAATTTTCTTCTTGGCCAGAGCAAAAATCTACCCAAAGCTGCTCTTCCCAGTGCCAGCTGCTGGTCCCATGGAGGCAGGAGATTTAACCTCTTGGCACTGGTTGGGGGTGGGGGGGAGAGGAACAGCTCTGGAGCTAGGAGCTCCTGCCAGCTCCTGCTGTGCTACAGTGTGGGCAGGGACCACTCCAGGAGGACACAGCGTGCCCAGGCAATCCCACCACCCCCTGCTTCCTACCTTGAGGCGGACAACGTGCGGGATCTTCACGCCGTTGAGATAACATTTGATCTGGGGGATGCCACTGCCGGCCGCCACGGGCTGCAGGGAGTAGGGAGAGAGCATGAGTGGCTGTCACACACAGGATGGGGACACACCAGCCACCCTGTCTCTCAGAACAGGGCACACCCTCAGGGTGGCTCTGAGATGAGGCCAAAGCTTATCAACAGGCTCTGGAGGTGGGCTTGAGGGAGGCAGCCACTTCTTAAGGGCAAACGTGCCAGGGAAAAGGAGCTGGCTGGGTTCTTGGGGACACTCAGGTGTTCCCCCACTCTGTCACAGCTACAGAAAGGTCACACTTGGTGGCCAGGGAGAGCAAGGGCAAAGCCACAATGAAGACACTGTGGATTAGAGAGATCCATGGGGAGTCCCAGTCTCTGGCTTGTCCTCCAGAGGCTGTCCCTGAGGCACCCAGCCAGGCTGGCCTCTGCTGGTGCTCAAGTACACCCAACACACAGAGGGCCAAGCCTTGGGAGAGCTGCACCCCTGCCCAAGGCTGGAGCACAGCCCCTGCCCCAGGCCACCCCAGCAGTCTGACAGCCCCACAGAAACTCCACAGCACGGCTGGAGCCAACACCAAGGAGCTGGTGCTGCCAGGAGTCATATTGGCAGAAATACATTCACTGTTTACAAAGTTTGGAATGTTTTCTCGAGACATGACCCATGTAAAGAGCCCAGAACAGTTCCAAACTCCTACCTCTATGAAGGCAACGATCACAGAGCCCACCATCACCACGCTGGCATTCAAGGTAGCCCAGAGTAACAGGGAGAAAGACAGGCCCCCTTTGGCTGTGAACTTGTCAATGTCTGGGGCAGCAGCTCAAGGAAAGACCAGTATTGCTTGGGCATATATTGGGTACCATCCCTCCCACCACAGCATCTCACAGAATCACAGGATGGTTTGGGTCGGATGGGACCTTAAAAACCATCTAGTTCCAACCCCCTGCCATGGGCAGGGATGCCATTCACTAAACCAGGCTGCTCCAAGCCCCCTGTCACTTAGAGCATCCAGGGCAGCTGAAATGAACCTCCTCTTTATGGCAGTGCCCAGCCACAGCTCAGCCCTGCAGAGCAGCTGAGTCTGGGCCACCAAACCGGAGCGAGGAAGCGCTGCCCTCTTCCCCCATGACCCCTCTCACAGCTCCCAGGAGATCCCAGAGGCCCCAGCTGGCCAGCAGCCACTGCTCTGTGAGGATACTGTCCTTCACCACCCGGTACTTGAGCCCAGCCAGGTTCTCCACCACGATGTCGATGAAGCAGGCGACCAGGCCCGTGAGGATGCCGATCATGGCGCAGATGACCCAGCGCTTGATCTCCACTGTCCGGAAAGCCTGAGGGGCAGACAGCACTCACACCCTGCTGCCATCCAGCCTGGCATCCAGGGGACCCCAACACACCTGCCACCTTCCCCAACAAGGTCCCAAGCCTGGGAAGCTCCAAAGAGAGCCAGCAAGCACCAGTGCTGGCTGAGCCAGAGAAGCCTGGGCACAGTTTACTGATTTTAAGCGGTGCTCTTGTACCTCTGTGGGATTCCTAAGGTGCTTTTCCAGCTCGCCTGCCTTCATTAGGCCCATCCTGTTGGCATTCTTGCTGTGGCACTGATTCCCAAAGCCCTCAGGGCAGATGTTTCACGTGACTCTACAAGCCCCTCTGCTCAGGGACCTGCCCCATGCCACCATATACACCCAGATTAGCTCCCACTCCAACCACCCCATGCTGGGCCCTTGACTCTGTGGTTTCACAGCTTGTCACAAGCTGATCAGTGCCCATAAGCCCATCCCAGCTCAACCTAGGCTTTAAGCACAACCTCCTCTGGCACAAAGAAGCCCCCCAGCAGCTGGGCAGGGGGAACAGCTTCTCTGGGCCACCCCATCTGAGATGACTGTGGGCAGCCTAGCAAGACTCACCGCATGGTTTATCCTCCTCTCCTCCTCCAGGAATAGCTGGTTTTCACTGTTGTCATAGTCCAAGCTCTAGTTTGGGGAAGGGAGATGCTGTTATTGTCCACCAGGCAAAGAGATCCCCATGCTGGGCAGTGCTGCCCTCAGCCCCTCACCCTGCTCCTGTATCATTTTCCTTCCTCAATTCCACTCCTTCGCCACTGAAACCACCCTCACAGGGCAGCTGTGAGCCCTCACTCCTCACACCTCACCTGCTGCATCCCAGAGGGCAGAGCTGAGATGGGGCAAACGGGCACTCACCTCGTACTTGAGTGACAGGAGCTTCTCATTGTGGGGGATCTCATTGGGACGCTGCCGAGGGAGCTCTGTCTCCTGTGGGATGTGATGCACAGCTTAGGATGATCAGGTTAGACTCCAGCTCTCCCACCCACCATGCAACTGCTGGTTCAACTCCTTTTGATGCTCAGGAGAGGCACAGAGGACTGCAAGGGCAAGCTGCCTGGCAGGCAGGATCTGGGATGATTTTCCACCAGGTGGTGGATGTGTGGGGTTTAAGGCAGCCGGAGCAGCTGCCAGGGGTGCACCCTCACCAAGAACCCCTCCACCCCCGGGGGCAGGATGTCCCCCCAGGAGCAGGTGGAAGGTTTGCCCAGCTGGGTACCACACTGCCATGTTGACCTGGCACTGAATCCAAGCAACTCCATGCTCCAGTGGAGGGCAACCTTTCACCTTGGCAGGAAATTCCTTAGGCCAAAAGCAAGGAGCTATTTCAAGCAAACCCATGTTTTTGGGCAGAAAATAAATTCTGTTTCCCAAACGCCTTTGACCGTGCAAGCTGTTCCCAGCTCCGAATTAGGGCATTTACTGAGGATGCCAGAGGGGCCCCTGGGGCAGCAGCAGCTGCCCACGCCACCGAGGTCACCCAGCCCAGGGAGAAGTGCTGGGGTTCTCATGAAACAAGCAGAATGTGAAGGAGGGAACAGCAGCTGTTAGTGAAAGAAGGGAAGGGGTCCTAGCAACAGTGGGCCCCTCACCAGCTCATGGATGTCCTCGTTGAGGTCCACATTGCTCAGCTGCCCAATGCGCAGGAAGGAGGAAGGAGTGAGCTGAGGAGAGAAGGGGGAAACAAAGGTCAATTCCTGACTGCACTTCAAACCTCTCAGGAGGGAGGAGCAGGCGTGCAAGATGTTTGTGCTCTGCCTCCCTGGCAGAGCTCTGCCCACCTGCCACTGCCAGAGCCCCCTGAAAACCCCCTACCCTGCTCTTGGAGGACAGTGAAGAAGAGGAACCCAACACCCCAGAGGGAAACAGAGACAGAAGCAGCCTGCCAGCATTTGGGTGAGCTGCTCCAACCTGTCAGCTGGCAGAGCCAGCTCAGCTGGGGAGGTGCCAGGCAGCAGTGGCTCACTGGGGACTGGACACCACCAGCCCCTGGCACCGAGTGCGGTTCCCGGTGCAGAGCCGAATGAACCTGTGCCGAGCGGCACGTTCCACACTCCCCTGAGGCTGGGGAGGGGCAGAGCCCCTGGACAACCTGCCACCTCCACAGCCACAAGCTCACCACGACGTGCCCGAGGCTGGAGGGCCCAGCCAGCAGCAAGGGACAGCTGAGGGCACGTCTGGCTCTGCCATCTGCTCTGTGGCAGCAGCTCCCAGCCGGGAGAGGAGCACATCACGCCAGCGTGTTTGTCAGCCACCAAGCAGCTGGGACCAGAGTGACAGCCAGGCTGGCTGCCAGCCAGGAGACACGGGAGGAAGTGGGTACACTGCTCCTGCACAGCCTTGGGGACACTGGTGTCTCTCTGAGCCAGCCTCAGTGTGATGCTGGGAAGCGGCATTTGCATCTCCCTCTGGGGAGCAGGTGCTACTTTCACTGGTGAACACCCAGGCTTGTTACTGACAGGGGAGTTTTTGGGCTGTTTGGGGCACCTCTGTCTCCTGGATGAGGCAGGCAGGGGCCCGGGCTGCAGCTGAGCAGTGCCACAAGGGGACGCAGCTGGAGCACTCAGGCTGCTGTCACCTCTCTGTCGCTGCAACACACAGGGATGCACCAGGATCTGAGCACTGTCCCTAAGCACAGCTCAAACACCACTCCTCAGCAGTAAGATCTCCTCCTCCAGAGTCTCACCCCTCCCCAGCTGCCAGGCAAAAGAACTGGAGGATAAGAGAGGGATGGTGAGCAACAGCAGGGCTCTGGCACGTTGGTCCCTCTCTGCTGGCAGGTCCCAGATTGAGCCCCCTGCTGCTTTAATCCCCACGATCCCGTCTGGAACGTGCAGGCCAGAGCTGCAGAGCCGTGCACGTCACTGCAGAGGAAGAATATCCCTTTGTGTTTGCAGCCTGACCTATTTTCCCATTTTTCCCTCTGCTCCACATTCTCCTTCACTTCCTGACCTGCAGATGGGTTCTGTCCCAGCTCCTCAAACCCTCTCTGGTGCCCTTTTCACCCCCAGCAGTCCCAGCCCAAAGTGCTCCATGCTGCCATTTTTCAGACACTGGTTTGGCAAAACCAGCCTGGGCTTTGTCTCTGGTCCATGGTGGCTCCACAATCCCAGTGGAAAGGATCCAGGTGAACCCTTTTCCCAGCAGTCAGAGCAGTCACTGTGGACTCCTATGAGCTAAGGGACACACAAAGTTATCACCTCCCTGGGTAGGAACTTAGGGTCACGAGCTGGATGCAGGAACTGCCTGTTCCAGTGCCTGCCAGTGCTCAGCTGCTCTGGTGGCAGGCAGAGGTCCCAGCCAGGCCCCCACCATCCTGAGGAGGGGGAAGGAAACATTCCTTGCCCTGAAACCTGGAAGGACAAAGCTGAGACCTTGCAAAGGAACACACCCCCACCTGGGCTGAGAAACCACAAGGATTTAAGGGCAAGATCAAAGCAAGGAGATGGAAAATGTCACTCATGCCGTGTTCCTTGTGTAAGACCTCAGGCAGGACCAGCCCTCCGAGGAAAGTTCTCCTTCCATTAGCTATGGGGTCTGCAGAAAGACCAAATGTGACTGAATCAGTGACACCCCCACCCCCTTCCCTCCTTCCCCATGGAGAAAGCCAGGGCACAGCAGCTCAATTCCCTATCGATTAAGCACCAGCAGGACACAAGCACAGATGAAGGGAAAGGAGCTGCAATGGAGCCTGAAGCTGAACTTCCACAGACAAGCAGCATATTTTTAATATCCTCCCCCCAGGTCCTGGCACCCCTCTGGCATCTGCAAGCAGAGGCCTGGCTCCTGTCTCACCCACCACGGGGATCACATGCCAGGAGGGCAGGAAGAAGCTACTTCCAGCAGCAGTCAGCTATGCTAAGAGAAAAAGGAGAGATTCAAGCAGCCTGGAGCCAAGAGAAAAGGTTATTTGTGCTCAGCTCAAAGATTCACCCAGCAATGCCTTCCTTGGGATGTTTTCAAACTCAGCCAAGGCAGCTGCTGATCCTGGGTACGTGTGATGTTGGTGTGACTGTGCTGTGATTATCTCCACATAAAAACATGCACTGCTGCCAAAACCCAGAGGGCACAGATGGGTTAAGAGCTCTCCTGCCCCAGGAGAGGCTCTGGGACACGCTGAGCCTCACTCTGCCAGTGGCACACAAGCAATAGCACCCAGCCCTCAGCCCGTTTGGGTGGTAAAGTTAATTCCATTCTGAGCTCTGCAAAGAGATGTCTGGAGCCTTGATCGGAATCAAAATTAGTTATCATCAGTGTTAGTGGGCAGGAATGCTGGCAGACAGGGCTGCTCCTCCAAGAACCTCACCAGGCTGCAGGAAAGCCCCCAAATTCGACAGAGACAAATACAAAGCCCTGCACTTGGGATGGATGAATCCCAGCAGCCAGAAAGTAGCTTTGTTGAAAAAGTCTTGCAGGAAGCTGGTGGGTGAGTGAAGAGGTGTCAGTGGCACAGACCTGGAGTGGAGGTGGTCAACCCCCTCCTGGGTGGTGCAAGGCCACTGCCAGAAGGTCTGGGGAAGGGGTCCCACACTTCCATCTGGCATCTGCAATAGCACACCTGGGACTTGGAATCCAGTTTGGGCTTCCTGGGACAGAAAAGGCACAGAAAGTGAGCTCAGCAAGAGAGCTGGGGGCTGGAACACAAGGCAAGACATACAAGGAGAAGCTGGTGCTTCTCAGGGAGGTCTTCATGCCATTGCCAGACACCCAACAAGAGGTTACAGACAGGACAAAGCCAGACTTTCCTTGCAGTTGTGCACTGATGGGACAAGAAGCAGTGGATAAACTGGAGTAAGGGAAGCTCTGCTTAGATATCAGAGCCAAACGTTCACCCTGTGGCTGGTAACACACTGAACTTGGGACCAAAGAGGGTGCAGAGTAGTTACCCAAAGCTCCTCTGGATGTGACCCTCAGGGATCTGCTGTTAGCAGGGGCTGGACTAGAGCCCCTAGCTCCAGCCCCCTCAGGGACTCCTGAGATCCCTTTCCCCTTTGTCATGCTGGTACCCACTCCAAGACTAGCAAAAGCAAATTGAGGATCAACCTCAACATGAAAAAAAAATCCAGCAGAAGATCTCAACCACCACCTTCTACTCATGCCCTGAATGCATTATCTCCATAACCCAACCCAGGCTGTGTGCACAGCTACCAAGCTGTGCCCCCCAAACCTTGCTCTGGAGAACCATCAACAGGGAGTCTCTGACTCTGCTCCACAGCCCATTTCCACAGGAGTGAGCCAGTGAGGCTCCTCCCTGCAGGACATGACCCAGCATGAGGAGACCCCCCTGCACCAGACACTGCCCCTTGTCACCGTGCTGTGCTCAGTAACAAACTGCCAGCACGTGACGTTCCATTATCGATGAGATAAAGCCCAGCACAGACCACAGAAGGAGCCCACAGGAGCTGTGGGAGGGAAGGAAGAGGATTTCCAGCCTCCAGGGGCCCTCCTGGCCCCAGAACACTCTGTCCCTCATAGCAGCCTGAGTGGAAAACTCCAGGCTGTGTCACCGGCACGAGGAGCCCGTCACAGGCTATGGCAGTGAATGGGGGAGATGGGCTGCAGGGCTTCTGACACCCCCCTCCTCTGACACACAGCCACAGCTGAGACAGGCTTCAAACCAACCCAGCATCATCCCCAAAACGCTTCACAGCAGGAGAGAACAGGCACCTCCCCTGTCCAGGCTCATAACAGGGGAGAAAGCACCCGGACTCTCCCCAAGGTGTCCCCACCCGGCTATGGTTTTGCTTCCAGGCTCCTGCTGCCACTCCCAGGGCACAGCTGCTCCTCGACCCTCACCCTCCACGAGGATGGGAAATGCTGTCATTGCCCTGGCCTTTCTCTTGGCACCTGTCCCATGTGTCCCCTCTGCAGAGGAGCAGCACAAGGATGGAGCTCTGCCATGGTCCCCGATGGCTTGAGCAAGCTGCAGAAAACTTCCTGAAGCTCCTGTGCCAGGGGAAGCTCCTGCCACCCACTCGAGGGCAGTGGCTCTCCAGGGCAGTCCCCTCCAGGCTCACAAGAGCAGGGACAAGCAGCCTCTCTGCCAGAAACCCAGGGTGTGCAATCTGAGCCCATCTGCCAGGAATCAGAGCTCACCCAGCACTCTTACTTCCCTTTTTCTGCCTCCTCCCACCAAGACTTCTTGATTGCAGCCTGGCCACTTTTTCCCACCTTGTTACTTGAGGTTAAAGAAAATGAGACCAACAACGTCCAGAGATGCAGAATAAACACACAGAGGCTAAGAAGGGCGAGCTGCCCAGCAGCAGCCTGGTTCTCATGGTGATCCCTTGTTCCAGGCACTCTCTGAAGCAGCAGCAGTAAACCAATCCCGAAGTCAAGGCATTTCAGCACAAATATCTTACAGCAGATCTTCAGTGGTGGCGAAGGAGAAGCGTTCTTCGACAAAAAAATGTTTCATGATGGAAATTGGCTGCTCTTAATAAAATTTTCCACCCACGTCCCAGCCTGAGAACCAACACACATGGCTCGAGAACACAGGAAAGGGAGGGCCCATGGCAGGCGTGATGCTCAGAGGTACAGGCTGCCTCTCACTTCTTCTCAAGGCACCAGAAAGCCCTGGTGAGAGGATGAGGGCTTAGTCAGCTCAGGCCCCAAGGCAGAGGAGACCTCAGGGACAGGCCTCTCAGACCCCTTCTATGGTCACAGGTGTGTTTATCCAGCCTCTCCTCACCTCCTGCCCACCAGAACTCAATCTCAGCCCCTCACAGCTGGGGAGCTACAGACCCGTGTTTCCTCTGGTCACCTTAAGATCAGTTTCATTTCCATCAAACAAGCACGGGAGAAAGGAAAGAAGTTCTGCTAAGGGACATTTTTACTGGTTTAAATTTCCCCTGAACTAAGCAGCTCCAGCCTCTCTTTATTTCTCTGCCAAAGCTGTCCTGCCTTCCTGCTTCAATCCATACAACTGAAAGTCACCTGGGGCAAAGGGAGAGACAGTGCCTGACACCAAAATACAACCCCAGCACTACAGTGACAGCCCAGCTGCCACTGCCAGGGGCACGTGTGGTCTGGAGCTCCAGCAAGGTACTCCCTCTCCTCCCTTGCCAAGGAAAATGCCATGTAGCACCATGTCACCAGCTGGGACCTGAGCTGCCTGCTCTGTGAAGGGACACAGGGACAATAAATCACACTGGCAGGGCTGGGTGTCCACCTCCAACTGCCCCTGCTGCAGCAGGCCCCGGGCACTTCTTCCAAACCACCAGGAAAACCCTTTCCTAATGACCCCCAGCCATGAGATGTGGTTAATTCCTATTCTAACACCCTTCAAACCTGCAGAATTCCCTGTGTGCTGTAAACATACAGGCTCCTGTTGCACTGCCCAGGAGGATTACTTTTATTTTCACCCCAGAACAGCTGCCATGGCACAGCTGTCTCCTTCCAGCTGCCATTCCCTGCTCCCACAGCACCACACAAGGCTCTTCCAGCCTAACGAGCCCTGCATTAGCCCTAATTAGCCGCTGTTCCGACTTGCCCAGGAGCAGGGCAGCACAGAATCGTGCAGGGTGAGACATCCCTGTTAAATCTGGCACTGCTCCTCCCTATCTAAGCTCAAGCCTCCCAGAAAACTCTCCACAGGCAATTCGAGGATGTCACCTGGAGGCAGTGCCTGTCCCACCTGGTGCTGGCACAGAAGTGCTCCAGGGACCCACCCTGGGCCATTCACCACAGCACAGCCCAGCACAGCCCACCCGCCCTCAGCTCCACTCTGAAACCTCCGTTTTCTTCACTGAGCTGCATGAGGGGGAGGGAGTGCCAGGCAGGCAGCCTGAGGGTACACTGGTGGGAAGTTCTCCTCACTTAGTTACCCAAAATTAACTTGCCAGGCAGAAGGAACTGGCCTCCCTCTGTAACATGGCCCACCCTGGACCTGCTTTTTGCCAGCGTAGCTCTGTACACCCCACAGGACACCCTCCACCACTCCAGTGCCAGAGGCTCTTGTGTCTGAGCCCTGCCTGTTGATCTGGGCAGCAGCAGCAGCATGTCAAGCAACAGGCTGTCACAGAAACACACTTTTAGCACAAATTAATTTAGTAGAAATGAATTTTACACGGACAGATACAACAACGGGGAATGGCTTCAAACTAAACAAAGGGAGAACAGATTAAATGTCAGTAGGAAATTGTTCCCTGTGAGGGTGGGGAGGCCCTGGCACAGGCTGCCCAGAGAAGCTGTGGCTGCTCCATCCCTGGCAGTGCCCAAGGCCAGGTTGGACGGTGCTTGGAGCAGCCTGGGATAGTGGAAGGTGTCCCAGCCCATGGCAGGGGGTAGAACAGGATGGGCTTTAAGGTCTCCTCCAACCCAATCCATGCCGTGATTCCCTGAATGAGGAGAGCAGCCCCAGCGGGCAGGAGCGGGGCCCTGCTCAGCGCAAGCTCCTGCGGGCAGGGAGGGTCCCACGGCGGAGGAGCAGCGGCCAGGGGGTGCAGCAGGGATGGAGCGGGCCCGCAGCGCTGCCGGCTGGGCACTGACTCAGCCCCACGCTCAGTTTTTCCCCTCACGAGTGCCCCGTGCCCCGGCCATGG
>VZTR01013729.1:73727-113487 GCA_013400775.1 Chaetops frenatus | reverse complement strand
GTTTTTTGTTTGTTTTTGTTTTTGTTTTTGTTTTTGTTTTTGTTTTTGTTTTTGTTTTTGTTTTGTTTGTTTGTGTGCTTTTTGTTGTTGTTGCTGTTGGGTTTTTTTCATTAAGTGCAGGGGGTTTTCTTGTGCTTGCAACTGATATTCTTTTTAAATCCATTCCTTTCCAAAAATGAAAACCCTTTGAAGAAATAACGGAACCTTTTTTTTTTTTTTTTTCAGCAACAAGAACAATTCTGCTGTCTGGAATTGTTTATGAATGATGTTTATGAATGGCTTATAGCCAACTTGGATGAAAAGTCTCCACATAGCGCAAGCCTTCATACTGTAATGATTGCAGAGAAATCTCAGTGACTTCACAATAGAAATTTGGAACTTTCAGACGAGAAGTTACACAGCACTAGTTCTAGCATCACATGTTTTTACCTCTAAGTTTTGTGGTTTATTTGTGAGGTTTATTTTACAGCATGTGCTAATACTTGAATTGGATAATACAGTGTAATGATAAATTCAGAGTCTATGAATTCATGTAGAACTCTGTATTCTTACTCATGTTCAGAATTCTGCAGTATGGATCAACTGCTCTTTCACTCTTTGTAGAAAGTGTCTGAAAAAATAGACAACAAAGCATGTTAACAAAACTCTCTAAGATTTCTTCACTGCAAAAGTGTATAGACAATATATAGTACAGAAAAATCAGAATTTCATTAGGTAGAATTAATATTTATCTTCTATTATATGTGTTTCAGAGGCAGCCGTATAGTTATTAAATGGGACATTAAGCTAGTAGAAATCAGATCGATATTATAATTTAATAATTATTTGAAAAGTTTAAGAAAATATTCTTGTCACTTGCCATATCCAAAACTGGTAAATCTACCATGAACTGCCAGTATCTGGAAAATTTCCAAAATTCTTATACATATTGCAATATTTTTTTTCAAATTTTATTCACGTAGAGAATTTTGCAAAGGTAAGAAGAGTGACATTAGTTTTGATTAACAGATTATGTTTATTCCCTTACTTCACCTAAATTAAAATATTGTGATTGTAATTTAATTTTAATGAATTATTGACATTCTGTTAAAGTTGGGAGCTGGAAATGCTAACTGATTTTAATTGAAGCTGAATAAGGGCATTAGTTTATATTCAAATTAAGTTCAACCCTTCCCCTAGCCTCACTCAGTGGCAGGAACTCGTACTCAACAGAAGTAAGACAATCTCTTTAGTTCTTTTATTCAGCTGAAACTTATATCTATTTAACATAAATCTGTTACAGAGTCTATGTTTAATCTTATATGTTAAAATCTATTTCTCTATGTATTTCCTGATTTCCTATTTGATACTGAAAAAGTCTGAACCCAGAACTAATCTTGAATATCTGATCCCTGTCCTTACAAGAATCTAAAGAACTAAACACAATATATTTTCATGGAGACCAATTCTGCATTTTAAATCAAGGTTTTGATCCAGAGCCCTTTAAAGCACTGATTCCAAACAGTCCATTGGAAAATAATTAATTTCAAGCCCAGGCAATAATATCAGGGAAATTATAAAGAAAGATAAAAATAAATCCCAAAGTAAGGGAAGGGTTTTCCTAAACATGCGTGGAAAATAAAGAATACTGCAAATTTTACCAGTCTTGTTGGTTTTAGCTGATCTTGGGGTGTAGAATGCTCTGTAGTAGCAATGACTTGCCTTCCTACCTGGTGCAGCAGAGTATGTTGTGCCATCAAAAGACCAGTCACTGTTATGTCTAAGACTTTAGGTTATTTTCTGAGGATTTCCTAGAAGCCAGCAAGTTGGCTAGTTTGTTTGGCTGTGAATAAATTGGATCAAAGAGACTACCAAAATGGAGATTACTGAGCTGTCCTTTAAACAGTAGCTCCATTAGAGAAACACTGTACAGAACCATGTACAGATATTAATCTAGGTCCCTAGGAACCAAGAGACACCCACAAAATTTCCCTCCAAATGTCTATGAAGTATCTGTTTATTTCAATTGATTAAATTTCTAATCTTATGTGTTTATTTTTGTACTTAATGGCACCTAGATATTTTGTGCAACACTTCATATTTGGGCTCAAACTTAGTAGTGGATAATCCAAATCCATTAGAGGTAATTGTGATCTGATAATAACTTAAAAGTTATAATGAAATTGGTATGAAATTATTACTGTAAAAGTTCCATTACTTTTTATATGGGTATTGAAGGTTCACAACTAAAACTGTGTGTATATTCCTTTAATGATCACAGGCCAGGAAAAGTAATCCTTCATTCATAAAATATGCATTGGGCCTTGACCATTTCTCTAATGGTATCTCATTTGACGATATTATGAGCTTAAAATTCAAATTATAGGAAATTTTAAAAAAAAGACAAGACTATTAGAGAAACAGTGACCTAATTTAAGTGAAATTGAACCCAGGATTATTGGTGAAAGGGAATAAAAGTAGTGGAATAGACACTAGAAACCGTGCCATCTCTTAAGGTCAGTTTTAGAAGAAACCTCTGACATTCAATGCTCTGAAGGGAATGACTCCAACTTGAAAAGAAATCTACTGCATTCAGGGTTGGGATTCAGAGAGAGGGCAGTGGCAGGATGTTGTTTGCTTGTTTTAAAATACAGTTATTTCACTAAATATCCATAAAATGTAGGTCACAGTCTAAGACTTTTTCACTGATTCCTGGTCAGATAACAAAAAGTTGACAAAATCATCCTGTGTTAACCTTGCTCAATCAGTGCTCCTTTTCTGCATCCGTAGCTATAATAATCTTACAGCTATTCCATCTACGGTTTATATATATATATATATATACATACATACATACATACGTACATACATGTGTGTATATATATATGTATATATATATATATACACACATGTACACTCAGTTATTAAGGAGCTGGACTTCAGTTTATTTTTTGAAATAGGCAACTGGAAACTTGTTTGACCTTTCTTCTGTGTTCTGCTCAACATAAGGAAAAAATGGAGATTTTGATATGTACACATATCATTAGGTGTAATTTCATGCTTGTGAAAGATCATTTGTCTACATAAAAAAGAGATAACAAAACTTCCCAAAATATCCCATGTGAAAAAATACCCTTGTGACTAATTACATTCTAAGCTGAATTTAAATTTAACAAGATGCATATTGCTGACTATCTTGAAATAAACAAAAACTATAAATCTACCATGTGTACAGTTAAAATACCTCAAGTCGTGATAAAACCCCCAAAGTTTCCATCTCATTTGGTAGCCATGGAAATTATATATATTTTTGTAGATGGATCACACTATGTTCTGGTGCTGTGTTTTCTTTTTAGGGAGTGATGTTTCATTTCTTTTCATGGTTTTTTAGTTGATTTTTTGTGTTATTGCTGTTGTATATTAAGCCTAATAATGACAGCCAGGGCATCTCTAAAAAGTGATTCTTTTTTACCCATGAAGTACTTCTTTTCTTTTTACTCATGAAGAGTGCTGTTAACAAGGTCAGAATTAGCAATCTAACAGGGGCATTAGATTTTTCTTTATATATTTCAGAAGAAAGAAATGCTTAAAGGCAAATTTTTTACCATGGCAATGAAGTAAGTTCACAAGGACTGTCTCAGAGTATGACTGCCACCTTGAGCTTTTCATTAGAAGAATAACAGAATTTACATAAACAATATTTAGGTAAAGCCATGCTGCTTCCTCAAATAAGACTCAAAGATGTTTGCAACACCTGTTTACCAGTTCTTTGTCTCCTGAGGTTCTTAACACTGTACAGTATTCCTCAAGCCAACACACGAGGGCTGTCACAAGGAGGCTATAAAGCAAAAGGATAGGAGAGGGACTAACACCTCAAATTCCTGCTAAGGACAGAACTGACTTAGACATCTACATATTGGCAAACAAATACCAACACTAACACAACAATAACACAGCATAACATTTGGCTGCATTTCATAGGTCTTCTAAAAGCTTAGGGTTTTCTTTTAGCATTAGTCTTTGTAGGTGTTAGCTATTTTACACTGCTGCTAAATTTGTCAAATGCATTTGCTGCTCAAAACACTTCCGGAAAGGCTCCTCACCTGATAGAACTAAAAAAAATTAAAATTAATGACAAAAAACCCCCCATAACTTAAAATTAGTAAATTATTGACTATTTTATATACAATAAAACATACTATTTGCTCACCATGATGTGAAGTGTTCTTCATTTCAGTAATCTTTGTCTCTCTTCTCAACATAAAAAGATGCAGTGATGATGATGGCAGTGAGTAACGAAGTACAGTGTATCTGTTGTAATTATTGGGACACTTTTTGGGTTTCTTTTCATAGTGTAGGTGTTGGCATCTGCTTGTTAAAGAGATTATGTGTTTATGAGATCACTGTAGTATATACTTCAGAGAGCACACCTCATTTCCTATTGACTGTATTTACTGAGGCTATTTTATTTTGTCGGGGTCAAAATCAATGTGATCATTCAATACTAAAAGTCAATTTCTTCCATTTAGATTACACTGCTTTTATGTTCTTCATTGTGTAAACAGGCTTCTCATTCCTAAATTTATCTTATAATATATATAAAATTAGGAAGACAAATATCCAAGTTTTGTGAGGTTTTTTTTTGGTTTTTTTTTTTTTTTTTAATCTGCTGCATTTTTTTTAAGAACATAAAACTGCTGGAAGCATATAATGTTTCCTCCTGAGGATCACCATTTAAAAATATTGCTTGGGTACAATTCAGGATTAAACATTTATAATTTACAGAAGAGACAAGGGTAAGTGCCCAACAAAATACTTCAAAATTGTCTGCTTTACCTTTACACTCGATTTGTTTAAATTGTATTGGAACAAGCTATTTTGAAATGTTGTCCTAGTAAATGTTGATGTAATGACTACTTTCCCACTAAATATTTTTAAAAATGTGGGACTAGTATATTGCTACAGAAGACGTGAAAATATTTCATTCAACTTAACCTACCAGTTAAGAAAAAAATACAAAATATATGTAGAAAAAAATTGTGAAATATCTGTGTAATAGTACCACTAAGCATATTTAATATATATAAAATCTATGATATTGCCAGAACAATGAGATATGTTTATTATTTGTGTACAAGAATCACTATTATGCCATAATCTGGACAGGTGTCTGCTAAGGAAGGCAGGGGACCTCCCTTGGAATGAAAAAAAAAAAAAATTGTAACCCTTTCCCTTCGAATTATCGTAATTCTGAAATTAAGGGGGCTCACAGGCAAAGATATGGGGAACGGAATAACAGTTCTTTACTAGTATTTATAATAAAACAAAGAAACAACAGCTACAAAGGCACTAACAACAAACAGAAGCAGAAACCTAGTGAGAACCTGTTAGCTCGCAGGCACTTCTGATGCAGTGACAGTCACANTTGTCCTAGTAAATGTTGATGTAATGACTACTTTCCCACTAAATATTTTTAAAAATGTGGGACTAGTATATTGCTACAGAAGACGTGAAAATATTTCATTCAACTTAACCTACCAGTTAAGAAAAAAATACAAAATATATGTAGAAAAAAATTGTGAAATATCTGTGTAATAGTACCACTAAGCATATTTAATATATATAAAATCTATGATATTGCCAGAACAATGAGATATGTTTATTATTTGTGTACAAGAATCACTATTATGCCATAATCTTGTAAGACATTCTGTTTCATTTTGCCCTCATTCATTGTATAACCAAATGGAATAATCATAGAAATAATGATGAAGCAATGATAATACAAGCAATACAAGGCTAGTTATAGTATTCACAGAAATCACAGAAAAAATCATGGTGTTACAAGAATAACTTTAATTTCTTTTCAAAAGAGTAAAATCATTTTATGTTGGCTGTATATCTCCTGATTTATTTGTTCAGATATTGTACAGAACTTGTACAGATCATGGACAAAACCATATATCCTAAGAGCACATGTAAATTATAATGGCCTGAAACAGTGATTTCTGCAAACGTAGGAGACTATATTTTGAAGATAGGAACTGGTATTAAATAAAGAATGAGCTGGATCAAATGGATTTTAATAAGTGGGGATGTATTGCTCCAGGAAAGCCTGAACCCAAATTCAATACTGTGCAATCATTCAAAGTGAAATATTTTACATACTTACATATGCAAACAGAGGTAAGAGAACAAATCTTGGATTCAGAAATAATGTAAAAAAATAGTCTCTTTCACAGACTGTAGCAAAGATTTGAGATTTACAGGTCTGACTTGGAGACTCTTTTGATTTAAGATACGAAAAAGTGATAAAAACCGAACAAATAGAGGCAGCTAACAAACACATCACTATGTGGGCAGGGAAAAGAGCTGGAGATGCTGCTGACCACAGCACAGGACTGACCAGTAAGAGAGTTGATGTGTCACTGGGCACACTGACTGCAGCAAATACATCAAGCATGGCCCAGCTGTGTTGGAGAGAGGACAGGGCCACCCAGAACTGGGGCTGCAGGGCTGCCTGGTGCATCTCACAGAGCTGGGGCTGGCAGAGGTGCTGCCCTGACTGGGTATGTCGAAAGAGCAAGTATCTGTGAAAAGGGCAGATGGCACAGCATCAAGGGATATATAAACAAAATTTACAGGCTCTTCTTTGAGCCCATGCAAACAAGAGAGCTCAAACCTCTCAAACACAGGCAAAGACTGTGTTCCCTGGATTGCAAATGAACACCTCTGTGGTGGCAGAGGCAGGGAGATGATGTTGAGAGGAAACAGCAGTGTGGCAGTGGGTCACTCCCTGCTGTGGGAAGGTCACCATCTACTGACCTGACCTACTGTTAGGTAGGTCTGCTGCTTGCAGGGGGTTAAGATCTTGCATGATTCTTCTCTGGACATCAGATTAATGCCCTTGCTGCTTTGCCTCATGGACACTGTGATGGGTTAACCTTGACTGGCTTCCAGATGCCCGCCAAGCTGTTCTCTCAGTTCTTCTCACTAGGACAAGGGAAGAAAATAAAACAAAAAGGACAGGAAAATTTCTCACAGGTATGACAGATTCAGATGTGGGAAAATAAATTTAATTAATTGTCAAATAAAAATAGAGTAAGGTATGAGAAATGAAACCAAAATTAAAGCCAGCTTTCCCCCACCTCTCTTTATTCCCAGGCTCAACTTTTCTTCTTCACTCCTGACTCTTCTATGAGTTACTCATCCCCATGAGCAACACAGAGTATCAGGGAATAAGAGCAACTGCCAGTTCACATCTGCTACTTCTTCCCCCTCACATACTTCCCCTGCTCCAGCATATGATCCTTTCCATGGGATACGGTACTTCATAAACTGCTCCAGTGTGGGTCCTTTCCACTGGGTTCAGTCTTTCAGGAATGAACTGATCAGTGTGAGTCTCCTACAGGGTCACAGCTCCTGCCAAAAAGCCTGCTTATGCAAGTATTCCTCTCCAAAGGCTTCAGCTCCTGTCAGAAGCAAGCTCCATTATTAGGTCTTTATGGACTGCAGTTTCTGTCAAAGTGTAAGGACTTAAAGAGCACAACGAACTCTCACAAACCCTGTCAAAGAAGAAAACAGCCAAAAGATAATCCACCACAACAGGAGCTTCAGCATGTATGGCAAATTGGAAGATGTTAGTAGCAGACCTAAGTGGAGGTGAAGGTTTGGAATAAGAAAACAGTACAAAATTCCACTGTGCAGACTTGGAAATTTGTGGTAAGTGCAGACAGCAACAACAGAAAGATTCCCTGCCTGGTGAGGCAGATCTGAGTGACCTCTCTGGACATAAAATTCCCGTGGTAAACTGTGAAAAAGGAAGCATCTACTTACACACATGGCATCCCAAGTTATGAGAACAGCACTTATGCCTCATGGATGCCGGGGGCTTGGACTGTACAAAAGTAGCACCTCCAGTAGAACACCCTGGGACCTCCAGCACTGATCAGACCAGGGTGAAAAAGGACCAACAGGACATGGCAGAAGTTCACGTAGTGGTGATATTTTTTGCTTAATGTCTCTATCTCTTTTATTCACTTTCTCTTCCTCCATACCTTTTTTTCCCATTTCTCTCTCTCTCTTCCTCACATTTACCATTAAATAAAATAAATACTTTTAATTATGATCTTTTTTGCACCTTAATTCAGGCAGAGCCATCTCTTAATAACTGGATCATAACACAAAGCATATCTACCACCTCTGGCATAGAATCCTGCATGGGCTGCAGGATGGATCTCCTCTGATGTGATCCTCAGGGCTGCAGGGAGACAACTTGCCTCACCTTCTTCATGCTGCAGGAGAATCTGCTCTGACAAGTCAGGGATCACCTCCTCCTCCTCTGACCTTAGTGTCTGAAAGAATTTTTTTCTAACATTTTTTCACCCTTCTCTCAGCTGCTGTGTAGNCCTCGGTGTGGGGTTGGTTTTTTTTTTTTTTTTTTTTTTTTTTGTTTTTTTTTTTTTTTTTTTTGGGTTTTTTTTTTTTTTTTGGCTTTTTTACCACTTCATAGATATGTTGCCACAGAGGCAACCACCAGTATCATAAATAATCTCAGCTTTGACCAGGAGCAAGCCTGTTTTAAAGCTGGTTAGGACTGGCTTTGTCCAACAGATGTCTCTCATCTCTTCTCCTGGAAGCCACCCCTGCAGCCCCCCTGCTACAAAAAGGTCAAGTTTTCCTATATTTTGTATGAACAATCAATTTCAAATGTCATTGTTCTTTCCCTTTCAAATGGTCAGAAGTTTCAGCCACCCTCAGAAATATTTTAAGCTATGTATATATAATGGATCCAGGTAGTCAGTGAAACATGACATCCATTCAGTGGATTAACACAGCTCCCAGTTCTGAGGGCTGCTCCATGGGAAGGGTCTTGTGGTTTAACAGAGGAAAACAGAGAAAATGGAGTGTGGGACCCCTGTGTTGGTCTGAGGGCTTGGCCAACTTGCTGCCCCTGCTCTTCATAGTCTCACAGGATGGTTTGGGTTGGAGGGGACCTTAAAGGTCATTTCATCCTACCCCATGCCATGGGCAGGGGCACCTTCCACTAGACCAGGTTGTTCCTGTTTCTAGTAGAAGAAGCTGCTGCCTTTGCCCCCATGGGAGTTCCTCTTCCTCAGGACCTCCAGCCAGGGTAGCAGCTCCTGGTTTGCAGTCTGTGGGACCTGCTGGGACAGGAGATGTGCTGTGCAGGTCACCAACTGCCTCTTCTGCTGCCTCTGTAGCCACCCTGCTGGGACATATGGGGGCCTCCTTAGGACCAATATGGGGGTCCTCATCATTCACCATACCCAAGGATTTGTCCAAGATGTAGCTGAGGTCATCTTCCCCCGGGCCAACTCTTGGATGTTGTAGTCTTTCCATAGGGACAGTTCTTTGTCATGGTCACTTTCCCTTTTGAAAAGTTTATTGTCATTGTTGTTATCCTCTTGGGACAGTTCTTGGTATCTTTTGCCTTCCTTGTAGGACAATCCTTTGTCATGGACAGCTACCCTTTGCAATAGCTCTTTCTCAAGGTTTTCTCATTTAAAATAGCTCTGATTTTATACAGAAAAAATCCCAAATGCTATACCAGATACTGTTACCAATCAAAAACATTTGTACCATTGAAAGACTCAATTTAAACCTATCACTTCATCCATAATATAAGGGCCTTACTAAAGCCACAGTTCATCCAACTATATCCTGTTGCT
Organism: Chaetops frenatus; assembly: GCA_013400775.1. NCBI lineage: Eukaryota > Metazoa > Chordata > Aves > Passeriformes > Picathartidae > Chaetops > Chaetops frenatus. The sequence continues at coordinate 103,816 of VZTR01013729.1, read as the reverse complement.
ACATCTCACATTTACTTGATCAGCAGAGTGTTACAAGAATAATTTTAAAGCCTTGTTTCCATGTTTGGAGTTTTTTTTGTGGTATTATTTTAAAACATTTCACATAACTTTAGTGATTATATCATCCACAAAAGCACAGACACTGTTCATTTATTTTGAGAAGACTTGAATCTCATTGTCACTTTCAAGAAGGAATAGGCTTTAAACAAGTCAGAATATTTTGTTCTAACCTTTATTTCACAAGGGCTGTTGAAGTGTTAAATAGCCTTGACAATAAACAAGAAAGAAAAATTTCTGTCTCTCTGTCATCAACCCACTCAAAGTATTAGAAAAATTAAGCTAGCCACATTGAGTTTCAGATCAAACCATAGTTACAGGAATTTAACCAGTTTTAAGTTAGAATAATTATGATTGCCTCTTAAGTTTGTAAGCCCTTATCAACATAGTTCTCATCAAGTTATGTTTATTATCCTGATTATGCCTCTTTGCTTTTTTTACTTATTCTTCTCCAGCTTCACTTTCCTTTTCATCCTTAAAAATTCATGGAATCTCTCATAGTTCCATATTGACTCTTATGTGTTTCCTTCAGACTTCAAGGTGCAGTTTTGAATATTTTCCAAAGTTCTTCCAATTTGTTTTAGAGCATCTTACTTTGCTCATAGGCTTTTTAAATTCACTCAAAGTTAATTTCCTGAAATTGAATATGCTAACATTCTTGTATTATATAATCCTTTTTAATACTTTTATTATGCTGTATGAAAATAGCTGGTGGTAAACATTATCAGGATGCTTTTTAAACTGCAGTCCTTTTTATTCTGTTGCAAAGAAAAGGCCTTCCATGTACTCTTAGTTATATGTTTCAACAGATGTCATTCAGTGATATTCAAGACAACAGCAGTTTCTTCTTTTGAGTAGAAAAAGATCAATATAGGTCAAAAATATCTCCCTGCTGTTTGTCTGTGTCAGGTCTGACAACTTAACAGCTTCTTCTCTATTAATTTCTTTTGATGAAGTCCCTGGTACAATACGTAATCAGCTTTTGCAATGATACTTCTTTTTATTTCCTTTAATTTTCACTTTGGTTTCAAAATTGAAGCAGAAGTTATTAAAACAATGAAAATGAGAAAATTATTTAAATTTGTTATGTCAAAGACACAGTGAAGAATGTTACAAATTGTTATTATATAACATACCATGAATATTTTAATTGTTTATACTTATAGGAGACAAACCAAAATATTCTGTCAGTGCAATTGAAGTGTTCCTGTCTAAGCCTCTTTGCATAATTAATTTGTGACGAAAGCACAGTCCTTTCTCCCAAAAAATGTTGGCTTGTAAAATGCATGATAATTTACCTAAGACAGCTGAAAAAAAAGGAATTTTCAAATCATGGCTGTTCGTATTGTTATTTGGAGCAGTTTTCTAATGCTCTGTTGATGATGAAATTACTCACAAGACACTATTTAACACCACCTTCCTTCCTTCATCAGCCAAATTTACTTATAATTAAGAGTAGAATCCTGAAGCATGGAAGTTTCTAGCTAATCATTTTTAGAGGCAGTTGGAAGAGGCTGATGGAGCTTGGATAAAAATAAGCAGACAAAATAGCTGGCACACAAAGTCTTTATTTCCTTCATCCAGCTGGCATTTCCCTTTTGACCTAGACTGATATCCCTTTTCTCCCTACAGAGTTGTTCAGCTACAATCTACAGATCCCTAGTGATGAAAAAGCGATTAAGAGTAGGTTTCACATACCCTTTCCAACAGTGACTTCACATTTCTTGCTTTCAACTTGCAAGTTTCCTACAAGGATGACAAATGCTCCTGTAGGTCATTCCAAGTCCAACATATTCTAGATGTACCCAGGCTACAATCATGGCCCCTACAGCTGCAAGGGTCAGGTCTAAATTGGTCAGGGCAAGTGTTGCTGAGACTGAGCAGTCAGTCAAATATCTTGCTGCCACTGAGTTTTTTGGTCTTTTGATGCAGTGGTAATCTTTATCAGAGAGATTCCTATATAATCCTCAACATTAGCTGTGGCAGCTAGCCCTTTCTTAGCCCTAAGAAAAATAACTAGAATGAGAGAAAGTGAGGAAAGAAGGAAGGGAAGGAAGGAAGGAGGAAGAGGCAAAGAGTGGAAAGGAAATTATAAACAGGAGGACAAAGAGAAAAAAATTACTTTTTAAGCAATGCAGTTAGCTGTATTGAACCACTGAGGCTTATAACATGACAGACAGACAAAATGAGATGGGAAGAACAGAAGGGGAGTGTGGGAGTAGGAGCATAGGACTGTCTTCTCCATTGGCCAGAAGACATTGAAACAAACTGCTTACTTTATGGCTTGTCTTCATTTCAACAGATGAAGAGGTAGATTACATGAAGAGATAGACTACTAGAGACGTAGTTTTCCAGAAATTCTCACAAGTGCACAAAGAATTAGAAATCCCCAATTTTGAAATTATTTTTATTTTGTGACTTAAAAAAGTTTTATTTATAACATAAATGCTTTTTTTCACAATGCTTATACATTGCAGAGACTGGGATTTCCAGTTCAGATATGTTGAACAATCTACATCTCATGAAACACCAAATATGCTTTGTTTTAGATTGTATAAAAATACTTAAAGATAAAAAGTGTAACTATCTTTGGCTGGTTGTTAGTGTTTCTTCACCATTTGAAAATACTCCATGATCATAGCTCAGAATAATTTCAAAAGTAATAGTCATTTCCAAAAAGCAATTAACTCTATCCTTAGAGGAAGTTGTATTGCAAACTGGTGATCCTCCAGCATGTCTTCAGTGCTGGGCAAACACATTCAATCATCTATACAGGATGAAAGCACAATGAACCTCATATTCACAGATTTCTGCCTGACAAAGAAAAGCCTATTAATGTAATAAATGGGATTGCACATGTCACCACCATCATCATAAGAAATCATAATTTATATTTTTTGATCTCTGATGATCTGACAGAGATATGAAATGAAGGTCACTTCTATTTATGTCCTCTGTCCAACACCTCCAGAAAGAACTTGTATTTCTAATTTCATTTTGATGTCTCGCAATTTTTCTTCCCCATACACAAATGTGCAGAAGCTTGATGGGAAATAACTATTATTTGGTTCTTTTCTAGACATGCTGTTCATCTGATATGCTGCCTTGTAAATCAGTTGGAAACCAAAAAGTAATTATTTAAATAAAGGAATATGTGTTTAAGTTTTAGAACTACTCAAATAAATAAATTCTCAGGTGTCTATTTATACCTGTTTTTATTTGTCATTATTTACAACCATCTCTCATAAGCTTGAAAATAAAATATTTTCATTGTCAACTACTTTTTCCATTGAATCATTAAAGTATTTTCATTGGAAAAATACATTAAATATGTAAATATCATTAGTTTTCACTCTGCATGGGTAAAATGGTTTCTCAAAAGATGCAGAAGAAATTTAAATAGTAAAAGTCTGCTTTCTAAAGATGGGTTCTTCTATCTCCTTCCCATGATCACAGAATGAATAACACTTGTTGCCAATATAAACCATAATCTTCACATAAAGATAGACACAAAGCATCAGACCCACACTGCTTTAGGAAACAGGATAACTAGGTGAAATGACTACCTATGGACATATTTATAGTGTTCTAGTTGGGTAGGATATTACAGTAACTGTCCTTTATACTCTTAACAGCCATAATCTCATAGAGTGCTATTCACCAAATGGCTCTCAGCTCCTGTAATAACACTGGGCAGGGTCCTACGGCTCAGCTCAATTAAAACTACTCTGACAGGGCAAAACCATTTTGGCAGACAGTGCTATTGCTCTTTCATATAAAAGAGCCCTGGGAACACAATAAGCAATCTCTGCACCATAATGGATGAACTGGAGCTAATGTTCAGTGATGCAGTACACATTTACTAAGCTAATGCAAGTTGACTGTGCGGTGACATACCATACACAGCTTTCTAGAAATGGTTACACATTTTAATACTATGCTGTCTAGGTGTCAGTTTTTCTGCTTCAGTACTGTAGTGCTTGTGAAGTAATGTATTCAGAGACAAAATGCCATCTATAGATAACATGTAAAATAGGATTTCAAATAATAAAAAATCCAACAGAAGGAGGCAACAGTATTTATCTTGTTTTCTGGTTAATATATGAACAGATCTTTTTTCTATTCCTTCCCTATATCTGAAAAAAAGATGCCTATATCTATATCCATAACTGTACTTATATAATCTCTTATTAACCCTTATATAATTTCCTATTTTACATATATTTATTACTTATGCCATATGTGGGTATATGTATAGATAAACTATTTATTTGTTTGTTGTTTGCTTGTGATTCATGTGTTTCTTTCTCAGATGGATTTTCATAACAATTATTTTTTTACTCCAAGGCCAAAATAGTCAACCCACAATCACTGTCAGTGGTCCTTTTACATAGGAGTGGATTGAGCTAACACCAATGCCACAAAGATAGATATAATGTATATAATCCGGCCACTTTTTATCTTTCCTAAATAAAAATATAGGTCTGGATAAAACTGGAGTCATCAAAGTTCAGTGGTTTCAGCTGTGACTCTTTAAAAACAAAGCTCTCAAACAGAACTCTATTTTGGTGGTGTGGTTTTCAGTTATAGTTATGTAATGGTTTAGTCCTGTTTCCCCTATCTCTACCCCTTGGTTTTTCCCAATTTCGTTGACCTCACCTGATGGGTGGTGTTTACCCTTCCCCAACTGCCCTGTCACTCCCAAACCACTCCCTAAAGTCCCACATCAATCCCTCTCCGTCCCTACCCCTTGTTTCAGAAGCTTCACTTGTACTTGATGGCTGATTTGTTAGTTGGAATTGTACCCCTCCCCTCAGCAGTTATTGGTTCTGTACCCTTGCCTGTTTGTCCTTACCCCTCCCTAATCCCGCCTTAATTGAGTCCTGATTGGTTGATTGCCCAAACCCTCCCCTGAGTCTGACACCCTTTATAAGTTGCTGTCACTCCATTGTCCTTGTCTGTCTGCTCCGGACCCTTCATCCCTCAATAAAGGAGGTTGGAACACCGGACAGGCAGATCCTTGTTTTCCCTCTCCACCCTCGCAGCCTGCACAGAGCAGCAAAGCTCCTCTGAGCTGCCACAAGAGACCCAGCAAGCTGTCTGCAGGTGAAAGGTCTGTCCTCTTCACCCCTGACGCTTTGCCTCCTGAGTCCGGGCACTCGAGCTAAGGGCAGCAACGATGTCACTCTAAGAGAAAAAAAAAAAAAAAAAAAAAGAAGCCTTGTGATAGAAATCTGTTTTATTTGTTGAAAAATTCATATTTATTGTATATAGACAGTTCTAAACATGTTTGACTATAATGTTCCTTCATCAGCACACACACTGCTATTGCTTTTGACTGCAAGGGAAATTTTGGAAATATATGACAATATACACATATGGAGATTTGGTTTCTCTTTGCTATTTCAAATTTATTTGGGGTCATTTCTATAATTTCACTCAGCAAATTTGATCAAGGTGGCCATGTACTTTTGTATGATTACATTCGGGTACTAGTGAATGACAAAGTAATCAGAACAGAATCAGAATCAGTAGCAATCAGGATGAATTGCACTCCAGATAAATTATTTGCAACATATGAATCAGTCATCTACTAATTCTGACAACTAAGTATGTCACCCAGTATTTCTTAATGGGATTCGAGTTATAACCTAAGTTACTTTTCCAGCTCCCATTATTGTTTCTGAGACACCTAATCCTAAGCACAAAAGAATAACTCTAATTACTTATTCACTGTGCATCAGAAAGGCTATGTTGTTATCCAGAGTCCAATAAATCAATACATACAAACCCATGAGACTGAAAAGACTTTAGAAGATGTTATGAATGAGGTGTTATCTCTTGTGGACATAGGTATCTTTAATATGATACCAGGAGAATACAGCAGACAAGCCAAGGTGGTCAGAAAGAGGCAAGATTTACAACATTGCTCTGCATTCTTGTCCATCCAGTAGAAAAACTAACCCAGCTGCTGGTTGGATGTAAAGATGCATTTGTACTACACATCCCTGATAGTTTCACTGTGGTTTTTGGAGTGAGGTGACAAAGACAGGACTGTCAATGACAACACAAGGAATGGCCTGTGTCATGAAGCAGCCTTTTTTCCAGGCAATGGAGCAGGCATTAGACATTCTGTCTGGTGTTTTGGCTGAAAATCTACCAGATGTATCCCAGTATTTTCACATGTAGTTCCATGAAGAAGGCCTCAAAATCAACATAACTTCCACTCCCAGGTGGAATCCAAGTATCATTTTCCTCTTTTGCAAATACTGATATCCAAACTGTCATTTGGCATGACAGATATTAGTATCCAAAGTGACACTAGTAAGCAGCGGTAATAGTATGATGTGTTTCTAGGTATACATACATATGTGCCAGTACATAATGACAATTCAGAATATGCTTTATTCTGTGTAAACTAGGTTTGTATGTACATTTTTGACACTTACTGAGCACTATTATAAAATATCCTTCAATTTTGTAAATTAAAATTATTTTCATTTTCTTATGTAGTTAGAAATTTCCACTTGTTTTCCTTATATCAGTAAGAGATTTGTGGGCTACTTTTAAGACAGATAGAAAGGTAGTTTTCTGTTGTCATACGTAGCCTCTTTGAAAAGGCATGAAGAAGCATTCCAAGGTTCCCTCACCAAAAGTGATTTGGCTATGTGCCTAAATCAATGTACACTTTAACATGATAAATTACTGTAATATCAAACATGCAAGAGAGAAATTAAAAATATGCAGTTTTCCTGTTTCAGTGTTTTAAATTTGCTTTAAAAAACATGCTGATAGAGAACATAAGAAAAGAAAAAAAATCCACAAAACTATTGTAAAATAAAATATATAAAGCAACAGCAAGAGTGTGGCAGTTTTAATCTCTCCTTGAGGGAAATTGTTGTAATGTTAAGTGCAGGAGACTACCTTTATTGCTTAAACTTTATTCTTTATTTTAAAAGCAGCTGTAAAACCTCCTGAGTATCCACTGATCTAGCACCCAGCCTTTCCTGCATCTAACTTTTCTTCTTGAGATTACTCACCTGTTAAATATTTGTGAACATCATGAGTACACCTAAAATGCCATTGAATACTTCAGCAACATTTAAATTGTTTCCTAAATCTACACCAAAATTTTTTTTCATATCTAAGAAAGAGGAAAATCCTTTCATTTCAATCAAGTAAGTTACAATATTGTCATGAACACACAGAATTATAGAATGGTTTGGGTTGTCCAATCTAACCCTTCTCTCTTTCAGTTTAAAACTGTTGACCCTTGTCCTGTCACTACAGTCCTTTACTCTTTGTCTTATAAGCTCCCTTTATATGCTGAGAGGCTGCAGTAAATCTTCCCTGAAGCCTTCTCTTTTCTTGGCTAAACTGCCCCAACTCTCTCAGCCCATGTTCACTGGAGAGGGGCCATGTCTTTCTTGAGCTGTGAATGCCAGACCTGGGCACATCACTCCAGAGGAGGTCTCATCAGAACACAGCAGAAGGAGAGAATCACCTGCCTTGATCTGCTGGCTAAGCTTCTTTTGATGTAACACAGGACATGGTTGGCTGTTGGATGCAAAAACATCATGGAATCTCACGTCCAGTTTTTCTTCCACCATTATTCCCAAGTCCCCCTCCTCAGGGCTGCTCTTTATTCATTCAGCTCCAGTCTGTATTGACACTGATTGCCCTGAACCAGGCACAGGACCTTGTACTGGAATCATTGAACTTCATGCGGTTCATAAGGGCCCACCTCTCAAGCCTCTCAAGATAAATTATCACCTGGAAAAAGAAATAGGATGAGTTTTGAAAGACATACTAAAGCTTACTTGACACTTCAAATATTTAGAATCTAGAAATTTGATAAAGTTATCCTTTTTAAGGTGTATTTTGTACAGAACTTTTGTAAAGCAAGTGTTACACAAACTGTTTCCTGTTGGATTCTGTAGCTCACACACAAGACCAAATGTATATCCAGTGATCAGATCCAACCTTTTCAAAAGGCATAAAGCAAATTATGAAACCTTTAGTATTATCTCCAGCAAGAGAACAATGGTATATTAGGGAGACAACTTAAATTTCTGATATAATATTAAGACAACTATGCATACATGTTGTGTTACTTTGTATATAATTGTGTCACATTAGGTTTTGTGGTTTTTTTTTTTTTTTTTTGGTTTTTTTTGGTCTGTGTCTTTTTTTGTTTGTTTTTATTAGTAGTATTAGTATTAATATTTAAACCTCTGTATTGTTTATCTTTCTTGTTATGATCAAACATTTTTGATTGAGTTTTAATCTATTCTGGCATCAGTCAAGTTGGATTTAAGATGAACAGACAAAACCACAGCATTCCTTAGCTTGCTGTCAAACCAGTAAACCCTGAGAAACCTTAACAAATGTATCATTTTCCAGCATGTTTTCCACCATATTGAGAGTCTTGGAGGGACTCATTTTCTCATGAACTGGACACTGAAAATCAGCTGGTATCATAAGATCAGGAGAGGAAGTGGTTTCTTCCAAAAATCATTGTAATGCTGGTAAATTTATTACAAATAACATGATTTTATTTGGATTTTAGTTAGGACCATTTACTTTAAATTCATTATATTGACTTGAATTTGTCTTGCCAAATATTGGGAAAAGCCACTAGCATGTGAGTACTTCTGGAGCAGCTGTTGATTCAATTTACTGGAAATGCATTGACAAGGCCTTGGCCTTGGTTTTGTAATCTGCAGATAAATTTTAGAATCTGTTGAATAGAAAATTATTTCACTCAGCATCTACAACTGGTGAAATAATGTCACTATTAGAAACAATAATGCTTTACTTTCCTTGCAGTAGTCTGAATCAAAAGTCAATGTTTTGCAGAACCTGTCAAAAACATAAAGCTGATGTAGAGCTCAGGTAAGACCTAAAAATTACAAAAACTAGAATTTAGATTTAGTTTCTAATCCACTTCATAGTGGTAGAATAACAAACCTGTTATATACTCAACATTTAAAGCAAAGTTGAGATCTATTTTTCTATGTCTATATTTCAGTATAAGCACTATAACCTATGTACATGTGAAGCCCTTATCTAAACACCCATTGTAAAGAATGCAAATCAATCAATATGGTCAGTAAAGTTTGGCATACTTTTCCTGAACAGATTCCTGTTCATTCAGCTAAATTATCCTCTATATTTCATTGTGATTAACAGGACTAAAAAATTCCTTATTCTTAGAACCTATTAACAAACCAGAAAAGCTCCTTTTTGTTATCAAAGCTCACAGCTCTGACTGCATTAATCGGCCTTAGTGACCTTGACCTCAAGGTGAGGTACTATCTAGTCAGGATTAGGTAGAATAATATCTTATGCTTCTGCAAGGAGGTAGAAGACTATGCTGAGATGTCTGGTACTGGGTTGTATAAAAACCTTAGTCTTAAACTGTCAACCAGTTTCATTAACAAAGAAATAAACATCTCCAGAAATCTATGTCATCCTAAAATAGGTGCCCAGGCTATATGGAATAAATAAATTTCTGAAAATGACAAAATCAGCCTACGCTCACCAGCTGTGAAATCTGAAACTAGATTTAGCTGACTTTCAGTGTCATTTTAGGCCCTATGGGGCCTATGTCCCCAACCCAGGCAGGGTTCTAGGTCCCCTAGTTTTTATTTTGACTTGGATCTGCCAGAACTGTGGAGATGACTAGGATACACTAAGCTCTAAGGAGCCTAAGGGTCAAGGAGATTTTGTTTTTTCACCAACAAATCAATCCTGACATAATTGTCTACGTAAATCTACAGGTTCCTGAAAAACTAATTTTAAGTCAGATGAACCCTGGTTTATACACACAAAGCATAAATATTCCTTGGAACAGATCAGGAAAATATCCTAAGAAGATCTTAGGAAAAATCTCAGTACTGCTTATTGATATCAATCAAAAAAGTAATCATTCCGTCTCTGTGTTTCAATGGAAGGAATTTTTTTTTAACTTCATATTCTTCTGCAAACACATTGCTCTGTGGGTTTGCAGTCACAGATGCTCAGTAGAGATTTTCCTCAACGTCTATTTTGTGCCATCAGAATTCATGTGTGTGTCATCTGAATTTTCCAGAGCTGAAGGGAAACACAGGCCTTTCTTGCCTTGCAAGCAGCTCCCATAAACCACACTGCCTCTAACCTATTAACCAACAACTGTTGCCATCTATCACAAAGGCCAGCTGTCTGCTCTGATTCTATGGGGTTGGGAAAGTGCTTTAGATTTTTGTTATTATCTTTGCCTGAAAAATACCACAGCCAAGAAAAAATTTATCCTTGGGTGATTGTAAAATATAAATTAAAATTATTATTACATCCTAAGAAATCTTTAAATTTTATGAAAGGAAGCTTTTAATTATAAAGATGACCCGAACTAAATTGAGTAGCAAGTGTAATATCTTCCAAATATCAGTTAATTATAATCTCATCTTAATTTATTGTTGTTATTTTGGATGTAAACTAAGTGTGTTTATGACTTGCCTCAAAAATCTCAGTTAGACATTTTATTAGAAATTAGCTTCATAATATCTTTCAAGCTGAACTACTCTGAAACTTACCTTTTTTGACATTTAAGCAATTAAAAACAAAGTTCTTGTTTAAAATTTTCATGTTATTTTCTATGTTGAAAGGTTAAATACTTTGGGTTTTGTTCCATATCTTTCTTTTCCCATTCAAATCCAAAAAGAATATGCTGTTTCCTTTTCTAAGACACTTTAAAGAAAGAACAAGGACTAGCCTTCACCAGGTATTGCAGGCAGCAATACTCTTAGCCCAGTGCTGCTCCAGTAGTTCAGCATGCTTCTAGCTGTGTCCCCTAGGATAGCAGAACTGTGGATGAACCAGAAAACCTTCACCATGCATTAGGAAAATAGAAGCACTTGTATGTCTCTATCAGCATCAAATAAGGGTGCATTTGCCATCACAGCCAAGATTTTAATGCCCTGAAGAGAACGTTGTTCCTAAAAATAAATGTAATTTTATATCAACACAATTCAAGTTTCTCAACTTGAATATTTAGCCCAGGGCTTGCAGAGGATAGAAGTCTCATGCGACCACATTGCTCCATGCTTTGAAAATAAAATTCAAGCATTGTTTTAGGTATGTGCATTGTTGACCTTTCTCAAATTCTGACTGTTAATTTCCTACTTCAGGGTACAAAATAGAAAATACTTCAAGTTGTAGAATTTTTAAATCTCACCTCTGATCTAAATTTAAAAGGCAATTAAATTTCATGCCGGCTATATAAAATAATACATAAGTCTTTACAATATTCATTAACAGAAAATCTCATAAACTACCCTAATAAAGTTGCTGCTAAAGAGATGATGCATGTGAGACCTGTGGTTGGTCCAAAGGAGGTGCCAGACTGATGAGGAACCCCATCTCAAAGGGAGCAGTTGCCAGAATATGCAATCAGAAGATCCTTTTATCCTCCAGGGAGTTTTATGAAGTACGTTATTTAGTTCAGCTAATTTTCTTCACCTCTGTGACAAGGAGTCATCTGCAGAATAAACATTGTGTCAAAATTTGGATGATATGTTTACTTTTGTCTATCACATAGATTATACCAAAAGTTTAAATAAAGGACTTTGCCATAACTGCTACATTTTAGACCACAAAATTTGGGCAACATGAATCCTACCTGAAGTGATGGACTGCTGTACTCCAAGCTAGCTTTTCTCAAGATATAATTCTGCCTCATTCATCATATATATAAGCAAAATTATATGTACAAGGTCTGGGTGTATCCTTATTCTCCTCTTGCTCTGAGACACTCTAAAGCCTTATGGTACCAATACATCCAAGTTTGGGACAGACTGACTAATCATTTGACCATAAATTTTCAGTGGCTCAGAAAACTTGCTCGGCATTCTTCTAAATATATATAATTAGACACATACCTGTACAACACTGTTTCCCTAAAATCATTATTTTTGTGTTTTCCAGTTTAAACCAAAATGGTACAACAGATTGTACATGAAACAAAAAAATTAAAATAAAATTTTTGGAAAAAAGCATAAATTCATAGAAAAAGTAATCCAATTATGTCAGAACCTGTCATTTTGTAAACTCTCCTCCTAAAAAAAAAAAAAAATCAACAGAGAACGACCTTAAACCTCTCCCCAGTAAAAAAAATGACAAGTTTCCTTGGTAGGTTTTGTTTTATTTTCCTTGGAAATTCTCATATTTAATATGTTTCTTTGAACTTGAAAAAAGTAGTAATGCCTATTAAAAATTGTAGCTAAGTTGTTTTTGGTTTTGTTTTATTTTTTAAGCACTTTAAAATAATGTTTCCAAGCATTATAAAATAGATACTGAGCTGGCATTAGTGGTAACAGTTACATTAATATAAAGTTTACTGGGTTAAGGATCACATCTAAATCCTGGAAAATTCTACATAGTCTACAAAACTTTACAAAGCGAAAATAAACATAAAATGAATTTGATAGGAAAATGTTACAAATATAAATGCTGTTCTTCTTTTATTGTATTAGCAAAGCTACATGAATAAATGTGAATTTAATACTTTTTTTTTTATTGTGTAGCTATTCAGATGTATTTTTGCTGATACCACCTGAATCCAAAATAGCTCAAACTATGATTTCTTCAAATATCAAACTTTGTATCATTAAGCTTGCTCAGCACTTTGATGCAAAACCTCTAGGGAAAACTCATGAGCTGCAGAGCATGCTGTTAATAGCTTGGTGAGCTCTGATCTTCCCACTAAGAAAAATGTTGGACAAACTACTAATTATTCCATGGAGATATGAAGAGGGTTCTGTTTCAAAGAATATGGGTGACTCTGGACCTGAGTTTTGATGGATTATTAACCTTTGTGTCTTTATCAAATTCTGAGTCGTTGCTTGTAAGGCTTTTTTGGTTTAATTTTTACGGCTTTTAGTGTATAAGCGTTCTCCTAAATCATCTACAGTACACATCTGCTGTATAACTACATCACAGAGGGACTATATGAATGGAACTGGGTGTGCTATGTTTCTTATTTTCCATCATTTGTATTTAAACTTCCTCCATAATCTTTAAGGTTTGTTTCTATTTTCAGACAATTATTCTTTTACTTCTTACTTGGTATTTCGATTTTGTGCTGTACACTTGCTGATGTCTGCTTTATTCTTATGTCCAATTTGATCTTCTACTTTTTATTCTTATATTATATGATAATGCTCTGATAGGAAGTATTAACTCATGACTCATTGTCCAAGATAGGGTTGGAAAGAGCCCTGGGCAACCTGACCTAGTGGGTGGCACCCCTGCCCTCTGTGTGTGTGCGTGTGTGTACAACTAGATGATCTTAAAGTTCCTGTGATGCTCAACCCTTAAGAAGAAGGGACCACCCAAGATTGATACAAGCCAAAGGAACAATAGAAGTCTGAGTGCACAAAAATTTACACTTTCATTAGGAAATTACGTGCTTGGCATCAAAATTGTTATTAATTAGTGCCCTTTCTTCTGGTATAAACACAGAGCTGTGAATTTTGGATAAGGGATAGGGAGAAAGAGAAGAGAGCTTAGAGAAAGGGAGAGAGAAATAGAGAGGAGAATAGAGAGGAGAAAAAGAAAAAAGGAAGATCATCAGTCTTGACTCAAATAATGATCCAGTTAATGTGCTGTAAAGGGTCTTGGGGGCATGCACTGGGTTTTGTCGGTGTATCTATTTATACACAAGTTTTCTTCACCTTGCAGATAAGTATCTCGTTTTCTATGCAAATTAGTTATCATGCACATCCCATTCTTCTAGACTTTTTTTGAAAACCTCTCTTTTAGGCTTCTACAAGTCCTTTCCAACCCTAAGGTTCCTCCAATTTTCAAAGATTCTATTATTCCATGACATTATGCTATTATGGAAAAACTATTTTCTCACATGTGTAGACAAAGAACCTTTTGTCAAGATGCAAAACCTTTTCACTTATAGTAATTTTAAAAGTATCAGTGTATCTTTCTCTTAGTTATTATATGCATGCATAGGAGTTTATGCATATTTGATATTGAAGTCTTTCTATAAAACCACCAAAGTACTTACATAGTATTCACCATGGAAAGAATATCAGAATATTAAATTTTGGTGAAAAAAACTTGTGTGGGATGGAACTGAATGACTATAGATAACAATTAGAAGGAAATATACTGATACAGACACACATACACACATATATTATATATAAATATAAAGTATGTGTGTGTAAAGACAGAAATAAATAGGAAGAATACTTGTCTCAGAGTCTATTGTTCCATGGCCTTTCTATGGCAGTACAATGAAAAGAAATCTTGATTAAGGGTTGTAGCTCACAGCCACAGGGCCACTCTGCAGACAGAGAAAATAATGAGTCATATCTACATCCCCAATCTTATGGTAAATGTATGAACTGCAGCACAACCACACCTATTCCTAGGTCTAGAAAATCTTTGTGTTACTACTCAAAGTGAAACAGCTCTTCCAGGTAGAGTATTAAAAAGAGATTTTTCAATACAAGTTGAAAAATAAGAACCAATGAAAAACATAAACCTTTTGAGAATTTGCAACTTACTTCATGATGTGTGTAAGTAAACGTTTTACTTTAAAAAGTAAAAAAAGCCTCAGAAATAAAAGCACCTGAAACACCTCTTTTAAATTTGATCTAATTTACTTCAAATAGTCTGACAAATAATCAGCAAAATAATTTCTTTGTAGAAATGCCAGAAGTACATTGGCCTCAGGTACAAGAAAGAGAGACAGAAACAAAAATAAATTAATTCAAGCATATAAAAATTAAGAGATGCGCTTATGTTTCTGAGGATATAAAACTCTCAGTGACACACCTTGTCAACTTATTCCTGTTTGTCATTCAGAGTAAAATAAATCTGCTTCTTTTTCCTTCCATCATTCATCTTTTTTGACAGGTAGCTTTGCAAGTGTGTCAGTCAAGGAGGTGGTATATGTGTCTTGTAACTTCACTGAAGCTCTAAATAATATGGTGTTCACAAGTAAAAAAGATAACTGCAAAATTTAGTATTTGGATATGCATGACATTAAATATAGGTCAGGG
This sequence comes from Chaetops frenatus, assembly GCA_013400775.1. Lineage (NCBI taxonomy): Eukaryota > Metazoa > Chordata > Aves > Passeriformes > Picathartidae > Chaetops > Chaetops frenatus. The sequence continues at coordinate 88,700 of VZTR01013729.1, read as the reverse complement.
ATGCAGACAGCTAGGAACAGCATTAAAAGAATAATTTGTGTTAAATTCATAAGCAAGCTTTCTAAGTAGTGTACCTGGGGTAAATTAAAATCTTGTTGGTTAATTAAAGTAATAAAATACTGTAGTTTTGTGTTTGGTTTGTTTTTTTGTTTGTTTGCTTTCACCAGATCTCAAAATAAAATAAAAAAAAAGAATTTAAGTTTCTGAAGTATCTTGGTAAAAAGGTCATCCTCAGCACAGGAATCAAAATTGTGGGCATTGCTGCACCCTGGACAAGCATACTTATGACCTTTACTAGGTGTACACTACCAAGAAATAACAAAGACAGAATGCAGGTTACATAAGTGTTGACCTGATTTGATATGGTTTTAATGTATATTTATATACACATATTTCTGCAATTGTGTCCTTATTTGTTACTTTAAGCAGATTCAAGAGCCTGGGACAATTTAAGAAATACCTGATCACAAAATATTTAGAAATAGGTAGTATAAATAATTTTCATAGCATGCTGTTTTGAAATTATGTTTATGTGTGTAGGGGTTTCTGTTCGCCTCCTCACACATGGCATTACTTTAGTGTAGTGGGTTGAGCATTTTGGTTTAACACCAGTGCACCCACTAAAATTATTTTCTTAATTTCTACTGTGAGATAAGGATTAGGAGAAGTGCAAAGCAGGCTCAAAACTTTAAAAGGTATAAAGATAGTTTTATTAACAGAACTAAAAGGAAAATAATAAGAACTAGAATAAAACATTTAGACACTTCTCTTCCCCCCAGCCTTCTCTGTTTTCTTGTGATTCTCCTCCATCTTCTGATTTCCTCTAATTTCTGCAGATGTGTTTCTACAGCTGCAAATCTTGCCTGCATTGGGCCATGCAATCATACGTGTATGATGCATCAGCATATGCACGGAGCTTCCTTGCCATATCAAGCACAGTCCCATCCCATCCATCCCGCTTCATCATTGCTAAAGCAGAAGCGTATTCTTGTGGCCCAAGTCATACAAGTTTTCGCCACCTTATGGGTGTACATGTTACCAAGTCTGGATTCCTAGGCATTGTTGGGTCCTCTGAGAAAGCAATCTCTGCCACTGCTATTTCTCTCAAGTGTTGAATCCCTTGTTCTATGTTTTTCCACTGGGTTTGCTGCATATAGAGGTCGTCTGCACACAGGTATCTTTGCCCTACATCTGCTAAGACCCGTGCCCAGAGACTGTGAGAGTTAGCCCCCCTAACCACTCCTTGGTCGATGACTGGATCATGTGACAGGGATCCTAAATACCTCACTTCAGTACCACCTAGAACGGAAGCCTCGCCTGCAGTATCCCAAAGATGGACTTAAACAACTACTTACAGGTTCATCAGATCAGCGTGTGTAATCCTTTCTCATGCCACGCAGGTCCTTCAAGGGAAAAGAGTCAATATTGACCTCTGATTTTTAGTCAGTTACTGGCTTTGAGGGTCCTTCCCCTGGATCACTAACATCACCTGGCCAATCGGTGTTGGCTGTGTGCTTCTTTCCTGCAGCCAGGAAAGTGGTTTAGGCTCACTGTCTGTTTTAGCTGCAACCTGAATAACTGAGGTATCTGCTGCAGCCTGAGTGACTGGGGTGTCTGCTGATTTATCCCCCTGACCCCCTGCTTGTATCTGCTGCCCTATAATATCTAGCACCGTGCAATAAGCATATGCCAGGGTCCAGCTTATTGCTATGAGCTTTTTCTCATTAGAATAGTCATGGCTTTACAAAAGAGTTTCAGCTTAAAGCATCTCCTCTTTCTCCTCCATCTGGGCTTTTGGCCTCTTCTTCACTGACCTCGGTGTCTCCATGTTGGTTTCTTCTGTGCACTGAGAGAGTTGTGATCTCTCCCAGGCTCTATTGTTGGTCACATGATCTCTGTTGGGCAGTGGCCAAACCTGCATGCTTTTCCCAGGGAGGAGAGGGAGGTAGGAGCAGCTGCAATCTCAGCAGCCAAGCCAGGATTCAGCTGCGGCAGGATCTCAGCAGCCAGGCCAGGATTCAGCTGCGGCAGGATCTCAGCTGCGTCCNAGGAGCAGCTGCAATCTCAGCAGCCAGGCCAGGATTCAGCTGCGGCAGGATCTCAGCAGCCAGGCCAGGATTCAGCTGCGGCAGGATCTCAGCTGCGTCCGGCCTGGCTGAGTGGGCCTTGCCCGGCCCAGTCTGGCCTGGCCCCGTGGACCCAGCAGGGCTTGACTGAGCTGGGCCTCAGGCTTTGCTGTTACCCCTTCCGAAGCTGGAAGCAAGAGAGCAATTCTTGGGCTTCCCCTTTCTTAAAATGTGAATCACAGAGGCATATTCAGCTAAATACAGAACAGAATGTCCTCAGAACTAGGCAGCTAATTGGTTTTCTCACACCTGCAGGAAGCTGTCCAAATCCTTGCAGGTAAAAAATTATTTTTCAACCCGCAACAATATGTAATCTTACTCATGTATGATGGTGTTTACCATGTTCATTTTATAACTGATTTAAGCCTGTGATTTAAAATTAAGTATTTCTGCAAGAGTGGCAATGTTCTTTATGGTTTGGGTTTTGGTGGAGTTTTTTTGGTTTGTTTCATTTTCCATTTAGTACCTTTTCTGTTTATAGCAACTTGTCAGCATCTGCAATAAAGGAGATGGATGTCAGCTGGAGAAACTGAAAAATTGTGGGAATGAGAGTATTCCTGTAGGGGAAACATACATTTTGCAAAAAATACTGATACAAGAAACTCTAAATAAAATAATTTAGAGAAAGTAATGCCACCCACAAAAATTGCTACTATCTAGTTTAATTATCTAGGAAGTTTGTTTTCTAGCATGTTCTTTGCATTGTTGCTTTTGTTCAGTAGTGCAGCTTTAAAGAAAGAAAGAAATAATTTTATAAATACACCTTTTAAAATCATTTTTCCTCAGACAATATTCAGACTGATTGCATTTATTGTATTCATATTATATTGCAATTTTTTACAAATCTAGTATCTATACAAATGTCTTTTCAGATGTTCGTCTTATTTGAATGAAAGCTGAGCTCATTACCAACACTAATAAAGTTCATACTTCGTTGCTCTTTGTCCATATTATTTTTCAAATATGTATAAAACTGTTATTTTCTCAAGACCCATGTCACTTCTATTGTTTCTTGAAAATGGTTTTGTGTTTTCTGAGAAAGTCTGAATATAATGTAAATAGCAATCAATTTTTATAAGGAAAAGAGAAAGATGGTGGCTACCAATGAACTTCCAAACACATTTTTCCTATGCAGGATTTAAAATTCCAGAAATCACACAGTTTGATCATTCAACAATATTCGCAGATTCGTTATTTATTTTAAATGTGGTGTGGAAGGTATCTGAGAGTTTACATAAAATTAATAAGCTATTCTTTCTCTGGTTTATTAAACAAAATACTCTAAGTAGGTGATGTTATTGAAAATAATACTTGCAGTGGCAACTGCAATAAAAATCCTAGGATTTTGTTCTGTTCCTGAAGTTTTTTTTTATATCTGTCATTAAACTATTTTGAATCAATAACTAGAAGCAGAAAAATTCTGTGATCTCAGATTCTTCCTTATCATGATGTAAATTGCCAGTGATTCATTACACAGCTGGAGCACTCCTTCAAGGAGGAGCTATGCGTATCCAGAACTCTAAGTACTAGGAAAGTATTAGAGACATTTCAAAAGTATGAAATGCAAATTATATTGATTTGTTGCAAAAAAAATATACATATATATATGTATAAAAAACCACCCAACAACAAAATCCCAACCCCCACTAACAATCATCAAAGACCAGAAATGAATAGGTTAATTAATTTGAGAAGTTCTGAAATTGCACAGCTCATTGCTTCTTGATCCCTATTTTGTGGCAAAGTGTATTAAAACAGACAACCTTAGATTTTTTAGACTCGATGCATGCCTTCCACTTTGATTGCCACTTAGAAACAAATGCAAGCTCACTGTAACTTGATGACTAGCTCTCAGAATCTGGAGTCAGAATAGCCAAGAATTAATGAATGGTGGAGGCTTTTAGAATGTTAAAACATTTTCTTCATCTCATAAATATAGATTAATTGAAGCATTTCATTTGTAAGGAAGCTGCACAAAATATGCAGCCATGTGACTCTTTCAGATGTAATGATAGATCTCAGGTTTTTTCACAGGTCTCTCCACTAAAGTGTCACTTTAAAATCATTTAACCAGGGCCCAACTTTGAAAATCTAATCAGGTTGTGTGGACTGAATTCACCAGTACTTACTCTCTACTTCACAAAATCATGTATGGATTGAACAAGAATGTAACAAATCTGTCCTGAGAACTGCAACACATTTCAATATTGTTTTAATTAGCTATATACTCTCCTGTATAACTTTGAAGTATCATTCTTATTTATATCACAAGGCATGTCATCTTGCTGGAGACCCTCTTCCCCTTATTAAGATTAAAATTCTTCATGTTTGCATGTCTAAGTTTCCAGTATTGCAATTATCTGCTCAATGCCAAAATTAAATATTAATTTCAAATTAGTGTTTAAAAGAAATTTTATAAAAATTCAATTATGAGATCCTTACAAAGTTAAGTATAATTGTGTGCTATAAAAATAATATTTAGTGAGAATTGTGTTTATTTGACCAAATAATGTTACTGAATATCACTGGGGTTGCAACCAGTACATACCACTTCACTTCTACTCCTCCTTCTTCTTCACACTCTTCCTCAACACCAGGATTTGGTTCCTCCCAGAGGATTTAGACCTTTGTGAACTCCTCCAGTGTGAGCCCTTTCCTTGGGGAAGAGTCCTTCAGCAGCAGACTAATTCAGAGTGTGTTCCCCCATGGGCCATATTTCCTGGCAGAAAACCTACTCCTGCATGTAGTGCTTTCTATAGGTTGCAGCTTTTTCCAGGACACTGCTCCAGTGTGGGCTCTCTATGGCTTGCAGCTTTTTTCAGGGCACAGCTACTTACTCTGCTGCGGTGTCTTGCATGGGCTGCAGGATGAAAATTCTCTGTCATGGTCCTCCATGGGCTACAGAAAGACTGCTTCACTATGCTCTTCTCCATGGGGGAATCTCTGTTCAGGTGTATGGGAGAATGAGCCCTCTCTTCCTCTGATCTCAGTGTCTGCAGGAATGTTTCCCTGACATTTCCTCACTCATCTCTCCCAGCTGCTGCATACTGTTTTTCACTATTTCTGAAATACGTCAACACAGAGGGACCACCAGCATCACTGATGGTTTCAGTTTTGGGCAACAGTGGGGATTGGTTGGAACTGGTTTTATCCAACATGAAGACAGTTCCTGATCTCTTCTCACAGAGGCCATGCCTGCATAGGCCCCTTGTTACATAAACCAAATACAATATTTTTAAGGATTATAAAAGTATTATTAAAGGTGATGACCAATATCATTAGGATTTTTGCTAAATAGAGGCTTAAGTATAGTTTATTTTTATTTTTTAATATTTACCCTTTATTTCTATAAGAACATATGCCTTTCTCTTAATTAGTTACTAGTAAATAAGCTTTTTTGTGACACACAATAGCAGCCACTTAAAGTGTGGTTGCTGTTATAATAATCTCAAGTTAATTGCATATGGTAGGAACACAGTACATCCTAACTCCTTTGTGGTCTCTCATAAATTGTATTCTTTGCATTTACCAGGTATTTTCTCATGTCATATACTAATTATGACCCTAAAGCATTAAACAGCATTAATTTTTGTTGGTAGGAAAAAAAGAAAGTTCATATGGTGCATCCATTTCATTTGTTATTACCAAATTTATAATCTTTTTTTATCTGAAAGGAAAGCCTGTCATGAGTGTAAAAAAAGGAAAAATACATCCAGATTCAAAATGTCTTAAAAAAACCCCCAACAGATATTCCTGCAATTTAAATTAGTAAAGTGCTCTGTCACTTACAATAGATTTCAATGTTTTAAAATTTTCCAGTCATGTATCATTTTACCTCTAAAATAAGATTGAAAATAAATTAATTTGGCAGCTTAATAAGATTCTACTCAAGAAACAGGAAATAATGCTATCATGCATGTAAAAATCTGTTTGAACAAATACCCAAAGAGAGAGAAATGCAGTTCTGACAGTTACAGGCATACACAAAGAAAAGTTAGTCATCATAAATAATAACCAAAACAATTAATATCAAGTTATTGTTTTGATAACAGGAGATATCTTCTAAATGTTTAGAGTTCCATTTGGTGCTACAAAGCTTACTTCAAAATTACAGTTGTTGAAACATTAATAGTTTTAAATACAGCTTGAAATTAATGGCATCAGGATTCCTGTTAAAAGACCATAGCAAAGCACTAAGGTACAAAATGTTGAAAACAGAATAGATGAGTCTGTTCTATTTGCCACAGTCTGCTTATTTCATGTCAAGCTCATTACCTTGCAATAACCTGAATAGATATCTGTGCACTTCCATAGGCTTTTAATTTTTTTTTCTCTTAGTGCTTCCATTACAGAGAGAAGGAGGAGGTGGGGGGCTCAGTTTTCCCCTGAGGCACCCATGAAGATGGTGAGGGTCTCTCCCAGCAAGGGCTGGTGCTGAAAAGTCCCAGTGCAATGGCTGCTCATGTGAGTAGCAGCCCACCAATGGTAAGGAGAAAGAGCAAGGAAAGTTCTGCAATAGCAGCAAATCCTCTGGGCAGGAGAAAGTCCAGCATCAAAACCCACAACCTTCTGCCCTCCAAGCCAGGCAAAGACTGAACCACCCCCAGGTAAGAAACTGCCAAAAAACACAGATTCCCCCCCTCCCCCAGAACCATTCCAACGGTATAGTGAGCAATTGGCTACATCTTTTGTCTCTTAATCAAGACACATTTACCATTTCCATACTAGCAAATGGGAAGAAAATTCCCTTAAGAAACCTAGCCCCCAACACCAAGTATTTTGCATTGAGAGTCTTTTTTCCAGCAGACACTGAGATGGTGATTTTTTTGACATGGACAAGCAGGGACTTTTTTGAAAGAACCAGAGAGGAGGCAGGAAAATATGTAGAGATGGAGGAAGCAAAAACCTAAAACTCATACTCTTGGCTTCAAGAGCGTGTAGATGCTTCATTAAAATGTGTTTCTTTAAAAAAAAAAAAAAGAGGGAAAGTTTAATATTTCATGCATTTTCACTGCCTTTTTTTTTGTCTGTTCTGGTAACAGTCTATCTAGGAACCATTTCTTTCCTAAGAGAAAAAATGCAATCTAGTCTACTCTGAGGTCAAAAATCCAAATCAGGAAGAAAAATCGAGCAGTATTAACAACAACAACAACAACAAGAAGGTGGGAGGGGGGGGAAGACCAAACATATACATTTATGCATATACTCTATGTATACATATACAATGTATACAACTCTGTATATATATATACATCTCCTCTCATACATGCATTTAGAATCCTAAGTTAATTTATTTGCTTCAATATAGGGTCAGCGCCCTGAACAGATTACTTTCGGTTTTTTATCCTTTTTCCAATTTGGTTCAATATGCCTTAATACTGGAGAGGAACATGTGTTGCACCAAAGGATAAGCACAAAGAAATTGATCTATTTTCAAGTGAATAATATAGTTTCAATTGATCTTACAGTCTTGATTCTGCAGAAAAATAGACTGTTTCAATGCTTAATGCTTGTTACTGAAAAGTTGACAGGTACAGTTCATTCCAGCTTTGGAGAATTATTAATTTCCTCCATGAAAATTTCTAATTCATAGGCAATTAGCAGGAAATAAATAGTTTCATGCTTAAAGCTTTGTATATGAAAAAAGAAAGCATGCCCTATATATAGTCAATAATTTATTGTTAGCATAATTGATATTTTAACAGCCTAATCCAAGAATTATAACTAGTCAAGTTGTAATTATTTCAGATATTGAAAGAATACATTATGAATTTTTAGCAGCAATAACAATATAATGAAAGTTGATAAACATACACTTTTGCCTTCCATCTCTTTTCCTGATGTTCTGTAAGGCTGTGCAGGGTATCATTTCTCAAGCCCTCTACTATTTTTACATACCTGTATTTGTACAACATTGATAGCATTGTAAAACCATGATAATATCATACAAAGTTAAAAAAAAAATAAATCAAAGTAGTCAGAGAAATAGAAAAATCATTGTTACAACTAACCCTCAGTCTTGAGACCCTGAAACTTGTTACAAACCTTACCTCCTGCTACTAGAAAAAATCAACACCATATGACAGTGTGAATAACAGTGGGTCTAACAAAACAGGATAATGACTTGTTCCCTGGGCTCTAAACCTGAAAAAACATAGACATGTATTGTAAATTTACATCCTCTCATGATCCTTAATCAAAGTCTAACAAACTTTTTCAAACCTTATTCTTGACGTGTGCTTAAGACCCACGCTTCTATTTCCTCTTCCAGAGTCCTCAGACACCAACAGAAGATCAGACAAAAAGTCTGAGCTGCAGTGGGGCAACAGCTGGAGTACACAGCAGCCCACTGCTAGTGCCTCAGATGTTGAGCAGCTAGAGAAGTTCAGTAATGCCTGATGCAAAAGTTAGCCTTTAATATTGCAACATTACCACTTTAATGTAGCAAATTACATGGTGCTTCAAAGTTTATTTCTCAAAGGTTTCAGAATACCAGGAAATAGAGCAGGATAGGCGTCTGGCTCAGGTCACAGCTTACTGAGGAACATGTGGCTCTGTGTTGCTGCTAATCTATGCATCTTCCTGCCTTCAGCTTTCTGTCACAATATTTCCCTTCTTCCCACACAGATACTGTGTTCACAGTGACATTCACCAGGCTGAACAAGAGTTACAGAGACAAAGAAGTTTAATGAACAGAAAATGTATGTTGTTTATTGCTAATTTCTTTTTGGTGTGTTAGTTTTCAGTTCCAGCTATTCCTTAGTCAAGAGGAACCTATGGTTTCATGAGTGCTAATACCACTGCAGGATCAGTAAGTGAAATATGCTTTCACTAGACATAGATGATATACATTGAATTTGGACTATTATATTTTGTTCCCAAGGGCAGTGTGATACTTCACAACAACCAGTGTAAGTTAATTACAGTAAAGTAAACAGGATAGATTTCCTTGTACTCATGTACATTGCATTTAGTGATACATGTGGCTTCCGGAAAACAAGAGTTGAAAGCCTTTTACTTCGCAATGTACTCAATTGGTACTGCTGACTTGACAGTGAGATGGTAATTTTGTCAACAAAGCAGATACTTCAGTGTTAAATATTGTCTTAATCCAAACCGTCCCTGTGTCTGCACCTCCGTAATGAAATTACTTAAGACAATTGCTGTTTGCCAAGAGATCAATCTGGATAACATGAATCTTGTCAAAGAGAGGAAGGAGAACATCATGAAATTCAGGGAATTTTTCCCCCTCAACTTCAATAATATAATCCTATAAGGTAATATTACTTGCTTGATGTAGAGAAACATGGTGCTTAATTGGTATTCCATTTATGTTTTCAGATGTAACCAGACTTGTTCTTCTAAAGAGTAAGAATAGAATTTTTAAACTAATCTTTTTATGACATTTTGCTACCACTATCTGTCTTTTACTATAAAGACTGAGGTGAGATATATTAAAAAAAAGTGCTAAAATCAGTATAACTATGCACATCCATTTACAGTGCAAATAAATTAAGCACATCCTATCCATCCCAAAATGATTCTTTTTTCTCTCTGTCTCCTTCAGTTTTTTCTCCAATAAGAAGTGTGAAAATGACAAAAATTGCTAGAGTAGTTCCCTACAAATTGTAGTACCTTCTCTCTCAGATTTCATACTTAACTGAATTCAGCCCAGAAGAATTTGATGAGTGTGCCTACCAGATCCAATCCTCTAGATCAAGTACAGTATACATGTAGCTGTATGTCAAAATTGCCACAAAACATCAGGGAAGGTCATCCAACTGAACTTTACTTGTCTGAGTGCAGATATATTATCAAATCTAGTAACCTTGATTCATCACAGAGGGCAATAGATATTTCGAGGATTTGTTTCATCTAGCCAAATTTAAGTATTTAAAATGAAATGAGATGTTTGAAGAACGCTTTCTTCTGTTCACTGACTGTTGTGAGAAAAGGTTTAAATACAAAAGAGGAAGAAGGAATAGTTTTGCTCAAAGTGACCTTGCAGCTAGGAATGCTAAAAATGTCAGTATGGGAAAACTACTTTTATTATGCCTAATTTTGTTCATCCTATACCTGTTTTGAGAAGTAGAAATCCTGTGGAGAGATTGCACACTCTCACACAGATGTGTGACAGAGCCTTTTATTATTGTGAGGCTGGCAGTGAGCCCCACCTCCACCTCAGTCCACTGTGAGGAACTGAACCGAACAGAGCCTGTGTCCCTGTGTGTCTCTGCCTCCTGGCATTGTCAGCAAGGTAATGAAATAAATCTACTCTCTGCCTTTTGGCTGCAGTTTGCCCTTGGTTGCCCATAGGTGCCCATTCACACAGCCACTGCTAAAGGGTATCAAGAGCGATGGGATCAGATGTAGATGATGACATGGACAGAGCTGAATTCCAATGCTAGATATCCAGATCAGCCCACCTGCTCCTGTAGGAATCTCTTCACCCCAGAGACTCAGGTGATTCAACACTCAGACACTGGTAAGGCTAAGGTCCATCCTGCCACTGGGTTGTGAAGTGGACAAAGTAGACAGCATTGCTTTTTAAGGCATAGAAACCAACTGACTGCTAAAGTGAGTTTGAAAGTATGATTTAAGTAGGAGCTGTCTTTGGAAGTTACAGCAAATTTAAAAAGTTGTACACCCAATTTTTTTTTTCTCTCTAATAATGTTCAAAATTTGCATTCTCACTGAAACTTTTCAACTTTTGGGGTTTTTTGTGATAACATGGATTTTTTACGGTTTCCCATGGGTTCAACTAGAGTAAGATATTGTTTTAAAACTACCTGATTTCTAGAGACAAAAAAAGCCTTTGCTAAATTTTATCTGTCATAAATTGACAAATTCAAATCCACTGACATCGATTATACCATTTGGTAAATGTAAGATGTTTCTAGTGTTTGAGTTTTTGAGAGGCAGATTTCTACCCTGGTAAATTCATTCAGAGTTATTAGCAATGTATAAATATACTCAGTTGCAGGAAAAGTATGCTGCACATTTTATTCAAGTATGAGATTTTTTTACTGTAAAGCATTAAACAGGTGTTCTAAATACACATGCTAAGGAAAAAATACACATATATTGGTGGAAAAGTGGTGGTCTAATCATTATCACTAAAGCTATAAATACACTGGAATTAGAATATTTCGATCTTGTGAGGAACCATTCAAAATTTACATTAGAAAAAATGCAGATTGTTTTGCTGAAACTGACTCTTGTAAAATAGCAGAGCTTCAGAGGTATGAACCCTCTCTTTCCTGGCTTAATGTTTCTAAATATAGAGACATACAAATTAGCAAGGAAGATCCAAAATTTGTTCATCTCTTTGCAAAATATTGACTAGTATAATACTACTCTCTTTTATGGTTCTTTATTAGTTTACTTCTTTCACTAATTCTAATGCAGCTGACCTGCAACAACACAGTTCTAAGTTCCTGTAGTACTGATCAATCTGTTCATACACTCTGAATTCACTGTTCAAGCACTTAAAGTTTTCTTAGATGCCCATCCTGTCCTTCTGCTCCTCAGCCTCCTCATCTTACAGGCTTGAAAATTGCTGACTCTCTGAATCCAGCAGATCACTGACACAGCATCCAATGAAAGGCTGGAAATGCAGTCCATACAGTTTTCTTTTTAACATGCATTAAGAGTATTTGTTTCCATCTTAAGGAATGACATCTTAAGGAATGTCATATAATATATGACTTCTGGAGTACCTGAAATATGAGGGGATACTGAGCTACTACTGACATTTTAAAACTTGGGAGTTTATTCCAGTGAGAGCTGAAGCGATCAATTGCAGATGTCACTGCAAATGAAAACAGATCAAATATCCAAAATGTTCCCATTCTTATTTATTCATCTAGTGTGATTTGAAAGGATACCTCACTAAATCCTAAAGATCTTAGTCAGTGAGGCTAAATTACTCAAATTTTGTACAAGTTATCCTTTATTCTCTGTGCTGACATGACATTGAGAAGTTGTGTACCTACAAGTATTTTGGAGATCATGGAATAGACCCTGGGAGAACTCTAGGCTACTCCTCTGCTAGCAAAAGGGCCACCTCTGGGGTCAGATGAGGCTGTTCAGGTCTTGTTCCAGCTGGGGAGTAAAATCCTCTGAAGGATGGATGCTTCTCAAGGCAGTACAATCCACTGCTGACTGTCCTCAATGGAAGAGGAAATAAAGAGGTTTTTCTTTTTTTGCTCATAATATCCTATTAAGGATAATAATTTGAGAAAAGCTTAAAACTGAAGGAATTTTAAGTAGTTAATTTCGTCCTTAACTGTTTCAGTTAAACTTACTGGTGAGAAGTCAGGGAAAAATACAGAAAAAATACCAGGATTTAAGTTATCTGAGTTCAAGTTACAGAGAAAAACTAAATCTGAAATCAAGGAAACAAAAAGTAATCTGTCTTCTATAGATAGTATTTGTTACTCCAATACTTCATGATAATTGTGCCCTTTTGGTTTGAAAAAGCAGCACAAATGACATGTTAATATTTCCAGCTTCTTTTGGAAGTTGGTATCTCATAGGTATCCAGTTGGAGTCCAGTCCTGTTGCCTTAACAACTATCCCAGAATAATTATTAATGGGGAATAAATAAGAAAATGCTGCTACTGTGAGTTTAAATTTAAACACTGACTTTAATTTTAAAAACTAATGAAGTGTTGAAACATTTTGGAATATTACTTAGAGAGGGTTATCCAGTCTTTAAAATGTCTTTATTTACAAATATGTCTATGTTTTTAATGAATTCAAGCAGCTATTTGACCTATGGAAATATGGATTATTTTCTCAACAATCAAACACTTATTTATATGCAGGTTGGATACCACCTTTTGTGTTTATATTTAAACACTGAGTTGAGATATTAATTTATCTTGATTAATATAATTTCCCTTACATAATCAGTTAGAAAAAAATGTATTATCAGTGTTATTTTTTCATTGCCATGCAGTGGGTATGCCATTGTAGTTATACTAAAAACATACTTTAATTATCAGCTTCTTTCTTCAGAGGCAAGGAAAATGCAGAAAACAAAATCTTGCTTTTTTATTTTGTACAAGCCAAGGAACATTTTCATGATTGGGCTTCTCTTTATACGACTTCATATGGGCTGGATGGGTCATCCTGAGTAGACTGCTCCTCTGTAGCAATTATTTAAGGTTCATCTTCAGACTCCAGACATTATAGAAAACTTTTGCCATTTGGTTCTCTAATACTACTTGAAACAAATGGAATAGAATTTATTTCCTCAAGAAATTTAATAAATATTTCTATTGTATATTTTAAATAGCACATTTCTGACTTTCGTTTCTTTTTTTTTTCATACACCCTACTGAAGGCAGCTTATTAAAGTACTATAATTCATATTTTGAGAAATTTTATATTCCCAGACTTCCCACAGATTATTTAATTGTTCTCATCAACATTTTCTTTCTATTTCTATTCTATAAACATCCAATATGATTCCACAGCAAGTGCAAATAGAAAGAGAATAACCTGAATAATGTCTTTCACATTTCTATATATTTTTACTGAGTTGCTCCTAGAATAATATATATGAGAACCAGACAGGTATGATATTATATAATGTAATTGTCTGTAAAAAAAAGTCTTTTAAATGAGCTTGCCAGTCTCCTATTAAATTTGTTTTGATTTTTGTCATCATCAAGTGATGAATAATAGCGTTCATAAATATTGTACCATTTTAGCAGTACTAATCTGCCAACAAGTAAAAAATATTAATAATTTTAATGTCTTTTTAAAATAATGAGAGTTTTAGTAATGATAATTGAATTAAGCACACAATAACGACAAATGTTAAATTCTAGAAATGACATCCTTCTTCGTTTTGTTCTCAAAAGAGAATGAGAAGATATTTTCTTCACCATATTCTAACAATTATTACTCCACTGAATTATTTTTCTATTACATAATGTCTTCCCTGTCAGAATCAATTCCTTTTGCTATAAGGCATAGATGAAGGCAAATAACCTCAGAATGACCTTTGACCTTCATACAGAATTTCCCTGAGGTTAAAGACAAATCATTCTAAAACCTATAAATTATCTTCTATATGAGAGATACTACTGAAAATAAGTGATCATTCTTACCTTGACTACTTTCTAGTGATTTACTTATCATAACACTGTGGCTTTTCTATGGAAATATCTGTGGAAAAAATATAGTGGTGAATTTTAGTAGTAAGTCTAGTAACAGATTTCACTTATGGAAATCATCAGTGTTTCCTCAAAATTTTCTAGGATTTCTTTTAGAAATTAAAAAAGGTAAATAGTGATATATTTTTCTGCTAGTATCACAGTTATCTTTGCATGCCTTCATACTCATAATATTTAAAAGTTACTTAACTACTTTATAAGCTGAGGTATTTTAAACTATATTTTCTCATACTTAAAGAATAACGTTAATAATAATTAACTTTAAGAAGTTAAAAAACTAGATTAATTGTAAAATATAGCAATCTAATAAAATGCTCAATTTACATTATCAATATGCATCACTAGGTTTATTAAAATTGCACCATGGCAATAGTAAGTCAGTGAGACAAGACATAGATAATGGTGTTTTAAAAATCTCCAGCTGTCTTATTAAGACTAAATGAAAAAAGATAAATAACACATATTTAATTATGCCTCGAGCCTGCTAAAACTTGTCCATGTTTCTAACTTAATGACAGTAGTTGCATTCTTTCCAATATAACTTTGTTTGCAAAACATTAAACAGATGTATAAGCTTTGGCAGGGTGAAAGTTTACAAACTGGCTTGCGTGAGATAGTGAGTCCCAGTTTTTCCTTTTGAAACTATATAAAAAATGGCT
>VZTR01013729.1:38034-54194 GCA_013400775.1 Chaetops frenatus | reverse complement strand
GGCCCAAGCCAGAACAGCTGACCCAAAAAGGTCAAAAGGATATATATATATATATGATAGAATACCATGCTCANATCTCAGCCCATAGGTTTTACCCATTTTTGATTCTCCTCCCAATCCTGTGGCAGGGTGGTGAGCAAGTAGCTGTGTGGTATTTAGTTGCTGGTTGGGGTTAAACCACAATAACCCCCTGAAAGAACAGCAAGATCGACCTTTGTAAAGCTACAAAAATCAATTACAACTTGAAAGGAAATGTCAGAATCAATTAACACTTGCAGAAAGTGAACAGAGCTCTCACTCATAAGAAGAAAAGGATCTCAGTGAAGTGCCCTTTGAAATCTTTGAGGAAAAAAAGAGAAATGAAAGGTGAGCTCTAAAGAATTTAAATGTGTATGTGCCACCAACACAGTGACCTTTCGACCGGACTCTACAGGTATAAGTTTTAAAGTATTGCATTTACAGCTTTTCACTGTATAGAAAATTCCTGTTCACATTTTGAAAAATGGGAATGTAATCTCTCACAGGCAAATTAAATATAGCTTGCAATAAAATGGCCACTGGAAACAGAACTAGCCAGGGAAGAATTACAATTGACATCTTATTTCCCAAAAGAACAGACAAGAAAAAATATTTCAGCTGCAAATCAAAGAACAAAGGTTTCTACTAGCTTGTGCTTTCAGTCATAATAAGCTGTCCACAACATTATATTCTTCAAGTTCAGATAAGCTGGAAGTTTTATTCTGTTGTTTTGTTGGCTTTTCCCCATAAGTAAAAATGCACTAAAGCACAATGTCTTCTGATTTTCTAACACCTTTTAGAAGAAAAATTCTAATGTTTACAGTAAATATGACACAACATCATAAATTCAAAATGCAGAATGAAAGAACCAAATAAACCAAGCAGGGGAATTTTCTGTTTAGAATCATGATTTCTTTGCATAGCTGGGAGAACTCATGGAGTATTTTAATCCATAGTTGTGCATAGTGAAACTAGCTTCTTGTGGCTGGAAGCAGCTGTTTATCTATGCCTAATGCCTAATGGAACAGGAATCAGGTTTAGAGAGATGGCCTAACAAAATATTTCACAGGGATGGGAAAATATGCTAAGCCCTTCAGACTAGGTTTCTGCAGTGTACTTCATTATTCCCACCACTTAAATATTTTGGGAGTAAAGGCAGAAGACTAGGCAGTACTATGTCTTTGTTTCTTTCTTTAAGCAGCAAAAATGATTGCAGAAAAAAAAAAAATCACCCTAACATGGATTCAGATATAATATTTTACACTACAAGCTGCTAATAAAATCAGGGGTCCTAAATAAAATATTCCTGCTGTCATTTTCGCTCCTTTCTTGGATAAAAAAACAAATTCCACAACAGCTTACTAGTTAAGACCATCTATTTGCACCTACTGATCTGTGCCGCAGTGTTCATGCTTGTATTTGCTGCCGAGTTTGGTAGGAACCTTTACATTTTAAAGAGATTTATTTCTGCATTTACGACCCTATTTCAGGACTGGAGAGTGCTTGAAAAGGGTATTCAAACCAGAGGTTATGTCAGACTAAGTGACATTTGTGGTAACTGCATCTGCTACACTTTCAACTTCAGTTCCAAAAATTCACTGGTAATTCACTTGTTTTCTATGAGAAAAATACTGCAGTGCCATAAAACACCTTGGTCTAATAGGTTTTCATTTCCATGTGCACCTGTCTTTACAAATCAGGTTCATATTTCAGCTTTGCTGCAAGCAAATGGCTAAGAGAAGATTTTAAAAAGGGATGGGGCTAATGGATTTAAGGAATATTGGCTTTATCCTCAAACTACTTTCTGATCTGGATAAATGATAGTTATTCTGGTAATCTGGGCACCAGGCTGCAGTGATCAGCAGAAGAGAGATGGTTTGTCTTCCTGCTGTACATGGGGAAAAGCCAGGCTGCCTGCTGCCAAGGAAAGACATTTATGTGTGTGAACTGAAGGAAAAACAGCAACAGCAAATTTTGTTTTCCAGGGCTCCTCTTTTGGTAATCTCTTTTGTTATTTTTACTGCTGAGAAACTTGAAACAGCTCTACAAGTCTTGAGTTCTCCCTGCTTAACCAGAACTTGAAAATTCTATTTTGGGGATGGTAAAGACAGAATATTGCTTTATTTCTACTAAAAGATCCCTCACATTCTTTTGAATGTCCCAGGTCATTTTTATGACATACATTTATTTTACATTTACATGGTGCATACTTGTTAATTAGCAACATTTTACTTCCTTATGCCCATCACAATAACCAGTCTCATGTAAACTCACATAACAGTTGAAAATAAAGCAAAAGCCAATATTCTAACCTGCAGTCCAACTCACTGAATTACCTAAAATTAGACATAAAATTAATTAGATTTAGTGAACAGATCCCATTTTTGGCGAGTAATCACAAAGGCTCAGTGCCAGTTTGTTATTTGTATCATTCAATCATAAAAACTGATATATTCTATTAATATGCTATTGACAGATACTGAATGCCAGAAATAATCCTGGTGTTAAATCAGACTTCTTGCATTATTTATGATGTTCTCTGTAATATTATTTTTGAAACTCAGAGAGAAACAAGCAGCATTTGGGAAATAAGTCACATGAAACTGTATTTGTCTTTCATGGCCATCTGAAGAAATTGAAAGCATTGATTTAATTAAAGGTACAGATGTATGTTACTGCAATGTTGAGGCTAAATGTCATGTCAAGAAATCAATTTAAATGGCCAGAAAAGCATGTCAAAGCCTTTTATTTAAGATCTTCCCTTAAGGTTTCTGATCCTTAAAGCAAGGTTAACAAATCTATGCCATTAAGCAAAATGGCATATTTTAAGCAATTAAAATATTATCTAACATAGTGGTAGTTGCATGGGTAGTGTGATTAAAAATCTGCAGTTGACAACAAAGAATGGAGCAACAGGGCTGGCATGAAATCTAATCTTTGACTCTTCAGTCTAAATGATATTGTAACACCAACAATTTCTACCTAAATCTGTTTAATTCTACCTATTTTTTTATACTCCCCTGGCCAGCATAACCACACTGTGTCTATTGCTATATCCCATAACTTGAGTTTTATCTTCACAAAAGACACATTTCTAAAACACAAGTGGGAAAAATCATTAGCTTTCTCAGTGGGACTGCTAATGTAGTATTTAAGACCTGTAATGTTACTATTAGTAACATTTTTTAGGAAAGCATTTTTTGTCATTACAGGTTTTTTGATTACCTCACTGTTAGTGCCTTCAAAATCAATTTATATATACCACTCTTTGTACATAAGAAGGCTCTGTTTTAGAATTTAATTATTTTTAAATCAAAGTATCAAGGAGGTTTCATATTAGAAAGTCTTATTATTTGTTTGTCTTTTCCTCCAGAAAATCTGCATTCATTAAGCAGGGGAAAAAAGTCAATAACTGAAAGGCATTGGTGCAGAAAAGTGAAAAAAGGATTTCTTGAAAGGAGTTCTCATGCTCTGAAAAAGCTTCCTGTTTCATTTTTTTCCTCCCCTCCCTCCTGTTTTTAAATCATTGCAAGGATAAGGTTATTTGTGGTGTTATCAAATGCCTCCTGCCCTACTGACTGTGATGTATTTCCTAACCTTTACTCCGACTTTGACTGGGTGATCCCAGCCACTGTGTCAAGGGAATGGCTCTTCTGCAGAAAAATTAAATTCTGTCATAGCCAGTTGTTTGGTTACACATTGTGAAAAACTAAGCAAAAAGTTTATGCATTTTTAATAGAAGTTATGAAGGAGTGAGGTCCATGGAATCAAAGGAAATTTAAAATATAAAAAGAACACAGATGTTATTTTTTCCCATTACAGCTGTTGACTCATTCTGGCATATTCTTAACATAACCTTGGCAGTCATAGGTTCTAACGTATTTCTCTATTTTATTTTGTGACACTCACTGTGCAATGTCATCAGATAAAAGCATTTCTGGGTATTTGAAAAACTGAGCAATAGGCCAATGTGAAACAAATAAGATAAAGATGGTCAGATGCTTATGGTGTAAGTTCTGTGTGATTGCAGCAGGATCATTTGACATTGCCTCATCTAGCTGCAAATGAACCACACCAGATGTGCAGTTATAATCAGCATTGAAATAAAGAAAGAAGGAAAAAGTAAAACAGTGTGATATCTTAACTATATTGCATAAGCACTCTTGAACTACATTTTTCACCATAAATTAACTTTTATTATTCATAACATAACCCAAACCAGGAAGAGTCTAAAGCAGAATATCACAAAATTTAGGCTTGAATTAAAAAGATTAAAAGAAAAAAAAATGAGAAGCTGATAATTTAGAAGATTCTCTACCCGTCTTTTAAAGGAAAGGCATCTCACAAAAGCTCTTTTAGTAATAGTACATTTAGCAACAAAGTATTCTGGAATACCAATTTCCTTTCAGACAGAATGAAGTCAGGAGTTATCTGAAAACCCATGAAAAGAACTTAATTTCTTTGTGATTTGTGTTTTGCAATATTTGTGTTACTTTTTACACAGAAGTTTAGCAACGATTAATTTCGAAGGAGCTGATGTAAGTTACAGCTACTGCCAGTTGCTGTTCATGCCAAAAATCACCTTATTCAATGCCTGGTGTGAGTGTGGCCATGCTTGCTAGTGCTGTACTGTTTGCCATAGCAAGGCACAAGTGCCTGCTGAAGTTGACCCAACCACATTTTTACCCTTTGGAGACTTCAGTGTCTGGAGTCAGACAACTGTGTTGACAGTGTGCTCCAGCTATCTCATGTTTGCTAGTGCTTTCCAAAAAAATACTTCCTGTACTTGCCTCTACACACATTCAGTAGATAATTGGTAGTGGTCATGTCACTGCTGCACTGACTTCCAGAGACACGTTTGCAAAAACTTATCAGAAGAGGTATTTTCCAGCACCATCTATCTACATTTTCTGCAAGGAAATAAAGCTGAATACAGAATCCTTAACATTGACACAAGGAATGCCTTCATTTGCTCTCAGACAAGTTTAAGCAGAAAGACAATCCCCTGGAAGGCTATCAGGAAGAAGAAATACTGTGTGTGTGGAGTACAGGGAAGTAATTGGCAAATGAGGTCCAAATTTCTATGTATGTGTTTGGACAACTAAGTAAAACTCTCCTTGTGTAAAAAATGTGTTCCTCTCTGTGTTGGCCTGTGTTTGGTACATATTGCATTAAAAACTTCAGTACGAGTCCGAAAAACTGACTCATTTAGATGAGAGTTTGGAATGCCCTTCCTGCCACTGTCAGCCCTCCTTTTATGCCCCTGACCTTGGGGATGACTGAGGCCTAAACCTGGATTTGTCAGCGAGGATCTGTCAGCCTTTAGGCTCTGGCAGGAGATATTTTAGGGCTGTTACCAACCAGACAGCAGGTTTTCTACAAAGATTCCATGTAACCTTTTGTATTGAAGAAAGATTTAAAAATGTGTCTTATGCACTTGATGCAGTAAGGAAAAATAAAACTACATGCAGCTTTTTAAAATTCAAGAGGCCTCTGAAGCTGCAGATAGCCTGGAATAGCTTCTGTCTGATGGCAGCATTATTGCTAAAAAAGAAAACAATAAATTCGTGAGTAGAAATGTGAAGCCAGGTCAAGATTTTGCAAAACTCAGAAGATACAAAACAAATCTTCATTTTGAAAGGCTGGAAGATGAGTTCTCTGAAATGAAGGTATTTTTCTTCTTTTCTCAAATATTACCTTTTACAGAAGGATGCTGCAGGAAGTAAATTTCAACATTAAAAGTTGTCATGATGTCTTGGAGGAAGGTGTGAAATCTTAGGGCTGCAGGAAATTCTAGAAATGGCTGCAAGCAAGTCAGCAGGATGCACAGGGGAACAGGCACCTCTAATAGGACATGCAGCTCACCCACTACCATCACTGAACGCTTTTTTCAACCAAACACTGAATTTCCAGCTGCTTGCAACAACAACAGCATGAAATGTCTGAAATTAAAACACATATCTGAAGTCAGGATAGCAACAACATGACATGGATAAAGGTAAACATCAGCTTTCTTAAAGAGAGATAAATACAGTGGTCTTTGGGGACATGGGATTGCTCCTTCCAGGCCCACTGGAGGCAGAGTTTCTCATGGCTCAAGCCAAGGAGTTTTCTTATCCTCCAGTCCCATAAAAGCAGGATGTTGAAATCCTCTGTCCCCAGATCCCTGACTGAATGCGTAGCACCACTCTAAACATGCACTCACTAACTGTAAACAAGGCTGGATGCACAAACCAACTCAGCAATTCCTTAGAACGGGCTGGAGACAACATCTGTGTGAAATGGCTGGGGCAGGGACTGATGGCCCCACGCTGGGCTGAAACAGAGCCCTGTGGCCTGTCCAGGGTGGGAGGGAGCCCCTGTGGGGCTTAGTAGGGACAGTCAAGACTAGAGATGCTCTCAGGACCATGACAAGTACAAGTGAAAAAATATATTCCTCCCAAGTCTTACATATAAGCTTGAAGGGTATTTGTGTCTCTACCAGAAAGGTAGATAATATCAGCAACAACTACTTCTCTCAGGTAAATAGGGTAATGGAAAATGATCAAAATAAGACCTACAGTACAGTAAGCCATCTTTTAAAATGTACATGCATCACTAAGTTTTATGCTTAACAGACATTGTTCGAATATACCTGTATGAGGAGAACATCTATGTTACAGCACACACTGTAAGAAAATGAGTGTTCTTGAGTCTGGTACAAAAACTCTGACTCTAATAGCACTCATTTGACATTAAGTCTGACATTAGATCCACTCTTGGGCTAATAAAGACATTTTCAGTATTAATGAAGCTAATCCAACACTACAGATTTCTGCCTGCTCATTACAGTAATTTATTCATAAAGTGTTCAGTTGTTCCTGGGAGATTCTGATGGAGAGCTGTATTCAGGACAGACATTTCTAGGAGCATTTCTAAACTGGTTTCTGGCTTATCTCTTTTTTTTTCCTTGGTGTCTTTGTTAAGCTTCTTCAAGCAGCCAAAATGTGAAAACATAACCCTAGTCAAATATTTTCCAAAATAAATCAATGATTGGTGGGAATAAAAGTTTTTAACATTTCCCATTTGTGTGTTTTTGGTTCAGTATATCTCCAGCTGTCATATATTTTGTGAGACAGGCTGATATAGAATAAACAAAATCCTGAAATTAACATAATCAATAAAGACAATATTTATTAGTAATTTGAAAATATTTTTAAAACTTCACACTTTCTGTCTGGAACTACCAGAGAGAAGAGAATTTGAGCATCTATTTTCAAATAATCACTTACAGGAAAATAATATTTAGAATCTAGTGTAAAGTTTACATAAGGTAACCATGACTAACAAGAAATTAGGGATGACTATGAAAGCAAAACTGAAAGGTGACATTGCAATAACTTAGATCATCTAACAGGAATATTTCTAGGTCATCTGCCTCTGTGTCTGCCATCCCCACCCATAACTAGTGACATGGCCACTAACTCCCAACATCTCACCCGAAAAGTTACCATTGCTGCTCAGTGATGTGCATCTACCAGGGATGACAGCAGGTATCCTTACTCATGTTTTCCAGGAGAGTGATTTTGGCACCCTGCTGACCAGGAATCACGCAAGTGTTATTCTTTTTCCTTGCATACTAATGCTTGGGGATACATTGAGAACCCAGCTACATACCTATGTGTTCATTGGCTGCACTCTTAGAGTAGGTGCTTAAACATTTGGAATGACAAGGCTAGGTATCACTATACATTAAAATAATTTTTGGTTCCCAAAGTGTGAATCACCTTCTAATGTAAGCATCATAGTTGTTTGAAACAGCGTTAAACCACCGCTCACTCTTTGTATCTCTTACATTATCTCTTTTACTCATTTTTTAGTTGATAACTTCTCTAACAGATTTTTGTTCTTCTTAACATTACACTGGAATTGCCATTATGTAATGCCGTTTAGATGATTTTTCCATTATTCTGCTTCCTGGACATCAAGCAACAATTTGATCTATTCAGTTCTTTCTTTACACTGAAAGAACTCAAGAAAAAAACCAAAAGATTGTCAGTTCTAGATTCTTCATGAGCTCAAATTCTCATGAAATACTTTAAATTTACACCTAAAACCCAATAATAAAATTTTGAGCTTTTCGAAACATATAGTAAATATCTCTTGAATCTGTCAATATTAAACTTGAATTATTAGAATCCATACAAAAATTATATTACTGAAATGGATTTTATTTTCTAATGGGAAGCAGTACCTTTAAATATTCCATACAAAAATTATATTACTGAAATGGATTTTATTTTCTAATGGGAAGCAGTACCTTTAAATATTCCACAAGGAAACCTTAGGAGGAAAAAAAAAATATCGTCCTAAACAAATTATTAGAAGAGCTAACTTGGCATTCCTAAATGCAGAACTAATAGCTTTACTCTTACAAAAAACTTCTACAATTAAGGAATTAATCAGCAATATATTAGTCTTGATTAAAACAAGTCACTTCTAAACTCAGGGAAGTCTTTCAGACTATTCTAACTTAATTCATCTTGACATTATGCTACTTTAGGTTGGGTTTTTCCCTTCTAGAAGTATATCAGAGTAGTAGACATTAAATCACTCTTTGCTGTTATCCCTTTCATTTCCTACCAGCATCCAGGCTTCTTCACCTCCAGTATTTTTCCTCCTGTTAATTTAAGAGGAATTCCTATTGTATAGATTAAAAATAAAGATTTAAAATTGCCAATTAGTCTGATCAACATCCTTACACTTAAATATATATGTAAAGTTATTTCACTTCACCGCCAGCTGATATTTGTTTACTTGCTACAAAATTAACTTTGGATGTCTGATGTCTAACCTGAAGACGTCTGCTGTTCATGTTTCAGCTGAGTGTGTAAATTAAGTGGAATGGACAATTGCCTAACCGTTAACTTCTGCTGGTGGTGATTTTATCTCTGACACACCTAAGTAAGTTAAATTTGGGAAAAAACCCTTCTTTCTACTCTATTTAAATTTCCAAAAATTGCTTTCTCAGACAAGCATGAGCAGGTGATAAAATTCCATTTCTTATAAAATTATTTTTCTTGTTGTTGTTGTTATTATTCTTCTTATTATTATAAAAACTTCTCTAAACACAAGAATCCAGTCTTGTCATTGCGTAACTGTCTGCTGAAAAGCACTTTGAGAATATGCAGAGGAAGGTAAAGATTTGATGAATTGCAGTATTAGGTCAGTAATCAAGACAGATGATCAGCTTCTGAGAAGGTGTGAAAAAAGAGGTCTTTGATAAACAGGCATAAAAAATAATGGGACAAAACACTGCATGTCCTGTCCATAAAAACATGAAAAATAGGATAGAGGAGGAAACGGATACTTAAACTCCAGAGTATAGTTTAAAAATCCTAGCAGCATTGCTAGAGAAATAAAAGATTAAATTAAACAAAGAAAATTTGGAGGTTTTTTTACCCCAACTTTACAGCATTATTGGATGTCACAACTTCAGAAGAGAAGAATCAGTAATCAGCAAAAGAGAAACGTAAACTCCAGGGAGTATATCTTTTGTGAATCCTTTAAGATCCTTTTAACTATGGAATAACTTAGAGAATCTCTTCAGAGGGTTTTTCTGGGGTTTTTTTGTTTGTTTTTGTGAATATTGCTGCTGTTAAGTGTTTGGGAGTTAATAACTCCATTGAGTTTGCATGGCTAAGATTTGGTAGCAGGGGAGCTACAGGGGCTGCTTTTGTGAGAAGCTGTCAGAAGCTTCCTCCATGTCTGGCAGAGCCAGTGCTTGGCAGCTCCAAAGGCTCCAAGGACTGCTCCCTATGGAAGAGTGGCCGATGTTGCAGCAGTTTGAGGGGTGCTGCTGCTGCCCGTGGGAGGGACTCACACTGCAGCAGCTCACAGAGAATTGTCTCCCATGGGAGGGACCCCACGGTGCAGCTGGGAAACAATTCCTCTGACTGAGCAGCAGGAGAAATAACGTGATGAACGGACCATAACCCCCATTCCCTATCTCACTGTGCCTTTGGGGGGAGGAGGTAGAGCTTGAGAAGGAGGGAGGGGCAGGGGGAAGGTGTTTTGAGAGCTTATTTTTCTTCTCATTATCCCACTCTGATTTTGTTATCAGAGTAAATTCATTTAATATCTCTAATTCTTCCCTGATTTACCCATGAAAGTATTTAGTGAGTGATCTTTCTCCGTCCTTATCTCAACTTGTGAACCTTTTGTTATATTTTCTCTCCCCTGTCCAGCTGTAGAGAGGCATGGGAGAATGGCTTCGGTGGGTGCCAGGCATCCAGTCAGTGTCAACCCACTACAATAACTTTATTCAGCATTGTGGGGCTGCCATGTCATAATTTATTCCAAATGGTAGGTGCCTGTTTTATTAATGGACTTGTACAACAGACCTTTTGCATTCTGAAAAGAGACCATGGTTAAACAGTGCATGATTCATTGAAGATCTGCAGTCTATTTCCCTAAATAGCTATAAAGCTATGCATAATTTTGGATGTGAATTATTTTACTGCATTTATATACAAAATACTCAAAATAGCAAAGGTGTATCCTCAACAATCATTTTTGAAATATGTTCTTGGAAGCCTGCCACTGATGCCAGTTTTTAGAAAATGTTTACATTGATTAGTTCCCATGATAATAGCATCTATAAATTGATTTAAACAGCAATGAGTCAATGAGTGACAGACTACCTTCTTCTTAAATTGGCTCCAATGGTTATGTGAACTGATCCTGTTGTTAGAAAGGCAAAGCAGATGTTATTTTTTAACTAAAACAAGCAAAGCCTCACTTCTCTGTTCAGCACTTGTTAAATTCCCTAGAAGTTTTCAGCAGAGCTAAAATAAGGGTTATAAAATCTGTATTGTTTTAAAAATTTATTAATCTATAATGACTTTCTAAACTCCTGTGCCTTTGCAGAAGAATAATTAAGTGATCCCTTTGGTGCTTTTTAACTCAGAGTATCATATATCTTTTTATTTAAAAAAAGGGAATGATTAAATTTTCTTACTTTTAAAACAAAAATTTATAAATTAAATAAATTTAGAATAATAAATGGGCTATTTTTTTTACAGTATTTAGTCATGAAAGTTAATCAATTAAACTTTCCTCTTAACAATTGTAGTTCCAACAATATTTAAGTATTTCTAAAAGACAAGGTATCTATTTCCATCTCTCTCTACATATTTTACTTCTGGTAAATATTGCATTGTTATAAAATGCAGGACGTACATCCCTAACTTTTTAGATCATATAATATAGAGAATGTCTTTTTTTGTGTGTGTGATCCAACTTTAGTTTCATCATTGAAAGTTTTCTTCTTATATTTATTTTCACTATGTTGTAAGCTGCAGTTTTTGCAGTATAGGGCAAAAAATACAAAAATTTTCAATTCTGAGGCAAACCAGTATCTCCTTAGTAGCTGTAGTTCCTTCTGTTCCACATAGCCTGCTTTCTCATATAGTAAATTAGCATTGGAACAACACTTGATGACATGCTTGGCCTCTTGTTATGTGAGGTAGTTCAGTCGCTGCTTGAAGCAGTGTGAAATACCACTGTTGTTCTCCCAAAAATATTAAATAATATCATACATATATCTGATGAAATATTGAAATGAATATAGTTTTTTAAAGTTTTCACTGAAGTCAGATTTTTTGAAATTTCTTAAAGCCATGGACACAGCCAGTAGATAAAACTATGTCATAAAGATATATTTCTAATGGCTGCTACATAAATTACTGTTGAACATTGTATTTGTCTTTAAAAAGCCTCTTGAAATACACTGTAGAAGAATGTAAATCCAAACTAATGAAAGGAGTAGCACAGAATCTACAACTATTGGTTAAAAATTCATATCTTAAATAGTAGTTTTCTGCTAGAACATTACCTCCATCCTATTGCACCTGATTTCTGGGCAGTAGTGGAGAATTCACAGAATTCACAGAATTCACAGAATGTCCAGGTTGGAAGAGACCTTCAAGATCATCGAGTCCAACCCATGGCCTAACACCTCAACTAGATCATGGCACTGAGTGCCATATCCAGTCTTTTTTTAAACACATCCGGGGATAGTGACTCCACCACCTCACCAGGCAGACCATTCCAGTATTTTATCACCCTTTCTGTGAAAAACTTCTTCCTAATATCCAACCTATATTTCCCTTGACACAGCTTGAGACTGTGTCCTCTCGTTCTGTCAGTTGCTGCCTGGTAAAAGAGACCAACCCCCATCTGACCACAACCACCTTTCAGGGAGTTGTAGAGATTATGTGATAAAAGAAAAAGGAGCATTCTTCTAAAAGTTGAGGATGAAAGAAAAGTCATGGATGAAGGACAGGGACACTAGGTGCCTTCTCACAAGAAATCAGCTCAGCCATCCGTGCTGTTTCTGTGAAACTATAAAGGCATTGCCTCAAATCTTGGCTTTAAACAGAAACAAAACAAAACAAAACAAACAAACAAACAAACAAAACAAAACAAAACAAAANTCAAAAAAAACAAACAAACAAAAAAAATCACTGGTTTCCTCAAATGCCTCAAATGCAGATAATCCACACAACCATTTGTGTGGTATAGTTAAACCTCAGATGCTTAGAACACACTATATTCTTCAGGCAGTCAACCAGGACTGGTCTCTGATGCTGTGGTTTGGAAAAACTGAGATCTCTTTATTGAGAATATCCGTTGTATTCACATTGAAACCCATTTTTTACCCCATCTGAAACATTATAATCAATATCATCATTAAAACTGCAAGTGTGTCTGTTTTATTCCTCATATATTCTTTTAAGGTGAATCTTAGAGTGGAGGGTCCAAAAAATGCTGATAAGGAAAACCAGCTTATAACAGAAAACTAACTTTTCTGAAAGAGATATTTACAGTCTAACACATTTAACTACATATACATATCTGTAAAATATGGAATACAGTAATTTATGCTACCTAGATAGGATAACAATGCATAGAGATAGGAATCCTCTCTTTCTAGGGTGTAGGGCCAATGTTTTATCTACTGAGCTGAACAGTACCAATATCATTCCAGCAGACTTATTAGCATGTGATGGTTGGTTTCTTTTCCCCAAACAATTGCAGCATATGCAAACACGTTGCAAAGAAATCACAAATCTCCCTCTGAGGTCATTTTTCGTTGTCCCTACTGCTTGCTTAGAAGTACATAACCTATCACCAGGCAGTATAATAAAAAGTATCTACTTCTGTTATAAGTGGCCTTTTATTTTGGGCAGCTGTCACCACATCAAAGAGCTGGTTTAAATACTAATTATTAACCAGATCAATGAAAACTCCAATGCTGTAAATATGATAATTGCTGAACAGACACAGATGCGTGCTGCAATATAGACAAAATTCAATGATGCTTTCTTCCTGAAAAGGGATTGTTTATGGTTTGAATTTCTATTTTATTTTTTTTACTTTGTTTCTTTCCTGATTAATATTGGCATATTTTTGTTCAAAGTAATGCCATGATTCAGCATAAATAACTAGTTCTACAACCATTAGAAATTCAATAAAGGAATAAAACTAATCCCTTGAGCATAAGGTTGACTCTAGGTTGGGGCACTTGCCTTCCTGGGTGTAGAAATTTGCAAGAGCAGCCTAGAGATTTTTGCATGCTTACTATGGGAATAGTAGAAGAAACCCAAAAGGAACTGTATAGTTTCTTATCCAGTAGTTATTACTGCAAAGCCAATCCTCCATTTAGCTGCTTAGCATGCACGTATTTCCCATATGTCCATTCAGTCTTTAGTCAAAAGTCAGTTATAATGCTTGCTTTTATTTACAGAAGAACTGTCAGTGAAAGCAGTTACCTTGACAGCTAATATCCTTTCAGTGTATCTCCTCAGTATCCAGACCTTCCCAGCACATGGAAGATGCTATTCTACCCTTAGAGTGACCACTGTTTTCTACCTCCTAGTTAGAATTTCTATTCTTTAAATATGCTGTTCTCTGAGAGACAGGATTTATTCCCTCCCATTTTGTAGCACATCCTCTGCAGTGGTAGCACTGGCCTAAGGTGGAAAAGTGCCTGAAACAGGGCTATTCAGTCTGTTACTGGGCATGTTTCTCAAAGGAGTAATTGGAATTTAGAGGCCTCTTACACATTCTTGCAAACACAATCTTTATAATTCTTTTTCTATATCATTTACCAGTTCTACTTGCACATCAAAACAAGTAAAGACATAAATATAAAATGGCTCTAATAGTAATAACATCACCTGCAGCTGCCAGGAACAGTTTGTACCAAGGAAGCTCTGGGCATATGTTGATGTGACAACCATTGGCAGGGTTTGGTTGCATATGCTGCATTGTCAAAACACCTTTTTAACTATCTCAGAGGAATTATGCTATTTTCCTCTTCATTTTGAAATAAAATAGAAAAAATGAGTATCTGGAAAGTTTCTTATACAGGAACCACAATGAATTACGCTTTTTTTTCCCCTCCTAAGTTTTAGTACCATATCCCTGTGTCCATGAGATCTGACTTAACTCCTTTCAGGGTAATATACATAATGTCATAGTTGTATTGTAATATTTTCAGAACTGTAGATTGATAGCCTGCATGTCTAAAGTAGTTAAGATTGGGTGTTCCAGAACATTCCTTACATGCGAACAGAAGAAAACGTAATGCTTTCTTCCATAAAGAGTTAGACAAATCATATGCATACATGCACTTGAGTTTTTGTACATGTATATGTACAAACATGAACTCATGGAATATCTTTAAGTATTACCTTTCTAAATACTAGTGAAACTGAAAAAAGACTCACTAGATTTCCCCAGAAAGACATTTTCCCATCCATCCTTGAAGCAAAACAAAAGAAGCAAACCAAAACATAAAATACAGACCCAGTCTTGAAAAAGACTTTCTTTTTCCAAAACTCTTGGAAAAGGGATGAGTTTAGCAACCTATCCAAATGAAAAAGGAATGGGTCCAAGTTCATTAGAGTCAGAAAGATTCTTTCCATTAACTAAAATAGGTTTGAGATGAGACTCATGGAACGTGTTTTTTAGTAATTTGTACTAAAAATGTGAAAGGAATGACAACAACATATTAAAATTGCATCCTGAAAGTGTGCTTTTGTGCTATACTAAAAAAAGATGCTAGACCATTTTTAAAAAGAGAGCTCATCAAGGCTGTTGAATAAGCAGAGTAGTAGCTGTCCAGATGCCATAATGAGATTTATGTAAAATATTGCATGGGCAGAAATTATAATTGCTTTTTTCGTTGCTGTTGTTGTTGTTGTTGTCACAGAAGAAAAATATTCATTTTTCGATTTCTAGCCTTGTGAAGTTCAGTTAAGAGGCAGAGATTACAGTTTAACTCTGGCTTATCACTACCTATATGGCAAATGCATGTATAAAAATGTATATATACCTGGTAGCAAAATTTCCAAGCCTTAGCCTAAAATGAGATGATACAAAATATTTCTATGATATTTTCTATGAAATTTCAGGTTTATGGGCACTAAATGCTTTTCAGTTTTAAACTTTATATTTGAAAATCTCTCAATAACAATTATATTAAAAAAAAAAAAAAAAACAAAAAAAAAAACCAAAAAACACCTGAAAGATAATAATTCAATTACAATAAACGCTCCTGACAGCTGTTTGAAGAAAATTACCTAACTATGCTGAACTTATAGTAAGATAATTCACAGTATGAAAAGACAAAATAGCACCTTCACTTTGGTCTTACCTCAATCTCAGCAGTTTACATTTGGAAATTGCAGGTTGCTTTATTTCATAGTTCAAAGGATGAGAACACCTCTCCTACAGGAAAAGGCTGAGCCAGTTGGGGCTGTTCTGCCTGGGGAGGAGAAGGCCCCAGGGAGACCTTGGTGCAGCCTTTCAATACTACAGAGACCTGTAGTGACAGGACAAGGGGTAATGCTTTAAAATTCATATGTTTAGATTGAATATAAGGGAGAAATCCTTTACTCTGGGAGTGATTCTGATGGGATGACCTTGGCTGTTTGCCAGGTGTTCACCAAGCTGCTCTATCACTTCCTCTTCTCAGCTGGACAGGGCAAAGAAAACTTAACTGGGCTTGCAAGCCTGAAGGAAGGAAAGGGGGAGGGAGAATGCAATACAAGGTAAGCCATTTCTTGCAAAAAAGCTTAGATAAGCAGTAGAGA
>VZTR01013728.1:486368-502774 GCA_013400775.1 Chaetops frenatus | reverse complement strand
ACTTATAACCCACCCAACAAGGAATAATTCATGTCCATCACAGGGTAAAAAAAAGAAAGACCTAATTCCAACTCTTCATGCCTCTCAAACATCTTAAAGAAGCAAAATAGGGCACAAGCCCAATTTTTTTTTGCTTTTCAGGTCTCCTTTAAGAGCAGAGACAGCCATGATGCAGCAATTTTGGAGGTAGAGGCAAGTAAATGTTTCACTTCTTGTAAACATTCCAGTAAGTTTTTGCAAATCACCTATTATTTGAGGAGACTCTGGTTGAAAAAGAACTTCAGCCTCTCCCCCTTTACTAAATTTGCTTTGTATGATTCTGTGTGAGGAAGAATATATTTAAGCTTTTATTGATTATTGACAGGTTTCACATCAGTTACACACTGTTGCAATACCCAATTGGTGTAAAAATATGTAGGTCTAATATGAGTAAGGTTTTTGTGATAATAATTGTTGAAGTTTTTTCCTTTTTAACTGATCTACAAAATGAAAATTTGTTGGGTGGGTTATAAGTTATTTTCTCTTTAGAAAAATAAAAAAAGTGTTGATTGTTTCCTACTTCCAGCTGCTGGTGTTCAAATCAGCTCTTTGGCATTTTCACTATGGGCAGTTGAGCAACCTCTTAGTACTGGTACGAAACCTGTAAGTATTTCTGTGCTAGGAACATTTCTGAGAGCTCATGTTGAGTTCTTCCTGGTGGCATCCCATCATCTTGAAGGCTGTATTGGAGTTACAGGAAAGAGCTGTCCATCTGCTTTGCTGAAATTTTTTTGGACCCTCCCATTCCTTATTGTGAATAAAACTAGACAGTTAGCATCATTGCATAAGAATGCAGGACTGCACATGTTTGGCAGAGTTTTGCTTAACTTCTCTTTTGGGAGGTGGCAACAAATGTTCTAGTCCCTGTTAGAGGGTTACAGTGGGAGCAGCAAAGAAGCTGGATTTTCGTCAGCTAATGTGAGAGAATAGTTCAGCAGGCTTAAAAAAATTGCTAGTTAATAAGCTGTATTGATCTAAATTAATACCTGTGCCAGTTTGGGAAGGGAGAGGACAGGAAAAAGGAAGTGGGAGGTCAGGAGCTGTCAGTTGGCAGTAAATCCTTGGCATCTGTTGGAAATGCGTTTTGAAGAAAGTTTTAATGCTTGTGCTTTTCTGAAGAAAAGGAAATGTTTAGGATGAAGAAATTGACCTTTCTTCTACCTGTCTCTCGAGGATGTGAGCAAAGTGTGTAATTATTTTTGTCCTCAATTCATGTACAATGCTGTCTTATTTTCTATGGTGGCTGAAACCAATGTAAAATGTAAGAAAGGCTTGCACATAATGACCTTTTCTACCCAGTCTTATCTTCTTCAACTTTTGTAATTCAGAAGTATATTAAATTAAACCATGAAACTTTCATTTGATTTTTGTGGGGAGACAGATAAGTGTGCAGTCTGAAAACCTGTATAATGGATATTTTAATGAAAGAAGCTTGGAACTTGTCTTTTGAAGAGTAGAAGGAGTTAATATTTTTAGTAACTTTTTGCATGTTTCTGATAACGTACTGGAATTTGTTTAAAAGTTTTTCATTTTAAAATAGTGACTTGGGTAGCACATCAAGGATTTATTTTGTTTCTGTAGCTCCATACTACAGAATGACATTCTGTACTGTAATGACATTCTGTTTACCTCTTTTAATCTGTCCAGTATTTATTCATGATATTTCTCTCTGCATTAATATCTTTGGTAGCTGAGGGAAATGTCTAGCTAAGGGAATGTGCTGAAAAAACAGAACTTGAACTTTTTCATAGTAAGCCTTAATTTTGGATATTATGGTGACTTGTCATAGAGCTCTGATAATTTGGTTAGTTACAGATCTTAGTTTGTACACTCAATGTTACTCAAAATGATGCAAGTGAAGATGTCAACAAATTCATTACTTAATGTGTTTTTTAGAAAATTACTGTCTTTTGCTGAATGTTTTTGTATGTTTTACCAGAATTTGTGGGTTTCAAAAAGTTCTTGTGAAGCCAGGTGTCTTTTTGGAAAGATGGTGATGTCTCATAAACAGCAGTTGTAGGACTGCTAATTGAATGGGATCTTGAAGGATGCATGTCTAGACATTTTCCTGAAGCCAGTATACATGTATATACTGTGATATTTGACTTGGAATCAAAATTAGGAATAGCTTTAACTTTCTTTTGTGCTTATGTATTAAGCAGGAGTTGTTTTCCAATTTAAAAAGTGGACATAATTTTCATGATTACTCCTTTACAAAAATTGTTTATTTCATTAATTTCACAAGGGCTTTATTTTAAACGTGTTGCACAGATGCTGTATATGGTAATGTACAGTATTTTAAAGGAACTAAAAAATTGGTGGTTTTCAGGTCATTAAGTGTAGAAAGTGAATAAAGACTTCGAAACCCAGACCTTAAGGACAGATTCATTGAAGGACCAGGGAGCTCTTTTTGAAAACCATCAGAGAGTACAAGGAGTCACAGTATTAAAGTCATAATTGCTATGTTGCTGNTTGGTTTGGTTTTTTTTAAATCACTGGATTGATGCTACCTGAACAGTGAAGGGGGATCCTAAACATCCATCATTTCTGTGCTGTAGGAAAGGTTTCCCTAATACATTATCAGCAGTATTCTCAAAAACAGTTTAATACCAGTGCCAAGCTGGTACTCAGCTATACAGTCTTTAACTGGCATGACTATTACTATGTTTTAATCCTTGAGAACATGTGGCACGTGCTGGAATACTCCTCATTCTGTAGTCATTATAATCAATAGAGTAGTTGCATGAAATTGGTGGTTAAGAAGGTTTGGATCAGTGGTCACACTTTGAGTTACCTAGATGGTAGCTTGGGTGTGTCAAATCCCATGTAATTGTAGCAAGGATTTGAGGCAACTGCTGCAATAAATCTGTAATTACAGACTGTGTGCAAGCTTTCAGTCTTAAATACAGGGAAAACTTTGTGTGCTGAGTTTATTTGAGGCAGGAGTTCCGAATTCTTTCAAGGACTCAACTTTAGTTTGTTAGCAAGTGTTTATTGTCAGTTCTGTACTCGGTGGCAAATTTGATTCTTCTGTATTCTTTGTAACAAAATTTCATTTATTTTTAAAGTAGAAGTTAGTTTATTTAATTTGCATTAATATCTTGCCTACCACTTTCCATTTCCAGACTTCCCATACAGTCTCGAACTGTTGTCCAGTTATAAATAGATTTGGTTTGTAAGTGCTTAGTTGCGTAAATTCGAAAGAATGGAACTCTTCCAGGAGGGAATGAAATAATTAAAACCCAAAGATATGCTTGTCTAATCACTGCTAGAGTAAATTTTTATAGTTTGAGTAGACTTACTGTTGAGCAAAAAAAGAAAAAAAAAAGAGAGAAAACATAAGGCTAGACTGTTACTATTAAATGTGTTAAAATACAACCAACTTAGCAGTGGTGCTAAATAAAATGTTATATTCCTTGTTCCAGTCAGCACTGTACTATTTATGGTGGGTCATTGTTGAAAAAAATTTTTAATAAACTATGGACAATAACAAACCACACTATTATTTGTGTACTGCTTGGAAGTATTACCATAGTATGAATCCAAACCAGACTACATAAAACTCAGATAGCCCTNNNGGAAAAACAAACTCAAGCAGAAAACTTATATGAATGGAGGCTCAACCTAAATAAAAACATTGCAATTTGCTCATGAGCTTTCTAGCTATAGAACCAATGAGTTAGTATATGGGTTAGAATGGCCATGAAATTCAGCTTTGCAGTTGCTTCTAACTGGTAAAGAATGTCTTGCCCTATATGGGCAACACAGTGTACTTGGTAACATGCTCTGAAGTTCTGCCACTTTGTAGCATAATGTCTGCTTAACAGCAGTATTCTGTGGAAAATATTTGTTGCATTAATCAAAGAATTTGACCATCTTTTCCAAAAGAATAGTGGACTATAGAGGGGGGCCACTATTTAGAGGAGAGGAAACCACCATATAAGCACTGAGGCAAGAACCCCAGGCAGTCATTTTCTTAATAGTACCTGGTCACTAAGATAAAGACCTTCTGTTATAGATAGAGTTTCAGGAGACCTACTGACTGCAGAATTAACTTTGGGCATCATTTCTGGTCTCACTTCTCTCTAATCTAAAATGCAAGACGTTCTTCTAATGCTTTTACAAATCTGAAAATTCAGAACACAGTACTGTGGGAGAAATGACTGTGTAAAGAAATGAGTGAATAACTGAGTGACATATTAATTATATAATTTGTTAGTGGGAATCACTCCTAAGTGATTAAAAAAACCTTAAAAAATTGGGATTATGTAATAAGGCAGTATTGGTACTGCTCTACAATGAAGAGGGGAAGTGGAGCTACTGAAACCTGGTTGAAGTCTCCTGTGAAATCACACATTTTTAAGAAGATTGCAAACCTTTACATCTAAGTGAACTTTATTTTAGAGTTAATCACTATGCTTGTGACTGACAAGGTTTATTTCTTTTACACACCCTTGCTTAAATACATGGGACATAGTGTGCTAGTTTCTCAGGTAAGCAACTGAGATGTAGCATTTGAAGTAGAAAGAAGCTGATTGCAGGCCTAACTTGGAGTGGAGACTGAGTTTTCAGAATACTTAACTTACAAGGGTAATTTATGTGTTGCAGTAAGATTGCATGTGACATACGTGGCACTTACAAATGCCAGCATGTCCACTGGGCAGCCAGAGCAAGGGCTCCCCACCCTCACAGCCTTTTGGGAGTGCCTGGGCTGCTGTGTGTCCTGCCAGAGGTGTGACTGACAGCTGGCAGCTTCCTACAGAAGGAGATCTGCCTGTGCCCTCCTTTCTGCTCAGCCTGCTACTTGTGGAATGTGTCACTGAGCCAGTTCAGCTTGCTAAACAGGCAAAACCTCAACTGACAGCAGTAGTTTGCTGCTGTGTTAACTGGCTCTGGAGGGCCCCAGCAAGAGCTGCTGCTGGTACAAAGAAGAGGGAAGGAGAAAGGAATGACTCCACTTCTCTTATGGGAGTGAGAAGTTACCCCTGTAGCTGTGTTAGACTGAAGTCTATGGAGGAAAACCCTTCTGTACAAGAAAACTCAGAAGAGTTCTGCCTTGGGATTTGGGACAGTGTCTTTCTCTGAAGTGACTATACAAGATCAGTGTTCTAATTATAAGTACAGACACTGTGTCTGAAGTTGTCAAGATTCATTTAAGCAACTTGTGGAAAAGTTTGGTTTATGTTTAGCACTTTGCTTTCTTGTTGGCATAAGAGGCACTTTTAATCTAAATGTACAGGGTAGCATTTAGCTGCCTAGACACTTGAGTCTTCTTGCTATCTTGGCAGACCTAGAGTAAGCAGGAGTACATCTTTGAGGAATTCTCCAGTAAATATTCATCCCAATAATTGAAACAAGAAAGGGGAAATAAGAAAAATACTAGGTATTCTCATATAAGTACTTGATACACTATTTTTTGCTAAGGTCAGGATTCCACAAAGCACTTCAGATTATGTGTGAGAGCTATTGTAACACTGATTATATCTATCCCCCTTGCCCTGTTTTTTCCAGTCTGACTCTGTCTGCTCTTGTCAAAACTTTGTTATTGTTTAGTTACACATCCAAATCACAAAGAATCATTCTTAAGAATTGCAAGATACAGATTTTGAGCTAAAGCTCTGGCATTGCAACCACATCAGCCTGGTCCTAGCAATAAAAGCAGATTTGCTTTCCTGCACGTGGCTTCTTTCCTGTATTTGGCTGCATTCACATAGCCCACAAGTAAAGTACTATTGGTCAAGTGTCACAGGTCAAAGTATTAAAGTTATATACTCTATCCCTTCTTCCCCCCAACCTGTCCCTAAACCATTCTGAAAAACTCAGCAGTGTTGAATGTTTGTTTCAGCTTTTTTTTTTTTTTTTTTTTTTTTTTTTTCAAAAAAATTTTTTTTTTGGTTTTGTAATTTGTTTTGTTCATTTAAGTTTTTTTTTTTTTTTCTGAGCAAAACAGTTTCTTTATGGCTTGGAAAGTTACTTGAGTTACTTGAAGTTACTTTACTACTACCTGGATATGTTTGGTTTGAGTCATGAGTCTCTTTTTTAATTGCTTTGACAAACAGTAAAAACCTAAAGATCACAATGTCCTAAAATAAAGCTAAGAACATATTATTATAAAAATAATTTTATTTCACATTACAGGTCTCAGTTTATAGAAACGGAACTTCATGTTCTTAAACCGAGGTCAAATTTTTGTACATATGAAAAGTAAAAAAATACAAACTTGTTACTTTTTACTTTCATTTGGGGGGGGGTGGGGTGGGGAGGAAATACGGAAGAATTTTCAGTATTATTTTCCTAAATTTGGCTTCTGTGCATCGTTTTATGCTGTACCTGAAACTTGCTTAGTATATTGCAGGCTAAACAGTAGTGCTTTTTAATTCTCTTGACATACTGAGGTTGTGTTAACGTATTCAGTGTAAGTTTCTATTAAAAATATTCTCTAATAACATCGTGGTATGTTTTCGTGCAAAACTTTGGAGTTAGTGAAATTTCACTTTTCTTACTAAGTGTTAAGCTGCCTCAGAAAAGATGTTAATGTTAGTAATGATGTATTATTGTAAATGTTAGCAGCATGGGAAAATGGGGAAGAAAAATTCTCCCTTTAAAAAGTTTAAGTTATTTTGTAACAAAAAAAGCAAAGAGTTGGCAGGATTATATTGAAATTTACAAAGTTGTCTTCAGTATACTCCCTTAAGACCTTCAGTAAGATTTACGTAGAGGAACCTCTATTGATATATCTTGTATTTTTTATCTATATGAGAGGCATGTGCAGCTTCTCCTTGAGGAAGTGCTAAAAGCAGAATGGTTGGATTTTCAAGCAAAGGCTGAGCCAAGGGACTCTGGAAGTGATAAGCAAATTAAGAGGAAGCAAGTAGAAGTGTGGATGTGTTGGCATTAAAATGCAAGGTAGCTGCAGCTGTTTATTTTGATACTTCCAAAAGGTCACTTAGCTATTACATTTTTTTCTCCTCATGATATTTCTTTCCCCTCCTTTTCTTTAAGTGGTTTGTAAATTCAGTTTGGGAAAAAAAAACCAGTCACTTATTCCTAATTATAAAAAAAAAAAAAAGAAATCTCACAAATTTATGTATAAATTACTGTAGTTTTGTCCGATTTGTAGGCTTATGATGTAAATGAATGGAAGTTTCTGGAATTCCTGTTTAGATAAAGTAGGAATAGCACCTGAAGAGAAGTGTGGGTTTATTTTGATACTTCTTGACCCTTTCAGTTTGTTCAACATCACTTATATTTGGAGCTGTCATAAAGGAGCAGGAGCCCAGGGGGTTTGAGGATGAGTTAAGCTGTGAAATGGATCAATTTAACACTGAACTCAAATTTCTGGTGAGAGGAATGTTAAGACATTGGCCAGGTTTGCTGTACGAAGCAGCAATCAAATCAAAACAAGACAGAGGAAATAAAACATGGAATGGAGAATTAAAAATGGCTGAAATTCAGTAAAAAGAGATGCCGCAATTATGTGCAGCAGTTGAGGAAATAAAATGTTCCAAAACATGTACAATTACTCTCCTAACCTAGGAGCTGATCATGTTATCCATTGTATACAACAGTATAATTTGCTTTATGTTTTTTGACTTGGCCAAGTGCTAGTGGCTAATACAACATAGGGTGCAGTTTTCCAAATACAGCATGCTGTAAATGGCATTCTAAATTGGAGTCAAGAACATTGTTTTGGGGGTTAGGGTTTTAGTTTGCTTGGGGGGGGGGGGGGTTGGTTTGGTTTTTTTTGGTTTGCTTGTTTTTCTCTTTAACATTAAAAAAAATCCTAGAGAAATTTTTGGGAGTACTATACTGTGTAGACTAAAAGACTGAGAAACCAACGAGCAAATACAGTTGAGGAATAGTGACAGCACTTTACTGTGAACAATACAGTAAGTATTCCAGAATGTGAAACCACTTCTCAGGTGTTTCCCTAAGTTCCCAAATCATTAAACCACAGTGCCTGTGATGCTTTCTGCCATTTGTGTTCATTGCACGGATGTAAGTAAAAGTTTCATATGAATGGAAAAACAGAAAACTGATTACCTTGAAGCCATAAATAAAGATACACCTCAGTATGCTATTTATGTGTTTTACTTAATCATTCACAACTGCAGAAAACTTCCAGTCCTAAGTAAAAACACAGGAACCTAAGTCCTGGTTAGAACCTAAGTCCTGGTTAAGTCTTTTATGGTTGGGCTGGGGATGCCTCTTCTTTTTTTTTTTTTTTTTTCTTTTCTCTCCTCTCACCTTTTGGGCAGTGATTCGCAGGAGGGCAAAGTGGGAAGTACCTCCTTCTGTGCTTCTTTGGCCCGATATTAGTGCATTCCTGGAAAAGTATGTTAAGTAAATTGAATAATTTACTATGTGTGCATAGTACATAGGTGCTGCTTGATAATAAGGTATATAAAAAAACACTTTTGTCATCCTTTTTCCATCTAAAGCTGAAAAATGGAATCAGCTTTATACTGATTAATAATGCTCATAAACTCATCGGCAAATGGGTCTATGCAGAAGTGATTTTAGAACAGTTGCAGGTTATTTTGACGTTAATTTCGTTAGTGACTGATGATGAATGGACTTGAGTCATGATTTCAAGTACACTTACTGCCTGTATTTCCTGATTAGGGAATGCTCTGAGGAATGTGTCCACTTTAACAGATTAGGTTTTGTTGGTCGAAGCCCTGCACTGAAAAATGTCTTTTGTACCTTGAAATTCAGAACATGAAGTTACTTCCCTTAAAAAAGCCATCTAAGGCTAACTCTGAACCAAGAAGACTTGCATTCAGGATTCATTGGTATTTCATTTTCTTTCAAGGGAATTGGATGTTTGTTTAGTGAGTGGTCAGTGTGGAAAAAAATCACAATATTGTGAAATGTTTCATACTGCTTATTCCCTTTTCTGTAGGGTAATAAAACCATACGTGGATATCAATGTAACTGTCTCCAAATAAAGTGTCCTATGCCAGGAACACTGATAAAGTGAAAATGTTAAAACTGTTACCAGTAGTCCGAAGTCAGAGAAATGTACAGTCTCAGACCTCTGCCTGGTAAAGTCTGTTACTTCATAGTAATCTCAAGTGTCGGTATTAAAATTGCATTCATCTCTAACAAATATATCCAGATACTGAGTTTACACTGTGCATTTCATTTGCTAAATTCTCATTTATTTCTCTGTGGATACCGATGCATGCAAAACTTTACTTTTATCCCTCAGCAGTGAAATATTCAGTCTTAACATGCTCCTGGGCTTTGGTAGCACTCGGCAACACAGCTTGTTCCACAAACCTTGTGTTTCACACGGGCAAGAAGAAACTCCTGGGGAGACAGAGTCTTGTTGCCAGTTGGACAGAAAGTTCCCGTTTTTGAGGAAGTTTCTGCTGGCTGGGCTCTCCGGAGCGGTTCCCGTGCAGCCCCAGCCCTGCGGCGCGGGGGGTGAGCGCTCCAGCTGGGGTGGTGACAGCGCCTTCCTCTGCTGCCAGCAGCCCCCGAGCGCTGGATCTGCCCGCTTCTCTCGTGCTGCTGTCAAACAGCGGCTTTAGAAACGTCCAGGGTGGTGTTCTGAGCGTTTAGGAACCATTTTGACTGCAGGGCAGATCTGAACTTGGGGCGGTGCCTGGTTTGAAGTTTCCTGAGCACGAAGTCTGCGTTGAGGCTTTGAGGCAGAGAACAGAATGCTCTTGTGTCCTCTAAACATTAGGTTGTTTCATGCCGCCAGATTTTTTTATTTAGAACAGTTCTTAAAAGATGCGTTAGATAATGCCCTTTGACAGTGTTTGACAGCTACTGGCTAGTTTAATGTCTGCTGGAAGGCTCCCGCTTTTTCAATTCAAAATTGTCTTGGTGTTGGGACTTCGTGTACAATAATAATTTATAATTAAAGACATGATAAGTAGCACTAACTTGTTTAACAGTCAAAACAACAAGTATGTGACTGTTAATTTAAGCAATTGATCAGTTGTTTCTGTAGGTGAAAACTTGGATTAAAAATTCTAAATGTGGAGTAAGCTGCCATGTTCTCCCTGACCAGGGACCTCAGCTGAGCTTTGTAACCTTAGTTTTTTTACCGGCTTTCTGCTTGTGAACTGCTGCCATTAGAAACTCAGTAGGAGCAAAAGTCTGTGTTAATTTGCCTGACTGTAACTGCACAATTAAAGCAGTTTATCAGCAGGGGTTAGGACAATCAGTGTGTTCTGATGCTTCATGTTATAAAATTACTTCTGTTGTTCAAACAGATACTGTAATTAGTGCATCCTTTTAAGCTGGTTTTCTAGGGGGCTGGCTTGGAGTTTCATCTGATAAAAACCTCTACTTTTGATACTTACCTAAGCACTTGTTTTGTTTGCAGGCCTCGTCTAAATTAACAACTTCTGTTGAAATGTTAATATCAGGACTGTATCATTCAAATACGGGTTTGGGGATGGGTGGGTTGTTTTTCAGGATTTTTCTTCAATCCAGTCTTTTGTACCAGTCAGTCCTGTCCAGACCTAAGATTCAGTCACAAAAATGGAAGGAGGAGACCCCGATTTACCGTTGTTACTTTAATAGCATTTAATACGCAGATGAGCAGGTTACCTTATACCCGTTAATAAAGATGATTGTGTTCTGTCCCTGGCACGTGCATAATTGGATTTCACTTCATAGTTTCATGAGACATGGTGAGACAGTGTTTTAAGGGGCACTTACATGTTAAAATATAGTCCCTCACCTTCTCCTTTTCCCAGTACTATACAGCGCTGACCTTGTGTTGGCACTCTGTAGCCCTTTATGGTTGTAAACTCCCTTGTCCAGCAGAAAATGAGGGGGGGAAGTGGGGAGGCATCTGCTGCATCAGCACATAGTCTGAAAGGCTGGTGTGGTGCTGGGGCCAGTCCCAGTGGGAGCAGGAAGGGCTGCCTGGCAAGGGCAGTGAACCTTAGGAAGCTGTTACACTGGTCAGGAAAGGATGCAGTAATACAACAGTAAGAGATTATCCAAGTGATTTTTGCTTCATTACGTCCGGACTTCTCATGAATACGGATCAGCTGGTGTGGAATTATTTATAGACTGAATGGTTTATTCCTTGCACAGTGTTACAGAATCTTCTGGATGTTTGTTTTGAACTGTCTCTGCAGCAGAGAAGCCATAAACTTAAAAATACAATTCTGTAGCGCAGGTTGGCAGAACAGTTGCAGGATCGGAAGTTTCATTAAACAACACAAGACAGACAACTCTTGAAAAGTTGGGAGTATATGACTTTAGGGCAAAGTGCATTCTTCTGAGAGTCCTATGACTTGATTTTACCAGTTCAACTGTGTCAACAAAGGGTTGTAAAATAAAATGTAAACTGTACTGAATGGTTGAGTAATGTTTCTCTTGGACTTACTAATTCAGATATTGTTGCATGGCTGCAATATCATGTCTTACTTAAAAATACTAAAATTAGATAGATTAGAATTTATTTACAATGACCTTCTTTGTGACTTTTTAGTTAATTTCTGTTTCAAAATTGTTTAAAATCAATATGTTAGCTTTATTTTTTAAATTCACACAGGTTCTTCTGAACTGCTCCTTGAATTATTTTTGCAACTTTGATATATA
Organism: Chaetops frenatus; assembly: GCA_013400775.1. Lineage (NCBI taxonomy): Eukaryota > Metazoa > Chordata > Aves > Passeriformes > Picathartidae > Chaetops > Chaetops frenatus. Next base: position 491,158 of record VZTR01013728.1, on the reverse strand, counting down.
TGTGTGGATATTTTCAATATGGAAAAGAAATATTCACCTAGAACTACTGTTAGTTTAATGTACCTACAGCACAATTTATTAGACAAAATATATTGTGAGAATTTTACTAAATAGCTGAATTTCTTTTCTCCACATCTTACCTCCTCCATTTGACTGTGAGAAGTGGCTGTGAGTGATTATACTGTTTTTTATATCTTAGGATAATTTTAATTAAAGTTCTTACAGTGTACTTGAATTAAACCCTTGTATGGTTTAAAGGACTAAAGCTATTCTGATGCCTTTTAATTTTAGCATTCAATTTGACATTATATGAAAACATTCTTCCCTTTTACTCTATCTTTTCTGTGGTTTTTGTCATTCAGTAGGGAGAGCAGCTTCTTTAATAGGTTGGTGAAAACAGAATTTAATAGCCTATCACTTCAAGATGAGTGAGAGTACTAAGGTTCATTTGCAACACTTTCTTTAGCTGGTGACTTTACTTCTTTAAAAGATCCCTGCTGTTGGTACTGAGCTGGTTTTGCATTTTTTTCGTGGCCTACATTACAGGAAATTGTATGAGATGGAGTGGAAAACAGTGCATAGAATGGAAGCTGCACTTGTTTTATTACTATAGAATAGGCCATAGCTTTCTGAAAAAAGTGCCATGTGGGAAAGTTGCTTCCACTCTTACCACATAGCATTCATTCTTTCATTCATTCTGTATTGTCTATGCAATATTTCTCTGGCTGCATATAAACATATACTAGAGTAGCAATTTTTTTCAGTATTTATTTCATTTTTAATGGCATTCTGACAGTTAAAAATGTCTGGATCCTACTTCGCCAGTTTCTAATTTGTCAACTTACTTTTCATCAGTTGGCCATACTGTGAAAGTCTTAGGGGTGAGAAAAAAGGTTTGAGATTTTTTTTTAAGTTGATCATAAAATATTTTTGATGGCTTTCTTTGCGTTGATATTTTCCTTTTCTAACATTTGAATAATTTTTAAAATTTCAGTCAGCCTTGACTCTTCTTTCATTTGGGTTTGAAGTTCTTTGAAACGTATTGGCTAGACAGAGAAGAGACCTAACTTTCTACTCTGTTCTAGAGGAGTTTTCAGTCATTTGCTTTGTGTGGCTTACAGAGAGCTAGTAAGCTGCTGTCTCGTTCTTGTTCAGTTAGAGGTTGAGGAATTAAGAAGAAAGCTTTGGGGTGGGATATGAAGATGTAAATAGGAATGGCCATTTAGACCTGAGATGCAGGAGGTGCAAGTTGAAGTTACTGTGGTGTGGTGAGGTGAATGGAAAATATGGGATACAATTTAACAGTGAGTTGGACTGCAGTAGTTACCTTCATGGAACAGCCTTTCTAATACTTACGTTTGATTTTATAGATTCCAGTCAGTTGCATCCTTTACCTGCTTTTCTGCTTCCCGCTAAATCCCTCCCCAAGAAAATTCTTGTAGCTATGCTACTTTTTTTTTTGTGCAGCTAAATTTTGACGACTTGTAGCAATATTTTTTTTTAACAACCTAATACATTGACCTTAATAGCAAGATAAATATTGAGTAGTCCATTATTGTGCATAGGTACTCTGAGGATTAATGAGTGTATATGCATAGGCAAGAGAATGAAAGCAAATCTGTCTACAGAATTAGGCTATATTTAAGGATACTGAAATTTCTGCCAAACAAGAAACACAGTGAAATTTCATCTGCCATTTATGTTGTCCTTAATGTTTTTTAATTTATCAGACAAGATAGTTAGGTTATAATTAAGCTTTTCTAATATTATGGTTCCCCAAGATTGTGGCACAAATCACTTTACTTTGTAGTTTTCTGCATCTTCAGTCTCCATTTTTCTTGTATAATTCCTCCATAAACAATCTCCGGGATGCAGGAAGACTTCACGCTGCCAATTGCTTCTTGTGTATGTAATATAATTTTGAATATATGCAGTTGAATTTCTTTTTCCCCAAGTCTTAGTCAAGTTTTCTGATTTTCCTGGTGCTGTTTCTTCCTTCAGTGTGCATGCCCTTCCTGCTGCGGTAGCAAATGTTTCTTTCTCAAAATAATTTGCATGGCAATTTCTATTACTCCTGACTGCTTTTTCAATAGGTAGACCTGGCAACTAGGCTGAATTGCTCAACAGTTGCTACTGAAGGACTAGGGGCAGTGGGCACACTGAAAGGAAAGAAATTACATTTAAGCCTAAAAAAAACCGTTTCTTTGTTGTTGTGACTGAACATGGGTTGAACACTGAACAGGTCTCCTCGGGGGAGGGTATAGAGTCTCTGTCCTGGGAGATGTTTAAAACCTGGCTGGTAGCCACATGCTTGAATTGACCCTGCCCTGAGCACAGGGTTTGGATTGGATGATGTTCAGGGTCCTTTCCCATCCCAGACATTTTCTGAATCTATGAAGTGAACTGGTTTATCTTACCTGCAATTCACTTCAAGACTGCCACATCTTGGTAGTTTCTTTGGACCAAGTTATGCAACAAGGCAAGCTGTAGTAATTCTTTCCTGCGCATATTTTCACCATTTTCTCCCCCAAAAAATTCAAAAGAAAACCCTAATCAACCTTTAAAATCTTGGACCGTATTTCATGAGTCTTCAGAAATATACCTCCCTACTTGTGTTCCAGATATATTCAACTTTCCTGTTCAGGCTTTACTATAACAAAACATGGTTGAGAAAAGATGTGTTCAAGACTTGTTGCACAGGAGATTAGTTTAATATAAATAAAGATTTTACCTGGGGGAAAAGATGTTTTTCCAAACCATCCTTCTGGGATTTAAAAGAAGAGTGAGGTAGCATGAAAAAAGGTAGCTCTGGACTGCAAGAGGTTTGCAGATTATCTCTTTTTTGTGAGTGTAACTCTGTTACATGTTTTGCACCTGACTTTCTATTGGAACGAATGAGCTAGTAAAGACTTGAATTCCCCAATTTGGGTAAAACCAAACAGGTGAATAATCAAGTATACATACTGCTATAACATTCAACTAGCATTTTCAATCGTACAAGAGACATTTTGTGGAAAACTGTTAACCCACTAAGAAAACCATCTCGTGAGACAGAATGGGAGCACTGCATGCAATCAAAACCCCAGTGCATTGAGGTGGAACATAAATTGGCAGCCCATTCCAAACTCTGTTTTTTCTCTTTTATTTTTTAAACATAATGTGAAATTTTATTCTCCTTAGCCTTTCTTTCAGTCTCACCATTTGACTTAATAAATAGCACTCTCATCAACAGGGCCTTTATTACTGTACTTCATAGCCATAGAAAAGCTTATCATAGTCATACACTACTTCAGTTATCTTACTGATAAGTAGTTCGTATGATTGCTTGTGCTGTGAGGTCTCACCCTAATAATACCTGTGATAATAAACCTTACACACAACATGTTCCACCTAAAAGTAAATTAGAGGGATAAAAAAATCTTCAGTATCATTTGTTTGTCCTATATGCAGCTTTTTGTTCTCTTTTTAAACTGAACAAAAAATCTCATACAGCAATGGAGTAATTTGGAGTACAGTGCCAGTACTTGATGTAACATTAATCTGAAACAAGTTTTTGAGACTTTGCACCATATTGTTTTCATTATGAGAGAAATGGATACAACACCATAAAGCCCCTTTATGTTTGTCCACATTATAAACATGGTGCTGGATGGTTAATGATATGGTAGCTAAAACTGCAATTAGGTATTCCTTGTCTTTCAGAAGCAGAACTTGCTGCTTTACTTGGGGACACCTTTCCTTCTCATTTGTGCCTCTTGGCCTTTTAAAATGTCTTATATTTGTTTTGCCTGCTGTGACACTGTAGTTGTGCAGGTTGTCTTGCATCTGGTGCTAGTAACTAGGACCTTTCCCATTCCAACGGTGTGTCAGCACAAGAAGAGGTAGTTGCACATTCCTTCCTCTGCCCTCTGCTGGTTTAGGAACCTTCTCTCATTCTTCGTACCTGTAACATATTATTTGGTATACTGCCTCATATTGTCACCATATTAAAAAAAAGCTGCTCACTCCTGCTTTGGATAAAAAAAAAAAAAAAAGGAATTGTTTAAAAAGTAATAGTGGAGTTTTGATCACAATTGAATAAATAAGTTGCAAATACCTTGTCATAGACAGTTCTTTCAAGAATTACATTTCAACAGAGAACATGTTATAACTCAGCTGCACGTTCTGTATCAAAAGTGAGGGTTATTTTTGTCTCTGTTTGCAGCTTCTGAAATTGGCAGACCTATTTTTACAGCCACCTTTGTTTAGAAAGTAGACAAAGAGAACATTAAAAACAACAGAACACACCATTGTAGCTGATAGTATGGAGCAATGGAGGTGCATGTTACATACATAGTGAAAAGAACTTTCAAAGTACTGATTCTTTTACATATGTTTTCATATATCTCTCATGGTTCAGGTTTTTTCCCCCCATTTTTATCCTTGTCTATTCCACAAAATGTGACTTAGCTGAATTAAAAATAAGACACTCTAAGGAACAGTGCTCCCTCAGGTATGTATGAATGTGAGGCACTGCAAACATTTGTTGGTATTAAATCTTAGAGCATTTCCTCAATGTATCACATTTCTTGGAGGGATTTTTCATGAAATTTGGGCGGAAAGACACATTTGCAATTAAAAGAAGATGAAGTAAAGTGTGAATTATGGTTAAGCCACAAAGGTTTATCTTACAAATAGGATGCTCTTCTATTATATCCAGCTTTTAAAGTTTTAAATAAATGAGGATTGTTTATCTCGGCCTTTTTATAGATTTAAAGTTGTAATAAACTTGTTTTTGAGCCCCCACCCCT
>VZTR01013728.1:459474-470596 GCA_013400775.1 Chaetops frenatus | reverse complement strand
TTTTTTAAGTGAAAGCTTAACTTTCTCAAATGTTATGAATCAAACTAATGCACAATTTAAAGTCATACTTTGAAAAAACAAGTATGAGATGTTAGCTATTCACTTGAGATTAAAAGAGAAAACAGACTGTATGTTTTGAAATAAAATGCCTCACACGATCTCTCTCCCTAACATTATAAAAGCTGGCTTCCTTCCCTTTTGAGTAACTTGCTAAGAATGTGTCTTACTTTAGCGCATTTAGTTTTCCTTACTGGTTTTGGTAAATTTTCATGTGGAAAAGGGAAGAAAAGTTGTTGTAATGTTTACTATGGGTATGCTTGCTCCAAAAGAAATGGTGGTATGACCAAAACAGACTAAAATTAATGTTTTGGGAGGACAGACTACTGTCTTCATTTGCTATAGAAGAATCAGTTAAGCCAGGGTTTAGGATTTTCCAGTACACTAAAGTGTTAGTCCAGAGACAGGAAATGTTTATTCTCTTCAGCATTGAGCTGATGTTAACATTTCAATGAAAGAGGGAACAGCTAGGGCAAAAGAGCAAGGGTGCAGTCATTAGTTTCCTTCACATTTTCTCGATTAAAAATGACAAGGGGGGGAAAAGCTTTGCTACAAAATCCGCACATCCCCTTCTCGAAATAAATAACGCTGTAAAAGCGCCTGGGTGGCTTTTTAAAAATTGAAGCATTCTCATGACAGAGAGACAGTGGGATTTTTTGCACATGGAGTTATGACGACACAATACTCAGTAGCATTTTATGTAGTTCCTTGAACTGTAGTTTAGACTATTATATGCAGTATATAATAGCAGTAACAAGATCAATTAATTCAATTTGAGAGGTGACTAAGTACCTTCAGTAGTCGGCACACTGAAGTTAGTGGTTCGGTTGTCTCCTTCGCTGTCATGCAGCTGGCTTTTTGCCTTCCTCAGTGTTTGTTCTGCATGACTTAATGAATAGGAGATGCTTTGTCTTTGCAGTCTTGGAGCCTCTCTTGTAAAAAGCCGTAATGTGAGAGTACATCCCTTCCTGTGCACAAAGGTGTTGCTGCTGTTCTCTGCCGTGCACAGCCATTTTAATCTGAATGCGGAATCTGTCTGGGGACCCGAGTACAGTAATTAGCAGTCTCTTCAGAGTGTCAGAGCAGAATTACCATTGTAATGGTTTAGCAGGAGGATAAAAGGATTGAATTTGGGTCTGCCTTCCTGCCAAACTAAATGAGTTGCCATGGGAATTTTCAAATATAAGAGGCGTTTACTTAAAGCAATTTGGCGAGTTTGAATAAACTCATAAATTACGGGGTTTAGAGGAGAGATCCCTGCTTTCTCTGGCATGGGCTGAACAGCAAAGAAGGCTGTTAGAAAGCTGCTTACATTCTTAATGAGAATAAGTTGATCCATGCTCCCTTGCAGACTATCAGCTTATTAAGGCTAAACTGTTTCTGCTAAATACAGTACAGTAAGCACATTTTGAGAGACAGTTTGCAACAAATCCCCAGAGTAAAAGGTAACATCTGATTGCTCTAAACATAAATTGAATTTCCTTTGCTAGATTAGATCTATTTTCAAGTAATGCTATTAAAAATGGTTCTCTGTATTGTTTCAATAAACATTAACCTGCTATTGATTTCAACTTTCCTCTGTGCATGTAGTATTTATTACAACACTTGTCAGATCTGCTTCTGAAAGGGGAGGGAGGGCATTGAGGTTTCTTTCGAAAACAAATAAGGTCCTATGGCCCTTCAAACTGTTGGGTTTTTTTTTCCTCAGGTCACATGTAAATGTTTTTCCAGCTCAGGCCTGCCTTCTCTCTAAAGGGAGTTGGGCTTTGACCTGCTGACTTCTTTGTCAGCACCGATGCTATTGAAATGTGAGAAGATGGACTTGGTGCTTTCACAAGTGCCTCAAGTGATGAACATCACTTATGCTTGTTTAACCTTCAGTTGTGCTCAAGAAGTCAGCTGTAGTAGGCTGTAGAACTGATGGCCGGTGTTTTGCACCGCTTGTTTGGAAGCATGTGTTAATGTTCTCCCAGCCACTTAGATCGGGTTACTTAAAGAAATAGGGAAGACTCTACGTGCTTGAATGCTTTGGTACTAGCTTTAAAAGTGTATATTCAAGGACATGTCATACTTGAAACAGTATGCAATATTTTCCCCAAAATAATTTATATCGGTTATATAGCTTAAGGCTGAAGTGTTGCCTTGTGATCCTTTCTAGTACATATCTCAAATCTTTGCTCATCATAACTATTAGGATATAGAGGTGGAACTAATTAAAAAGAGAGCAGTACTGCCTTAATGGCAGTAATTTTAACTTTCGTTTAAAGCCGTAAAAATACTGTTAGAACTCCTTGATATAATCTTACATCACTAGCAGGAATCCTGTAAATTAGCAATGGAAAATGGTGAATTTGTGCTGGTGATTCAGTGGTTGAACAGCTGCTAAGTTCTAACAAATTCCTGAACTGTTACTAATGATGCAGCTGAAGCTGTTTGGTAGCCTCAGGGTACTGTTTCTGTGAAACTTTAGAAATATCTCCCAAGAAATAAGAGGACAACAAGAGCAGCATTTACTAATACTCATAATTTTGACTGTTCATTTAAAGTTACTTTGAGAAATATTGTCAGGGATTTGATTTCATCAGACTTGTTCCCCACTCCAATAATTTTCTTGTTTCTTAGATGAGTTACTGGAAGGCAAATTTGTATAATAAAATAATTATAAATAAATATTTACAGTAAAATAAAAATATTATCTAAGTGTTTCTGAAGAGGCTTGAGAAACTGAAACTATGAAAATTTCTACACTCTGTATTATAAGAGGGTTGCTAAACGATTAGAGGACATTATCAGCATTAAAAAAAATACATAGAAAAGGCAATGCTGCAGAGGACTCTGGGATACTGGGTTGAACTGAGTGCATCACTTAGGTCCTTAGTTCCAATATGCTACAGCAGATCTGCAAATCGATGCTATTTACAGAGATCAGGCAGTAAAAAAAGCTGAAAAAATAAAAATGTATATATTGGTATTACAGTTTTCAGATTTCATACTCTGGGAATTTTTCTACATTTTAGAATTTTGGTTCAATAGGTTGTGGGGCTTGACTGGGACCTATATTATTTTACATCTTGTGCGTTCTTCCTCTTCTCTCTACTTGACTTGCAAAACTGAGGTGAAAATAAGTGGCAGTGTGAGTGCAGGAAAAGCCTAAACTGGTGGGATTTCTTGGCTAGGTCAGATGTTGATATAGGGATATTTAGAAATTACTGGTGGCTGAATCTGGGCTACACAGTATGATACTAGTTTTGCAATACCTGTGAAAGGGGAAGGTGGGAATTAGTGCCTAGTATTTTACTCAATTTTTTTTAATGAAGGATTTTTGTAACCTAAAACTTACTGATTAGTCACATCAGAAACATCCTTCTCCAGAGAACATGAAAACATACATCAGGCAAGTTACCTGGTAGAAGATGCATTTTTCATTTGAAGGATGTTCTGTCCTTTGCCTCATGAGCAGTGTGTAGGAGAAACCTTATGGTTTTACCATTTAAAAGTATGGCATACAGAAAAAAAGTCTGGTTTTAGGTAAAACTGAGATGGGCCTGCTTAGATCTGAATCTGATTCCAGCTAAGTGATTTGTGATGAGCCTGTTTCATATTGAAAGCAAAAGTCCCCTTTCTGCTTCACTCCTGAATGAAGCTGCTGGCTAATTAATTTGTGGATGGATATAATAAAAAAACACCTACCAGATTTTTCTGTGTACCAATTTTATTTTCTAACTGCTGGAAAAGTAATGCACAAATTATCTGGAGTTTCTGGAGAGGTAAATCACCTTGTTGAGTGTCTCAGCCAGCTCCAGAGAACACAGAGAAAGTGTCAGGGATATGCACACAGAAAAGGTGGGAATACCATAATGGGGAAGAAGTGGGAAGCTATGCAAAGTACTTGTTCTCTGTGTTTAATTTGTTATATTTTGAGGGTTCTGGGCTCCTACTGGTCCAGGAATCCAGAGAATCAAAGATATGTGCATGCTGCTAAACCAGCAGGGATAGCAGCTGTTTCTTCTCTGGGCACTCCCTCCTTTCTAATAACCTCTCTTGCAAGTATTTTTATCCAGTCTCCATTTAATTCTGCTTCTACTGGGGCATTGTTACGTTTGTCTTTGATCTTTAGATTCCAACAGTTTGTTTCCTTCTGCAATTTTTTCACTTACTAACTCTTTTAACTTTAGAGAGCATGTTCTTTGCATGTGTATTGTAGGTATCTGAACTCCAGGTCAGAAGAGTGTTTATGTACTGTTATGCTAAAATCAACATTGCATGCAGAGACATGAAAACAAAATGCATCATCTAAGTCGTACAATTCTTGGCTAAAGACAGTCAGCTGTTCTCGCTTAGGGTAGTTCTATAGAAGAATATAATACACAAAAAAGGAAAAAACACCAATGAGGAAATGGATTTTGTAGAGGCCTCACACTGTCAAACCAAGCATTATTTTCAGTTTTGTAACATGGACCTTTGTAAGTGCTGGATGTGCTATCTAACATCTACGGAATTAAAGTTGCTGGTATAAGGTGTAAGACTGCCAGTTTAGGATGATGATGTTTGTAAAGAGGTTTGAAATTAGTTTTTTTCATTGTTTTTATAACATTTAGTGCAAATACCAAAGAAGTTCGAAGATCTCTGTAAAATATGAATGTATATACTTAGAGTAGTAATTAAATGGTTCAGATTGTAGCCATTGTTCCTGATCAGCAAATCTACAAATGGAGAAACACATTTCTCATAGTTTAAGGTAACCGCTAGAGGAGCATGATCACTACATTTGGCCAAGAGAAGCTGTAATAGTATTTCTCCACTAAAGGTTGGTATCAAGGAACAGGAAAGAAAAAAAAGGAGAATGATAGTAAGTAAAGAAATGGGCAAATACTATTTAAAAAAAAATTATAGGGGAATGAGGAATAAGAAAAATGAAATGAAGTACTTTGATATGAAAAAAAAATCCTTTAGTTGTCAGGTGGTGGTTTCCAGTTAGAAAAGAAGATTAAAGTGCTGGGCTTCAGAATTAGCAAGACTAAGACTCCAATTCCTCATGGAGTTGAGTCAATTGACACACTGAGTTGTCAGCTCCCATCAGTCTCTCCTCCCTTACTGGTGAGTCTGCAGTGAGCTCTTTCAGTTTGTAACCTGGCAGAAAAATGTACAGGTTTAAAAAACAATAAAAAATGTGTTGCCAGATGAGCAGGCTGGCACGGTTCAGTCCTGGGTACAGTGATAGATACAGGAGAGCAACAGTGAGGAAAGAGTAGGACTGTAACCACCGCTGGCTAAATTGGCTTAAAGTACCACAAAAGTGCCAGTTGAGAGGCTTTTTACAAGTTGAAAAATAATTTTTGACTCCTTTGACAGCAATGTAAAACCTCAGCCTAATCATCCTGAACTAATTTGTAGCCTGGGTGAAACTCTTAAGGATAACATTTTAATTTTTCACGTTCTGGAATCAACTTATATTTGCTAGGTAAACTTGTCTGAACTTGTTTCCTCTGAAATGATTCTCCCTAAGTTTTTCATCTGATCGATTCCCGTTCCGTCGTCTGTTTTTCAGAGTCTTAGCTTTCTGAACTCTACCATGCACGGATGCACACAAACTTATTTTTACGCATTCTGGAACTAAAATTCCATTAATTTATCTATTTATTGGAATTGCTTCAGAGTAATATACCTTGCTTTTCACACGTTTTCTTAATTTTAACTGAAAGCTTAAAATACACTTCTTCTGGTTTTGGTTTTAGATTTTTTTTTTCCCTATGTCTTAATTTTTACACACATTAAGGGAGGTTTTTACTGCAAAGTGCTCTGTATAAGAATATAGTCCATAAAATTACAGACTGTGTGAATTTAAGTATTATTTTGAAATATTAATGAGATTCTGAGGCTCAGGAGATTAAGAGGCACTGAGGTGATTTTTCTTGTAGTAGAAAATGTATTTTAAGCTGCTTTTGCTTATGGTTGTGCACCTTGTCTACTACAATACAAAAGTATAACTCTACTGTCACTGAAAGACAAATTAATGCTATGTATTTCTAACCTCTAAGTCTGAATTTGTTTCTCCTAAAAATTGGATTAGAACAATAAATGTTTAGGGAACCAGGGTGTCTGAACAATATTCAAACAAATTTGGACAGAAAGATGTGAAGGATTGAGTCAGAAATCTAGAAATGGGACAGTTACTTGTTTATCAGGACTGAAGGGTCATTCTGAAAACAAGTGGAAATTTCATATAAATACAGGGTGAGAGTGAAGGGCAAGGCACTGGTAGGTAATGTGTAAGAAGAAATTAAGTTACCACTGGAACAGTTTGATGTTATTAGGGTGGATTCATATTTTTAATATCAACATTGTTTGTTCTCCACAAAGGTCCTACAATATGCATCTGGCATTTAAGGTTAGTTAGAAGCTACTGGGGAGATGCTACACAGAAATATTTCAGGAGTAGCCTGTCAAGAATGGTTTCCTGAGCATGACATGACAGCACTGATCTAGGATGGCTCAGTGGCTGCAGTTTGTTTCAGCCACAGTTCAGGTACCCAGCTGCTTAGAAAATGAAAAAGGAAAACCATTAAATGAAGTTCTGGTGTAATATCTGATCTGGAGTCTGTAGCAAGCTGTTCACATGCAACACTATAAAACATGCAGTGAGAAGCAACAAAGAGAAGCACAGAGGTCTTGAATATTCCTGTCCCAGTATAGCCTTTAACTTCCAGTGAAATTTGATCAAATTTGTACTGAGTCCTGCTAAATGGTTACCTTAGTGTCTATGTCTGCTGAGGAGGGAGATTTTTAAATTAGTGTGTAGAACAGCAGGGAAGAATGGTCAAATTAATTATTAAGATAGGCCTGATATATACTTCTCTCATTCTAGGATGGAGGGTTACACTTAAAGAACTTAATTGTCTAATCATACAGGCTCTATTATTATATAGAAAGCAAATCATAATTAGTTGATTGTGGAAATGTAGGATTTTAGCAAAAAAAAAAGGATGAAAAAATTCTGGTCAGCAATTTCTTTGGGGATTTTCCAAGTAGGTTAACCAGTCCTTTATTTTGGCAAGTCTCTAGTCATGTACCTCATGATCTCAGTACCTTCTGAACTGAAGATGATGTTTGCTATACCACAGTCTCATTTCTCCATGTGAGCTGTCACAACTTATACTTGCTTGTGAGACGTAGAGTTCTGAAACATGGCCCACAAACAAAACCGGTATAGTTTGATATTTGAATAATCTTCAGCAGGGGGAAGAAAATATGTAGGTTTTACTGCAGATTCCAGAAAATACTTTTTATAAAAACTGTAGTTTTATTTAGTGGGGGAGGGAAGTAGGGTAGAAAGAGGGTGGTTGTTGGTTTTGCGATTTTTTTCTTGTTCTTGGGGATTTTTGTTTGGTTGGGCTTTTTTAATTTAACAAGTTTTAGGAAAGTTATATATGTTATAAACATAGGTTGCTGAAATACAAATTTCTTTTGCAAATTGGTGGATAACGGAAAGGTATTTTTATTGGAACTTGGTATCTTTTTCAGCATGTAAGGGGTATTTTTTAAAGCACTAGGAATACTTTTAAAACTAAATTTTTGTTACTTCTGATGTCTTCTATTTTGAGTAATAAGTATTTGTAACCTGGTCTTAAAATCTAGCAGAATAAAATCTCATACACAAAGTAGAATATCATAAGAAACTGACTTGGTATTACTACATTATGAAAAATAGGTGGTTCTTATTTGTCAAAATCTGGATGAGAAATACTGATCTTAAGGTACATAATTAATTCCCAAAGCCCAAAAGGTGAGTATCTTCAAACATGAAGTTGGTTTAATTTTCTTTGACACTTACTCCAGCTTCAGCTCGCTTTTTTTTTTTTTTCCCAAGAACTATGATGAATAATTAAAATAAGACTTATGTATGTTTGAATTATTCTGGGTGATTACACTGGAAGATTACGTGACTACATTAAAAAAAAGTCAGATTATCATCACTTCTGTTATTTTGGAGTAGGTACAAGAAACTGAAGTATGTTGCATGATTTTCACGATTTACTAAGAATCCACTAATATTTTGTATCTGAAGTTGCTAAGATTAAAGGAATTGATTAAAAAATTAAAATCTGTTACATGTATATTTTTATGTAATATTTGCAGATGTCAGAAGTAACTTGGCGAATTGAGACCATATTCAAAGGCTTTCTAAAATGTTCTTAATGCTAAATTTATGTTATGTAGAATCAAAATAATGATACAAACTGATAGGCGGACCTTCCATGGCTTCCCTCAGCTCCTAAGTGACAGCGTGAATAAATGTTCAGGGCTGGCTGGAGTCCAGAAGCTGCCTTTTGTCAGTTCGTGATCAAACCCGTGCTTTGCTGCCTGCTGCTCCTGGGTGACGGACACCTCAGAGCACCGACACCTGTCCGTCCGTGGCTGCCGTGTGCGGCTCAGGCTCCCAGGCCAGGATGGCTGGGCTCTCTCTGCCTCTCCTCCCTGGGGCAGGGAAGGCCGCGGGCCGGGCACCCACCGCCGACTCCGGGCTGTGTCTGTCTGAGGGAGGAGGAAACGTGGCGCTGAGTGCTCAGCTGTGCCCAGCACTGCCGCGGCTCCCGGGGGAGGAGGCGCTCCTCAAAGGCCCTTTGTGCTGGCCCCTGCCAGGCAGCGCCGGGTCTCGCTCCTGTCTCTGGAAAATAAGGGTTGGCCGGTCTGTAAAAGCTGAAAAGAAGGCTCAGTAAATAGCAGAGAAAGCCCTTTCCCTAGCAACACGCTGCCTCGAGCAGCCCGAGCCTTCGAACGGAAGGTCATGTGATTGACATATTTGTCCCCTAAAGAGAATGCACACAATTAGTTTTTTCACTTCTCTGTATTTTTAATCTGTGTGAAAGTGGGTTTTAGCAGCTATACATGAGGAGACTGGCCAGTTGGAATACTATCACCCACTTCTGGGCTTCATCAGCTCTGAGAGTTCAAGAACTGGAGAGGCATCCGTGGTGTTTATGGAAGAGCTAATTTCGATTTTTAAACAGTATTTAAACGTTGGTATTAGAGTACCAATAAAGTGCACATGAGACACGTGGTGTTAGATTCAACACAGCTATGAGCTGCTGGTAGACATGTAAGCAGTTGGAAGTAATTGTGAGCTCTTAGTACTCACTAACTTTTTAGCAGCTGTTGAAAATTACTGCAAGTATATCCTGAGTGCATATCTCCTTTTAAACTTCCAATGTTCTGTTCCCTTAGTTGGATTAGAAATGTAAAACTTTAATTGGTTGAATTTTTGGGCATCTTATGTTTAAAACAATACTGTTTCTCTAGATGTTAGCTTTATGTAAAGTTCTAAATGAAACAGTCATTACATGCCTCGACCTTAGAGGTTGTGTGTGTGCAGATAACAGTCACTTTGAAAATAAAACCATTAATGCAAGTATTTTACAAGAGGGAATGTAGGTGGACTGCAGAAACAATGTTTTTATCCCACTTAGCTGTCATGATTTCTGTTGGAAGTGTGAGTAGAGCAGTTAATGTGACAGTTGAAGCTATTGGAAGACCACTGCTCCTTGAATACTAACATTTTATAACTGGAAAAGCCTAAACATTCATGAGTTTAGTCTATATTGTAATAATAGTTTTATTTTAATTAGTCAGCATTACATTTTCAGCACATGTCATGCTGAAGATAAAAATGTCTTAGAAGTTACTACTGCAGCTTGAATTCCCATGGGTTAGTGTACAACCCTGAATCCTGTGTTTAATGAAACACATGAGAGAAGATACTTAAAAGATGTGTACTAATTCACAGCAACAGTCTTCGTGCTCCTTGTCACTAGCAGTTAGTTTTCTTCTGCTGCTCTAAGGAGAGACACTCCTCACATTCTTTATCGGTTACTAAATTTGATATGAAATGTCATTTTTCTTGCTTTTTTTTTTCTTTTAATTGTTTCTGGGTGGGAACAGATTCAACACATACTGGATGTGTTTTCCATATGAAAACATGCAGTCATATCTCAGTGCCATTTTGATAATGAAAGGCTTTGTTTATGTAGGAAACCATTAGCATAGCTGGAAAGAAAACCATGTAGCATTGGGATCTCTAGAGTTTGCAACAAGATACTAGTTTTGAAACCCTTAAATGGAGTTTTTCCATGTCTCCAGTGCCATCTGGCCTCCCATGCCCCCACCTGCCCCAGTATTTGAGCTAGATGTCTTTGCAGTTTACGGTAATTTACAGCTATTTGGAGTGTATAAACTCAAACTTTTAATAGAGACCTCCTAGGATGACAGAGGGAAAATAAACGTTACAGGTCAGGCCACACTTTAATTAATCATTCCATTGTTACATTTCTAACAACTGCCTCTAATTTGTACCTGTTAGAACAACCACCTTCATCATAGGTCGTTTCGTAGCATATATTGGTTAAATTGTTTCTATAATTTACTGAAAACTCAGGATGGGTTAATGAATTTGGCCTGATAAAACTGGTACGTGTCAACACTGTCTGAGTGTTCTGGCACTGTTCAGTCTGTTCCAAAGGCTACAGCTGGAATAAAGACCTGCATAATATGGGTCATGTTTGCATTCTGCTCTCTTCAGATTCCTAGGATGCTGATGGAACTCAGGATGTTGCTGGTAGAGCCATATGTGGGAAATTTGTACGAGAGGCTTGCTTGATACTATCTCATTCAGTGTGCTTATAGTTTAACTGCTGTTTGCAGAATTAAAATAACCAGTTGTAGCGGTTTCACATTCACCTGCTCGCCTGCTCACACCAGGCGAGAGTGTAGTGTAGTGGTTTTATGAGAATAAGGATTAAGAGAAATGCAAAACAGGCCTAAACTTCAGAGATAAAAATAGTTTATTAACAAAAAACAACAGAATCAAAATCAACCCCCAAGTGGTTTCTTCTTCCTCCCCCCAGCCCCTCACCCATGATGGTTCCTTTCTCCCACCTCATTTATCTTCTTTTACCACCATCCTTCTCACTAACAACACAGAGAAACAAACTTAGAAAATCCCTGGTCAATTTACCACTCTTAAAATAGGCTTTCATCAGTTCAATTGGAAGAAGAGTCTCTCTTGTCTCAC
>VZTR01013728.1:445754-459279 GCA_013400775.1 Chaetops frenatus | reverse complement strand
CTACATGAGGTGCCCATCTTAAAATTAGCCAATCCGTGGGCTCCTCACCTCTGCTGGAAACTGTCCCGGCGGAAGTAGGAAAACAAAGAAACCCCCCCCCAGGAAGGAGAAAAAAAAGTTGTTGTCCTTTAAACCACAACACCAGTGAGGAGGAATTTTGAATGTCTAGCATTCCAAAACTAGAAATACCAAAAGTAAAGTGTTTAGCTCTGAAAGTTTTTAAGCAGGGCTTGCATGTTGCTAAAAATAGGTCTGATGCTTTAGATTGCATAGATGGCTTTAAATTGATAGGTATTTCATTTGAATCTTAATACAAATATCAGCAGGTGTCTGTGCTAGCAAATAAATCTGAACAAATCTCAGGATTATTCTGCCTTTCTAAAACATTTTAGAATGTACTCTGATTTTTTTTTTTCCCCTTTAGAATTTTTAGGGGTTAAATGTGTATATTTGTGTCATGAAAGATGCATTCCTGTTACGGAGCTTTATGAATTGCTGAAGCTCTCCAGTGTGATGTATAGAGATTCTTAACACAGATTTTATTAAAAACATTAGAAAAGAGGTGCAAGGAAAGTAGAAATGATAATTTTTAAAAAAAGGCAAAGCAAAAAGCAAGTTCTGAAGTTAAATATTACTGAGGGTCTAATTTAGCTTATTTGGGGGACTTTCTTTTTTTTTTTTTTTTTCCTTCTAAGCCCAAACCCCTGTGATTTAAATATGAGCTCATCACATCTGTCCTGAAGAAATGTTGACCTGTTGCAGTCAAGCAAAATTCCCCCACCTCAGTCTGTTAACGGCCTAGTGGGTATATATGGGGAAGCAAACTTGTAAGTTTCATTGATGCTGTATTTCAGTCTGGCTTACAATACATGCTTCATGTTGATTTTCTGCACCTTATCTGTATTTTTCTTCCTGCAGAAATGGAAAGTGGGGGAGGGAGGGCATCAGGACTCTCAAAAGTATTACTGGTAAGCCAAGTATCATGATTAAACAGGAGTATGACAGATAAGGTGAGGGGAAGTGTAAAAAGATAGGCTGCCTTTTCCCCCTAGTGTATCTTTAACATTATGACCAATGAATTTGTCAAGTGAAACAGCACAAGTCTTCTTTGCATATCATTTGAACTGAGAGCTTGCTTTGAAGAAGATAAGCAGACTGTGTTGCCCAGAAGAAATAATGATGCTAATTTATCTTTGGCTGTCCTCACAGCCATAGCAGTGTGTGTCAGTGTTGAAAAGGAAATGGAGAAATAACTGAGCTACAGTTTACCACCTGTTCAGTGCCATAGGATTGTTGATGACATACAGGACTCTGAGAAATATGGCTGGTCTGGAAGTCTTTGTCTCAGAAGTATTTGGGAAAGTTTCCTCTAATATAAGAATAGCTGCCAAACTGTGACAGAAAAGATCTCTTTGACCAATTCTCCTCAGACGAAACAAAGCTATGGGGTAGGATTTTTGCTCCACCACCCTCAGAAGTGTATAATCAAGAATGAGAAAGTCTGCTACATATGTTTACTAGCAACTTCTGACTATCAATATTTACATTCTGGGCATGGGAAACTTGAAGGTCTCTGCCAGATTTTTTTGAGGGAAAGGGAGGATGAGATGTTTTCTTTAGTACTGAGTAATAGAGTAATTTACCAGAACTAAAAGCCTTTACAAATGTAAAATCTAATCTCTTGCAGTAGGTAATTGATTAATAGTTGAGGTACTCCCATTCTGAGTCTTACAGAAAAGCTCTTTTCTTTGTCTTTTACATCTAGTTACCTGTCATCTTGTCTAGGATTTTGTTGCTATAGATACATCACTTTCAACAACTTAGATATAAAAAAAAGACCTTCCAAACATAGATTTTAAACGTATTTACTTCAGCATCAAAAGCTCCAACATGTTTTAGCCCCTGTAGCATATTTTACAATATATTGATGCCTGAGATCTGGTTTTTTGTTTAATACATGTATGTCTAGGAATTTGTAGTATAACGTTTGTAAGGGGTTTTTTTGTTTGTTTTTAAATTATGAATGGAAGATTTTTGTACCTGAATGGAGATATTCATGTGGAATGACTGTTTGACTGGTGCATGGTATGTTAGGAATACTTACTGATCTACAAGTGAATTCCAGTGGAAGATTTTTCTTTGTCAGGGAGATAAAAGCATTCTAGAGCCCAAGAGTCCAGCCAGTGTCACAGTGCAAGCCTCCAAGCTGCAGCTGTTCAGCTGTAGAGCAGCTGGGGACTGCAGGAAGTCCCCTGGGACAGGAAGGGTGACAGACCCCTGAGGAGCAGCACTGCCTCCTGGATAAGTAGGATAAGATCAATGACAGTAAAATATTTCAGTGGTGCTATTGCTTTTTACCAAAATTCATGTTAAGTTAGTAAATAGTAGATGGCTTATACTATGCACATAGGCAGTCCAAAGAATAATTAAAGTCTTCATATTTAATGTGTGTGTTTCTAGGTGGTAGAAAAGTTATGTTTATTTTATTTAAATAAAATAATTTTATATTGCTTTTCTATTTGAGGAAGAATTTTAAGTATTTATTCTTGTTCATTAGTATAGTGTTCTTCCATAAGTGCCAAGTCCTCTTCTCTTTGGAGTGCATGTAAAATTATTTATTGCCTTACCTGCATTCTGAAAAATACAGTGTGTTCTTAGAAGAATTCTATACTTGAAGCTAATGTGTAGAAGGGTGCTTGGACTTGGACAGAATGTTAGGTAGCTGGAAGAGTTGTCTCAGAGGGTGGCAGGAGAGGCGAAGCTGCCGGTGAGAGCTGCTGTTCCACCAGCAGTGTTGTGGAGCAGGCAGGGAGGCAGCTCTGCAGGACAGGTTGCTGAGGTGCTTGAGAGGGAAGTGCTCTTTGGTGCTGTCACGCTGCTGGTCATTCTTTCCATGAGCCTGGTGGCACAGGCCTGCTGCAGTTGGCAGGGAAAGATGGAGACTGGGTTTTGACCTTTTTGTTCCTGGCTGGTCTGTCCATCGTTTTCTCTTCCACTTGCTGCTCTTGCTCTGAGCCTGAAAGGACAGAACTGGAACAGCTAATAAAGGACTGGTCCCCAAAACCAGACTTCGCTGCATTTTGGACATGATAATTAAACTGTCTGCTTCCTTTCCTAGGGCTGGGCTAACTTCAGTTCATGAGAATTCAGCTGATGTGCAAGGATATGACAGGATTGCAAAAACATCATTGAAAATGCATGACATTTGGAAGCTAGACTGTCAATGAAAGTCACTAGCATCACCTAAATACGAGGATCTGTTTGTTATGAACATAGAAGAAAAAAAGTGTATCTGTTATATTGTCCAAAGCATTTACTTTAAAACAAAATGAGCATTATATGGGGAAAGCATCTGTGTTTGTAGAGATATGTTGAAAGCCTGCCTTTCCAGCTCTGGTAATAAAGAATAAAAAATACAGAGAACATTTTGAGACTTACATGTGTGAGACTGTAAGGCTCAAGAAGCTCTGTCAGAATAAGGTATCCCAGCTATGACACAAGTGAGTGGATTGTTTGGTTTCTGAATTACCTGTGCTGTAGTGATGTTCCTTTTGGGTCTGGCAGCAGTATGGCAGGGAAGTGTAGCCACTGGCTGTCTCCACTGGTTGCTAGCTTCTGGATCTCTGCTCTATCCTAAAAACTGCTACTTGATCCTTCTTTTAAATAGTGTCTTTCTTTCCTTCTCAGCTGTAATTTGTTACAGGCTTCTCAGAATTGACTGTACACAGAATCTAACAGTCCACCTTTCACCTCTGAAAGCTGTTGTCATCTGCTGAAGTCCTTAATTGACATTGCACAATGAAGACATTTACCTTTGGAGTCTGCATGCCTGTCTTCTACCTGGTTAACATATGTATCTAGTGTGTGTATGTTTTGTGTATAAGTAACAAGCTAAACTTTATGATTCTCCTTAGGGCACACTGTAGGCACACAAGAAGCAGAGACATTTCAGTGCCTAAAAATAAAGCATTTTTTGAAGGTTTTGGAATATCTGAAGTTGAAGTATAGCTTTGACACTGATAATCAAAAGAATTTGTTGTTTTATCTGAGCTCCCCATTTCATGACATGAAACAAGCTCTTACTAATAGCAGTTATATAATAAACTGCATTCTTTTTTGTGAAACTGTTGGTATTGTCCAAAGTAGGGGAGACAAGTGTGGTTTTCACTGGGCATTTTTATGGTCAGCAGTCTATTTAGTTTGAATTTGTGGATTTCTTAGGAAGTGTTTCCCAGAGACTTCATGTAGGTGGCACTTGTGTTTTGAGCCTTGCAATTATTAATCCTACACTGATAAGGATTAGAAAGCAAGTTACTTAAAATGATAGTCCTTGCTAGCATTTGGTCTCTTTTAGGTCTATTTATTGCTAGCCCAAGTAGAGTTGAGCTGCTGTGAGGAGTTACAGGCTCTGTGTTCACAGAACAGCACCCGGTGGTGTGTGCGCAGTTGGCTTTGTTAGGATTTACTGCTTCCATCTCTTTCATATTTGTATTCAGTGAGCATTTGCAAGCAGTTGCTTACATTTAAAGAACTACGTTTCAAGATACCATTTAAGGCTTTTTTTTTAAATCTGCATGTTACATTGTACATGATAAATACAAGGAAAGCACTGGAGATTTAAGAGGATGAGATGTTTGAGTCAATCACTTGAGCTTCAACTTAGTAATGCAAATCTGGTTTTAAGTGACCTTATTGATGTTTGCTCAAAGTAGCTTCCTTTTGGTACAAATGACTGGGCTTTGTTGCAGCTATTGTACAGGTAATGTACTGTCCCTTTAGAGATTGCCTTTGTATCCCTGATGCAACCTCTCTTTGCTTTAACAGAGAGTGCCTGCAGGAATGCCTGGAGCTAAGATAGATCTCGTGTGCCTCGTTTGATCATCTGTCAGCAAAGAAGTGAGAGGATAGGGCAGGGAAAAACATGTGCCCCTTGCTCTGTCACAGCTCTTGGAAATCTGAGGGCTTGGCTATTGGTGAAGGATGTTGAGGAGGAGAGCTTGGTGCCAGAGAGTGAAGGACACGACAGTGTGTCCCCAAGGGGCCTGGCCGCTTCTGTGACTTCACCATGAGGAGAGGTGGCGGGTGACTGTTCCGCGCGTAGGGTGCGAGGGGGTGGCAGGATTCTGAGCAGCACTGCAAGGGTGTGCTGAGCACCCATGTCCTGCAGAGATAGCATTGTGCAACAAACAGTGCCATCTCCTGGGAGGAGCTGGGACGGTGACCTTGCAGCCAGTGTTACACCTGTTTTTAAAGTGGTGGGATTGGTTTTCTGTTTGGGTTGGGGCTTTTTTTATATCTAATACACACTTTAAAAATCAAAGCACCAGAAGTCAAAAGTCAGTGTTAATGTCTGGTAGTGCAAGTCCACATCTTGCATCTCTTTTTTTTTACTGATACACGTTTTAAGGGAAAATTTTAAGCTGTATTTTGGGGTCCGTTTAAAAGAAGAAAAGTTTATCAACTGCTGAGCATAGTCTAGAGAAGTAAATCTAAAAAATAGAAGTTACGGACTTGATCTGCATTGTTTGATTAAGTCCACTGTTATTTCCATAAACACACTTCATAAAGCCTAGTAATTGCAACATCTTTTCTGATAGAAAGCGGTAGTGACCTATAGGAAAACATTAAAGTAAGAATGACTACTTGGACTTACATCTCCTTCTTTTGACCATGTCAAAAGGGTAAAAATATTTTCTGTCTTAAAATTATTATTCTATGAATAGTTATATTGGGAAATATTCACTGTGGTGCAAAATCTGGGATTAGGGTTACTAAAATTATCCTATCAAGTGGGATGTAATGTTCAGCATTTACTGAAAGTCATTAATGGTGTAGAGCAATCACCTGAAGGTCTTATTTGGAGGAAGTGAGCAATTTTAGTAACCTTAATGGAACTATATGGGAGATGCAGCTGACATTCTGAGGACGTTTTCTTGTTACACACTTTCAAATAAATAATTACATGAAAGTGAACAAAAAGCAAATAACAAAACACAACTTATAATGGAGGTGAACAGATTATCAGTGTTAAAAAAATCTTCATTGCTAAAATAACTTTGATAAGGTATGTCCAGAATGATGAGAATTCATGAGCCCTGGACAGGGAAATAGATTTGGATTTGCTTTTATTGTGTCATGATTGGATAGGTAATTTACCAGCAAAGATGCAATGGAAAAATAGTTTCTTTAAAAAAAGAAGATAAAATTATTTTGCATGTAAATTGTAAATCTGTTCTGTGTCATGTTAAGATTGCTAGAATTGGCAGATTTTGTATTCCAAAGGGTCTATGGTTATCCGACATTTCTGGATGGTACATTACTTAACTGTACAATTAATTTCTAGTTAATACCGTAATTGAAAGTGTATTTCCTTTTTTAATATTAGTGTCAGCTTGCCCTGTTATACAGTATTTGACATATAAATAAATTGTCTAACTTTCAGTATATTCTGAATGTTTACTGTGTGATAATCTTGGTGTTTATGCAAGTCCTCAGTATTACAGTTAGGACTTTCAATTTCTGATATTTGAAGGGAATTCAGTATTGATTCATCTTACCATGTTGATTTTGAGTTATTGATAAGAATCAGCTGCTAAAAGTTTCCTTTACAAGGGTATGTGGCCCTTGAGTATACCTCACAATAATTACTGTATTTGCTCAGATAAAATTTGAAAACTATTTTTGTCTTGGACTTTAGTAAATTACTAATCCATAGTTTGGGAGTAAAGTGTGTATAACAAGCTCATTAACTTGAAAAATACTGTTCCAAATACCTGGAAAATACTGTGTGGGTAGAAAAGTAAAAATGTAAGAAATCCAGTTTAGCAAAGGAAGAATGCAATGCAGCTCAGAGGAAAGCTGCCCTTTTATGCATCTGACTTAAGAATTTCAGCAGTGGCTTTCCATATGAGAGGCAAGGGGGTAACCTGACATTAAAGGAGACGTTGACCATCCCTCTTAGGTTTCCTATATCATAGTCACGTTTTCTGCTCAGCAGAGTGTAGACTAAACAAATGGTAGTATTTTTGGAAAGACAGATCAGAAAATCTCTGGTCTTAAAAGTGAAATTATACTGTTAGAAATGTTTTCATTATTAACTGAAAAAGTGAGCATTTTTCTGCTGAATACTACTTAATATTCATGCAACCTGCACAATACCAATGGAGTAGGTAACTTCAGGGAAGTAGTTTTTATTGAAGCAAAGCCAAGAGTAATGTATGCTGTGTAAATAGTAGTTATATCCTCATCAGGATACATCTGTGTGTGCCAGAATTAGGAATTCAGCCTCAGGGCAGTTGTCAATATCCTGTCTGGAAAGCTACTCAAAGACTGTTGTTTACTTCTTTGTTTGCCCTACCCCTCCAGTAGTTAGTATCAACTATAGTGGAGCAAATTACAGTAAATCACAGTTTTTAAAATTTTTGATGTCCATTCTTCCTCTGCCCAAATAATATATTTTTTTAAAAGATACCTTTAGGAGTACATGAAAATGTATTTGAGGAAAAAAATTCCTTAAAAAATTTCTTAAAAAATTCTAGCAAACACAACTTACATTTAATCTTTAGTTTTTATAATTTATGTTATGAACTTTTTCCGAAACACTTTTAAGATATTTGTCAACAAGATGTAATAGTAATCAACAGGCAAATTCCACCTAATTTTATGGATAAGTTGACAAAGCTTGCTGCTTTTGTGACTAATGGTAAGCAGATATTTTGCTTGGTTAAAACTTGAACAATTTTATTCTAGGTCACTTAGATCTTGTGCACTAGTGAGTTCATAATCCTGACTTTCTTCCCATTTTTTCATACGCAGGCAGAAGGAGAAGACAGCCTTAAAAAGATGCAGCTGATGGAGCTTGCAATTCTGAATGGCACCTACAGAGATGCCAACATCAAATCACGTAAGCATGTCATAAGCTTAGGGGTCAATGCCATAGAAGTATTTGCAGGTTTTGAATCTTAAAGCTACGTTTGGAAAATGTACAGTGGCAATGTTGGAGAATGGAAGGCAGTAAGAACCCAACAAAACTGTAGGTAGCTGTTGCAGAAGATTTTTGGGGGATAAGTTATGTCAGTTTGGGATGTTTTTTAGCTTGTTTCTTGACCCCATTATTTTTTTAACAGTATGTGTGAGTTGAAGTATTTACAAATAAAAAACCTCAACCCTTAAGCTAGATTTTTCTATTTTATGGTCATTTTTTCCTTAAAGCATATAAAGGACAGTAGACTCCTTTGCATTTTTATTTTTAGAGATTTAATTTTAAAATGTTACAGATGTTTAGGATACTGTGAATACATTTTTCTGTATTATATTCCTTCCTTTCATCTTGCTTGCATGTGTACCCCCAATGTTATGTTTTACCAACAATTCATCAACTGATTCCACAGCTGAGTTCACAGGAATCAGTGATGTAATGAACCATTTTTACAATTACTTCCATTACATTTGTGTGAAAATGCTTTTGCAAACGCATGTATGCATAAGTTTACACTTGAAAATTAATTACACACACCTACTAATGAAAGCGTATACCTACTATGTGTGATACAAATTATTTTCTTCAGTTGAAAATCTAATTTCTCCTCATGAAAATATAGTTGCTGACACTGTCCAAAAGTACCTTTTTGCTGTAGCTGTGATACAGATGTCAAATGTAAGCACAGTTAAATCGGCCTTTTCACTAAGGACCTACTGATATTTGCAAATTTGTTTCTCCGCACAGTCCCCATTTCAATGTTGAATATGTTTAAAGGTTGGAATGCAGTTAGGTCAATTTGAGAGTGCTTACACCAGTGTAATTATTCTGATTTGAAAAGAGACATAAGCAAGGGCTTTTACCATTACAATGGTAATGGTAAATCTTTCAGCCCTAATGAACACTATGATATTTAAAGCTAGATGAGTTTTAAATATATGGTAGTCTCTAAATTATTTAAAATTTATGAGTAAAATAGCTTTCAGATTAGCTTAAATTGATGCAAACTTTTCCACAGAAATTTTTTTTATTAATTTGAGCAATTTCTTTGTCTGGTCTGTTCCCATTGGTCTGTTGTATCTATGTAAGTGGAAAGATGGAATTTTTAATTTATTTTTTGACTAGAGATTGCCACACTAATACTCATTATTTGATAAAGCAGTTTCACTCTTTGTGTTTTGATTTTACTGAAAAGTTGAAGATGTAGAAGCTGTACTGGTTTATTTCTGTTTAAGAAAGGAAGTAAAAACATTTGAGGGCCTTTTTTTAATTATGATTTTTGCCTAAAAAATAAAAATAATTTAAAAAATGCAGCAGTCTCAAATCTGAAAAACTTCCCCACATTTCTCTTTTCAGGCCACCTGCAAGTTAATTAAATTAATATAGATCAACAATAGTGCATAAAAATACATAAATTATAACTCTTTAAGATTGACTGTTAACAGCAGATGTGGTAGTGCTTAAATTGTTGTTCATCTGGTGTGCCAACAGGCTTCAAATAACACTTAATGAAATGTGCTAGTACCACTTCAGAAAACAAACAAAACCACCACAAACAAACAAAAAGCCAAACCAAAACAGAAAAACCACCTATTTTATTTAACTTGAGCAAGGCCATCGTGAACTTCTGATACAAAGGAAGTATGTTATTTTGTGATACTTGGTATGAAAACAAAATTTAAGCCTATTTTATTCATGTTAGGGTAGGACAGGACTGATTCATGTTTCTAGGTCATCTTCAACTTCACTGATCCTGGAAGTGGGAATTGTGTATATGTTTAAATACAATTTTAAGACATATAAAAAGTTTAGACTCATACAGCAGCTCTGCATAACTGAGTGTCTGTGGACTCTATAGATGCACTAAATTTTGTACTCTGTATTTGATTGTGACAGTATTTTCCTTGTATTTCCTGCATGCATCTCAGTCTCATGCAGTCTTGATAGCATAAATGAAGAAATGTGGTCTAAATGGAGCTTTCCTGCTGTGTAACCTGTTTGAGAAATCTACCTCACTGTTTTACAATGGCTTTTTTTATTTTGCATGTTCATACTTAATCACACTGGAAAATGGAAAGCTGTTTGCATTTGAATGGTGTGCTTTGGCACTGTGTGATCAGCGCATGTACTAATGATTTCCTTTTATTTTTCTTCTTTCCTACTTTTTCCCTATTTTTCCCATTCTTCCACGTTTTGTACTGCTATCTCCATACTTTCCTCTGAATTTCTTTGCTTACTGTAGCAGCCCTTGCCTTTTCTCTTGCAGCAACAGCCCAGGCTCCAAGGATTATTACTGGGCCTGCGCCTGTTCTCCCACCAGCTGCCCTGCGTACTCCTACGCCAGCTGGCCCTACCATAATGCCTTTGATCAGACAAATACAAACCGCTGTCATGCCAAACGGAACTCCTCATCCCACCGCTGCAATAGTTCCACCCGGACCCGAGGCCGGTTTAATTTACACACCATACGAGTACCCCTACACGCTGGCACCAGCTACATCAATCCTTGAGTACCCTATTGAACCTAGTGGTGTATTAGGTAAGATCTTTGCACGTGGGTGGCTGGGGAATGTATTGCTTATGCTTCTGTTGTGTTTGCAAGGTAGAGGTTCATGGAGCTCAAAGGAAAAAAAATCTGAAGCAACAAACTTATCTCGGGTATATCAAAATGGCCTAGGAGAGCTGCTCAAATGGTGCAGCTCTTAAACATTTTAAACGCATTTGGCATTCCTGAATGTGTGTGATTAGTTTATATTAATAAATTTACCAAAAATAAAGTCTTCATGTTTGTATGATACTAGATGGTAGATACATAGGCAAGGAGGAAAAAAAAGCTAAATACAAGTTGATGTGTATTACATGTCATCTGGGCTCCCATGAATAACAGATCATTTTTTATTCTTTTTAACATAAATTAATGTCCAGCAATTTTTGGAGGACTTCTTCTATTGCTATATCGTGTTAGTAGCAAAACTGGAGGGGGTGGAGAAGTTTTTGTTCAGTTGGAGTTTTTGTTTCTTTATTTAGTATGCAGCTCGGTGTCAGAAAGCTCTGAATCATATTGTGAGCAGAAAATTATTTCAGTGAATGAATATAAAGCAAACCAAGTTCTGACCAAAGGATGATAAAATTAGCAACTTTACTGGTGGCTTCTTTTATATACATTGCATTGAAATGTCCATCATTCCTAATATTTCAGACCACCAACTTGGTGTGTGAAGGCAAGAATGATAAAGCAGCCATGACAATTTAGTTAACTGGCCAATATGGAACAAGCAGTTCCAATAGTTTCTTCCTTTCCTACCCTCTACAGAATCTAAATAATCTTTTCTCTTCAGTTTGTTCTGAATTGCATATGACGTTGGTGCTGCTTAATGTTGATTTTATAGGACTTTGATCTTAGTTTGTTCAGTGACAGTTATTGATTTACACAAATTCTAAACATCTCTAATGAACACTGGACATTAGTTCAAAGTCAATATTTTGTTGAAAGTATTGCAAAAAAATCAGTGTTTCTCGTGACAAACACTTGGTGAGTTATCTGTATTTGTGCATATTTTCACCTTACGTACAGTAAAAAAGAAAATATGTTTCAGACTTCTCTTGCAGGATTAGCGAATCAATAACAAAAGTTCTAGTAGGACGAAAGTATGCAGTATGTCTGTCAGTTTATGGTTGTTCTCGGGTAACCCATAGCCAAAATTCAGCAAGCATGATAACATTTTCATTTATTGATTTCCCGCAAATACGTAAATATTCTCCCTAGCTCCTCTACGAGTCCACTTGTGGTACATCCTGGGGTAAAGTCAGAGAGTTCATCAAAGTGCAGCTATCAGCTGTTAGTGGCAAACCCCTTTCCTGAATTCAGTTAATAGCTAGTAAAGAAATACATCTTTCCAGAGTAAAGTTTATTACAGTGCAAGGAACTTCAGTTTCTCACAGGATTTTCTATAAAGAGATAGGAGGGAAAAATTACTTCTAAAATGGCACCTGAAACCATTGCATACTCTTGAGTGTAGCTGTGTATGGTGTATTGTCCAAAAGAGACCTCATCAAAAAAATGTTACTTAAAAAAGGAAAAGGGAACAGGGTAAAAAACCCCACACTCCCACTTCAGCTGCCTAGAATCAATCTCTCTTAATACATCTGCTTTATTATCTGAGCAGTTGTATAGAGTTAATTGTATTAAATTTGGGGTTTGTTGAGTTTTATTTTGTTATATGCTCATTCTCATTTATAGTATTTTGTCCATTTTTGTGGTGGACCTTCAAGATATTTTAAAATAATTCTGTTAAGAATGGCAGAGAAATGCATCCCTATCAGTATTTTTGGGGATGTTGGTGAGATCAAATTTTAGTTGGTGACTAACTTTCAATTCCCTTCCTTTTATCTTCAGGTATGGCTTTCCCAACGAAAGGCTAAGAATTCAAGAACGGTCTTAACTGATCCTTCATCAGATCTGAATTTTAACAAATGCTTAGTTTCAGCAGCCTTGAAAAAAGCTTGGCCTAGCAGTCAGTGACTTACTTGCACATTTTTGCACATAGATTTAAAATAAAATAGTGCTATTAATTTGGATTAGGTCCTATTATTACAGAGTAGCTGTAATTTATGAGTGTATAGTAGTATACTGACTGCTAAGTGTTCTATATAGTGTTTGCTTTACTAATCACCTAATTCATTGCAGTTCATACTTATTGACTTAAAGTTTAAAATCACAATCTGTAGGCTTGAAGAATTGCTTTAAAACTTTTTTTTTGTGGTAGAACTGGAAGTGATCTTAAGGTTAGCAAATAATTGTCAGTATTAAAGATGGCATTATTTAAAATAGTCCTGCTGCAAGAAAGGCACTTCAGTGAATATGTGACTAGTAAAGCTTAAATGTGCTTGGGTCTAATAGATTTCATGAAATACTGTAATATTGGGATTGTAAATGAATGGATTAAACAGGTTAAGGCCAGGATGTTTAAAATAAATGCAATATTAATCTGCACAGATAAACTTCTTTTTAAGAGTAAGATTTGAAACTACTGTGCCTTAACTTGTTGCTTTTCTTAAAATGAACTTTTGTAGTTAATGATCATTTAAATCCATTTTGATAAACCTGCTGTTAATGTTTTCTGTGAATGTTTTCTAACTTTGTCTTGGTAATTGCAATTTAACTAGGTGCGGTGGCTACTAAAGTTCGAAGGCACGATATGCGTGTCCATCCTTACCAAAGGATTGTGACCGCAGACCGAGGTTAGTTTAGTTCTGCAGTTCTTGTTTGTAAGAAGTGCTTTGAGTGTACATGAGATTTGCAACACCACAGCTGGTTAACCAAATACCCTGTCTTGACCCATTCATGATTTTTCTCAAAAACCTGGACAGTTAATATTTTAAAGCTTTGGGAATGCTTGCAGTTTTAAAAAATTTTTCTAAACTTGGCTTTCCCGGCTCAATTAAATATATATACTTTGATATATTTAACAGAAATTCTATAACTGATTCAGTTTTAAAAACAAAACATCTATCTGCATCAGGAAACGCTATGAAATCAGTGCTGCA
>VZTR01013728.1:356976-440672 GCA_013400775.1 Chaetops frenatus | reverse complement strand
AAAAAAAAAAGCAAACAAAAAAAAAACCTAAAAAAAGTCAAAGCTCTCTCTCTGAATGTACTGTGTGATGATGCATCATGCATGAACCTTTGGTCAGGGATGTCATTGGGGAAGGGATTCCAAAAAGTATTCAAAATTTGATAACGCTGTTTAGTCACTACCAGTGCCCTCAAAGGGCAGATGTTGCAGCCTTTTTTCTATTGCCTGCCAAATTGGATGTTTTAAAGGAAAGTGTGCCATGAAATGCAGATTACAATGACTTTTCAGAACTACATTAATGCAGAGAACAAAACAGCAACACTATTAAAGCGAAATATGAGTTTAAATTGTTTTAACCATATTTTAATATCCTTGGAAGATTACATGAGAACAAGGTACATGCATTATGTGTCACATTACTGGGCAAACTGTTCAAATATTTTTTTTAAACCTCCCTGTATAGAAAAAAATTCATTAAGGATGTAAAAGCCATGCTTGCCTATTTGCTGTATACATGTAATGAAATTGTAGATAAAGTGTAGTGCATTGAAACAAAATGAACAAAAAAGTAGATACTTTTACTATACAAGGGTGCTGGTGCAGAAAAAAAAATATATTTTTGGAAATGTAGCATTTTATACTTTCAAGTGTTATAAAAAAAGAAAAAAAGAACAAAGAAACCCTTTATTTCATTAAATGATTTTTTCTGGTGGTTGTCAAGAAACAAAAGACCAAAAGAGCCTTTTAGTCTTTCTTTTTTATTTTTTAAGTATTGGAATAAGTCTAAAGAAAAGGAAGTGCCTTATTTTCTTCATGGTCATTTAGTCAAATGTCTTGTATAATCAGCTTCTCCCTCAGACAAGTTACTGCATGCCACTCAGTCGCCCAGTATGTGAAAGAAGCTGTGAGGGAAGACAAATGATGAGTTGACCATATTAATTACCTGATTTTTGCCATACTAGTGTGATGTGATTTTGCCAAAATCTCATTAAGTGAAGTATTTGCTAAGTTTTCATCAAACCAGCCCATTATTATTTCAACCACTCTAGTTTTTAAATCATAGCAAATGCCGTACTTGTGCAACGTAAACCAAAGGGTTCTGTGATACAGACTGTCTCATGCTAAAGGAGATTATTAGCTGACAAATGTTTGTAGAGCTGGAAGTTATGTCATTTTTGTTCAGGGATGGAGAGGAGTTTTCTTGGTTTTGGTTGAAATAAATATACATCAACTATAGTAGGCTTTGGCATCACCCAGAAAACTGATGTTCTGCGGATAATGAAACTGAAAGTGCTTAGCGAGTTTTCAGTCAGTTACTGAGCACATCCCCAGTTTCCACAAACAGCTCCTGCAGTGGCAAACAGCATGGAAGTTACTCACTTTTCAGCTTGGTTTTGACTATTGTTAGACCTGGCCCAGTGGCTTTTCTTCAAAAGATAAGCAGGAGAGGGACTTCAGCCATTTGAAATCCAGCTATTAGTTTTAACCCTTATTTCCACATGAGGTTTGAATAGCTGGGCAATTGCAAGAGCTGAAGCTGTTGAACGCACAGTATTTAATTCTGAAAACATTAAGTATTACTTTGTGGGGCTCAGTGCTAAACTTGGCAAATATCAGGTGATAATTTTATTCCCCTCTTGTCAACTTATTCTCCTCCTGCAAATCTTCACAGCTTCCAAATGAAAGGTCAATAGTAAGCTAAGAGGGCTTACATTTTTAAGCACCTGCATGGTGACCTCATCTAACATCTTGTCTCACCTGGAAATAATTATCAGTTTATTTACTATGCAATAGACATTCATCCTTTCGTATTCAGCTAGATTTTTGTTTATTGTGCCACTGGCTTTGTCTTCCTGTTACACATACAGTTGTGTTGATTTTATTTACAGTATATGCTGTGCCATTTTGATTTTATTTTGGTTGGTTGGTTGAATAAACTTGCGACACTCGAACATTTGAAGAGAGATTTGCTAAAACAATACCAGTATTTGATCCAGTTTCATCTCAGCTATGATAAAACCTGGACATTTAAGACATTTATCGAAGGTCTTTTACTGGGGAGGGGGGAGGGGAAGTATATGGAATAGATGTGTGACATGTGAAAGTAATGTTTGCTCTGAACAAACTTCTGAAAACTTAGTTGACAAAATTTTGGATCAACTTAAAAGCATGACTTACGAAATCTCTGAATGCCTTGGTTCTCAGTATTATCATTCTTTAATGACTTTTTCTTTATTAAAATAAGTAGTTTTAAGACTTCTTTCTGACAGTATTACGTAATTTTTTTAGAGTGGGTAGATGGGAGTGTCGCTTGTATGTAACCGTACAGATGACATGTATTTGTCTATTCTTTATTATCTTAGTAGTTTCATGCTATGTATGTACCATAACCAACCTATTGCCTATGAGAAACATGTAAGATAATGTATTTACAGCCATTGTTACAAGTTTATAATGTATTTTTCTATCTTGTTTTATATGTATGTTATATAACATTCAAAAGAATTTTTTTCCTGATTGAGAAAAAAGGATACAAAATGCAAAACCCACAATTTTGATAACTGAAAAATTGCCAATTGTTTTGCAGTACTTTATTATCTTGGGAGTGTTGTCTTTCTTGGGCTTTTAGTTAGCTACTGGATTAATACATTAGACATATTTGGGTTTTAGTTGGGTTTTTACATAGCTTGCATTTTAATTCTTTGGTTCTTTGCTGTTTCTATTAACCCATAGCATTATTTTAATAAATGTTATAATACCAACCTACTAACTCTGGACTATGTCTGTTTATTAACCATTACATGTTTAATTAAAATAAACAAATAAAGACAGAAGAATGTAAAGTCTTGAATTACTGGACTAACCCTGAAGAACGTGACCACAGATAACACAACGTGACTTGTTTTTATGTTGTTTGTCAGCTGACATTCTGCACACTACTATTAAGTTGGCTTTGGTCATTCTGGCCTTTTACCTTGGGGAATAGGTGCCAGTAGAAATGGGAACAAAGTAGCATTTTTGAGGCATTCTTCTTACAGAGTCTCGCCACTTGCCTTTCAGCATCTGCATTACTAATTCCACACTTTCTTTTTCTTTCTCTAAAATAATTACTGTTGCCTCACAGCAAAAGAGCAAAAGATGCCAGTATATTGGTGAATTGTGACGGTGTACAGAAACCAGTTTGATTCTTTGTTGAACCATTCAGAGGTTGCAGTTCATTGCACAGTAATTTGTGATTTGTTGGTTTTGGCACCCGATTCACTGTTGCATCATGTGATGTTTTCAAGCACAAAATATTTCTGGATAGAATTGCTGTACGTTGAAACACAAAACCTGGGGAATTCCTTCTGCAAAAGTGCCTTATTTATGCCGTGCTATTTCAAGTAATTTTTTTTTTGTACTTCTGCTGTAGTCTATCAGTACTGCCTAGCTTGGGGGAGTACAACTTCTGTAAGCCAAAGGTCAAACTGGATCTTTTCCTAACGACTAGAGAAAGTATAAAAATACACCTTTCACTAAATTACCAAGCAACATCAATTTCAAATTCCAGAGCTGCCTTTATGTGATCCTTATCCCTCTGGATGACTGGAGCAACATGAATGCAGGGAATTTAAATGATGAAAATGCTGTTTTGAATGTACATCTATGCAAATATTTTTTACAGAAACGCTTCCCCTTTCTTAGAACTACACTGTCTGAGGCTCCTTTACATTTCCCAGGTAGTTCTGCTAGATTTGTAATCTTGAGTGGGCAGTAATTACTGCCAGTGTTGAGGGAGATCTTCAATAACTTCGCAGATATCAACAGTTTTCTGCTTGAAAGTTCATTTTTTTCCTGTAGATAGTAAAAATTCAGATGAGGAATCTGAATCTGTTCAAATTTCTCCTTTAATTTATGACATTTCAAACTATTTATCTTGAAATACATGCAATATAAAACTTTATTTTATAAATAGAGTTCTTACAGTATTGCTAGTAATCAAAATTTTATGCATCTTTATTTTATGGAGAAAAATAGTCTAGCTTTGATGCTGTTTGTTAGTTTTCTAATGGCATGTAGTTCTTTGTTTTAGAAAAATTTTAGGTAGAGCTGAAATAACCAGTTCATTTCGAATAGTTTCACTTGTGCAGAATTTTTTTTTAATTTAACAGATCATGTTGCTGTCCTAAAACTCAGCCACAGGCCGATGATAAGAATATTAAATATTTACAACAGATAATATCAGGACCTTTTGACTGGATAATGGAGCAAGTGTCATTACAGAGCAAATAATTTATATTCTTAAAGAATTTTATCAGAGGTGCACACATAGTTTGGTGAAGTACTCAGTCCAGTATAGGTGAAACTATTCAAATGGAACAAAATTTTGTGTTATATTGAAGAATATTTATATTCCCAGAACTACTGCATTTCTGTAATATTTTTAATTATTTTGTGTTTTTAGCAGTAGATATTAACTACCGTCATACTTTGTGCACAGTGCATTTTCATCTCATTCTTCGATATATGCAAAGTGAAAGTTGCTGTATATTTTGTAGTACTTTAAAGCTGAAGGACAGAAGAAAATAAGAAAACTCTAAAATCAAAATAATATATTCATTATTGTTGTCCACCAAAGGCATTTCTCATTTTACCTGAGTGCCTTTCTGAAAATATAACTATTTTATACTTTGCCTGCTTACAGGAAAGATTCAAACTGTTTTTAGAACCTAATTTGAGGATCACTTATTCTGATTTTAAATTATCTTAACATTTGGAAGATAATACATTCAACACAATTAGATAATTGCACTTTGATCCAATAAAGTGGGATTTATCTTAGGGTAAATTTTTTTTTTGGTAGGTCAGAATATAAACAGAAGAATCATCAAGCCTTTCAAAGTAAAAGCTGAGCAATGCCATTCATCTTAAAGTGAACTATCGTACCAAAATACAACAAATTTGGTTTTTCCAAGAGTATTTTTGTGCGTATTGTGAAGTGCCTTCAAGAACATCCTTCAGATATTTTCTAATGAGCATATGCTCAGTGTACTGACAATACTGATCTTTTATTTGAACATACCTTTTAAAAATGTGTCAAAAAAATCTACATGTAGCGAAAGGTTTATTGCCAGATTGTACTCCATGAGGGGGACCACTAAAAGGTTTTCTGCCCTGAAAATGCAGGGAAACATTGAAGTGTGTTACCATCCATTAAGAAATTTACTTGGGGGAAACATACTTAGGAGTATATGAAACAGAGTTCTTTGTGTCTGGATAAAAATACCAGTTATCAGAAATAGCACATTGTAAAGAATGGAGTCTGAGTAACACATTCCTAGGTCTGGAAATACATAGGTGTTCCTGGAACTTCTATTTTGTTTTAATATGTTTGATATATTTTTTTCTAAAACGCTGTTAATGGAATACTGTCCAAATAACACATGCCCCATAACATTAACACGTGGTAATCAATGTTGAATCAAACTGGTTAACGAAAGTACAGTGCTCTTCCTTCTCTGTGCCTGCGCGCTAATTGCAGGTGGTGCATAGGGGCTGGGGCTTAGGCACAGCAGGCTGCAGTCCTAATTTCCTGGTGCCTGCAGCTCGGGTGTCTGTCTTCGACAACAGACTAACTGGGAGGAGTCTGCCTCCCAAGGCGAAGATTAACTGAGATTGAAACTCTTAGTAGAATTAATTGAAAATACAGCAACCTACATGCATATATGCTTTGACTTGTATTATGGCAGTTCGTGTGAAACATTTGAGGTTTTGTTTGTGCAAAATAATGTATTCTGAGGGGAAAAGCAAACGTGGACATTGCCAAAACACATGTAAATAAACACCATTTATGACTGTACATTATGTGCAATAAAGTAACTGGAAAAAGTGCATGTACTTTATCCTCAAAAGAAAACTGACAGCTCTCAAAGCTGTAGCTATAGTTTTATTTTCTGAAAAATTACGTTTTATTCTGTATCTAAGCAGCAGAATAAAGAATGTACATTTTTCACACTTAAATTTTCATTAATGCTTCTAGCAGTGTTATGAAAGACATTAATTGTTGAAGAGGCTTAAACTTTCATGGTCGTCCAATTATCAGGGTATATTCTGCTTAACAGTTTCTTACTGCATATGCTGCTGTTTGTAATGTACGTGAAGGAAATATGCATTATATATCATAACTGTGCAGTACACTTTTTGCACACGGATTTGTGGATGTACCAGTTCTATATATTAATCAAAGATAACCGCGTGATTTTGATGATATTGTACTTTTGTAGGCTTGACTGTTACAATTGTTCAGAGCAAATAAGAAAGAGGAATACTACTTTACTGTAAGATTAACACACTGGTTTGGGGCATAGTTTCTGATTACTGTAGAAAATGAAGATGTCTGCCACCCCATGTAGTGTGAAACAAGCGAGAAATACACTTTGGAGAAGAACTAGATCATGGTGTTCTACATTTTCATTAATATTTATGTGGTGATGCCTAGTTATAGTTAAGGACAATTTCTTTACCAAGGTATTCCTTGCTAAAAATTCCTTTTACTTCACACTGCTTAAATAAAAAATGTTTGCTTCAGAAGTAAGTGAAGTAGGTAAGGTTAAGACTGGCATCTTTAGAAGTCTGGTAGAGTAGGGGAGAGGAGGCTAAATGCCAGTGTTAAGGTACACTTATGCACTCCCAGCGAGGATGAAAAATTTGACATAATTAGTCGTTGAAGACACCTTCCCTGATGAGTCTCACCAAAGTA
Source organism: Chaetops frenatus (assembly GCA_013400775.1). Classification (NCBI taxonomy): domain Eukaryota; kingdom Metazoa; phylum Chordata; class Aves; order Passeriformes; family Picathartidae; genus Chaetops; species Chaetops frenatus. Next base: position 433,954 of record VZTR01013728.1, on the reverse strand, counting down.
GTGGCATATAGTTGTATCTGAGATAGCTGTAGTCTTAAAAGTTGACAGAAGGTAGGGATGCTGTTTGGCACGTGCCACTCAAGCAGGTAGAGCAGCCTGTGCCACCTTTATTGTTACTCTGAGTGCCAGTTGCCTGTGCCCTGCAGTCCTGGCCTGGAATGTGGGCACAGACTCACTTTCTGTGCTGTCTCTGGTTGCACTGTGCAAACCTCCTCCTTCATCTCTCTGGATCCCTAGAGAGCAGAATTGTGTTGGCCTTCCTTACCTCTTGCACCAAGTCAGTAATACCTGTTTATGGTCACCTTCATGTTAGGAATTGCATTTATAGGTCTGCAAGTGTAAAGCTAGATGTGGAGTTTAAAGACTGGAAATTTTTTATGAACAGACTTTATCACCATTCTACCAGCACTGTCTGTGTGTTTTGGTATGTTTATGGAGGATGGCCTGACATTACTTGATGGCTCCTCACTGTTTTACCACAGTTACAGTAGTTCCCTTGAGGCAATACAAACTTAACCATTATCAGTGTCAAAATAATGAGGGACACTCATAGGAAAAAGTACAAAGTTCAGTATCAGAAATTACTGTCTTTCATGCTGGCATTCAGGTCTACCAGCAAAACTAAAATGAGACTTTATCCAACTGTTTTCTCAGTGACCCTGTGAAATTCTCAGTTAAAAGTAGACAACTGACAGCCAGTTCCTGTTGAGTTGAGCTCTAAAAATTTACAATCACAAATAATCACTAACTCCCAAAAAAGGTGGGTTTGTTTGTTTGTTTGTTTGTTTGTTTTCACAAAGTAGCATAGCATATATTTGTCCTTTTTAATTTCTGTCACAGTATTTTCAAAGTGTTTTCATCCTCAGCAGTAAGTACAGTTACTTACTTTGAAGAGTAAACTGGATAAACTCAGAGGTGAGGGTCAAGGAAAAAACATCAAATAATGGCACACCTCAAGACTGCACCATTTCAGTGGCTTATCAGTAAATGAAGGTGTCTTCTCCAAAGTTCATGTATTTGTAAGCACCTTATACAGACAAGAGGCTAAGCAGAGAAATTATCTTTGTTTGTGGGACCTTTTCAAAATGAATTCTATAGATATTCACCGAGGGTGGCCTTTATTAAGCAGGGGGTACTTGCACTGTCTAAAGGTACAAAGTTCCCACGTCCTCTTGCTGTAGGTCAGTCATTGAGTAGACAAGTATTCAATGTTGATTCTGGTTTGCTTTCATGCTCATGTGAAAATGAGGCCCCGTTGTTAGTATCCAGGTCTTTTTAATATCACGACAGATGTATCAGTCTGTACCTTCTAGAGCAGTGTTTCAAAGGGATTTTTTTTTTAATTGAAGTTACTTCAGTAAAGAGGCAGGTTGTGTGAGCAAGAGTGTTACAGGAAATGTGTTAATAGATGATAAAGATACTGGGACCGCTGTTTTAGAGTCTTAACTGTGTTGTGTGCATTAGAAACCCACAATGAAATGTTAGTGTAATATTTATCTTGTTAGTTGTCTACACCTTTCCAGTTATCATTTCCAGACAAGGTGGTTTTCATGAGACCTTGTGCAGTTCAGAGGTAGTGAAATTATGAGATACTGCAGATCTCCTCCTATGTATGTGCCTTTTTATAAGCACAGCCTTTTTAAGATCATGACCTCAGATATTGGGTAAAACATTGTAAATTTGTGGTGCACGGGGCACAGTTTATTTGTTAGCTTATGTGCTAATCATTAAAAGTTAAATACTGCTACCAGTTTGGAAATGTTGCTGCATGTTAATTGCTGTGGCAAATTCCATGCCTTGTTTTTAACATGGGTGCAATCTTGAGGCCTTCACATGCATATTACTCTAGTAAATCTCTGGATCATTTTCATGATCTTTCATGAAGAGTGGATCCTGCTGAGGGGGCCACAGGGCCATTACTTGCATGCCCTTGTGTCATTTTTCCCATGTAACCTTAGTGATGAGATGATTTTGATTCTTTCCCTGAAAAGCAACGAATGAAGCAGATCTTCAGCTTTGTTTCTGAGAGAAAATAGGAAATGTATATCAATGTGGACTTGAAGAAGATATAGAATAACAATAATGTCAGAACTTTGAACCCTGTCCTGAACAGATGTCTAAAAATTACTCTGGACTTTATATGAGCCAAGAAGAGGAGACAATCCTAAACAAGAGCAGCACTGCCAAGCCCATACTGTGTTGACAAGAAGTTCATCAGAGACTGTAGGCTGGAATTTTAAGTGAAGAAAATTGAAATTACCTTGGTCCTTGAAGAACTGGTTTACCATATCTCCCTGTTATCTCAAGCAAGCTTGTTAACTTCTCGGTTGGAAATTTTTCCCTTCTTCAGCCTAATTTGAATTTCTTGTTCTTTTATTCTAAGGTTCTGCCCTGGCCCCTTCCGTGCTGTCTTGCATTCCATAGACAAATTCTCCCTTCATTAGGTTGGTGAGGTGGCACAGGCCGTTCTTGGTACAGAAAGACAACAAGACTTCAGGTCTTGATCAGGATGTTCAAGTGTGACATTATTTAGAAAGCCTGTTTTACATACACGTGACTCCAAGCAGATGGAAGAGAACTATTTTGATAGTGAGGGCACAAATCCAGCATTTGGAATACCTGGGTTTCAGATGCTTCTTTCATTGCTGATGATTTGTGCAGTTTTGGGCAAGACCCCTGCAGCCGAATCCACAGAACACCACCATCACCTAAAGTGATGTGTCAAAATACAGAGTGTAGTCACCTAGGTTTTCATCAAAACAGTATTTTTTTTATGGTCTCCCAGAAAACAAAACACCATTGCATTACGTTCTTTAGTTCCAAGCAAAAACATCAGCAAAAAAGAAAACCCCTGGAACCCAGAGACAACATACTGGCCTGAATGCAGAGGGGAAAGCACTGGCCAATAAATCCTCATCTTTCCACCACACCCACTGTAACCAGCTTGGCTGCTTGGGTCCATCTCTCTCAGGCATGTTTCTCCCTGTTTTCACATGCACAGCATGCATGGCTGTAACTTTGCCTTTTGCGTTCCCCAGCTACCCACGATGAAAGCTACTCTTTTACTCAAGTGCCTTTGGTGCTCTTGCTGTGAATCTTTGTCCCTGTCAGCTTCCTGCCAGTGAAATGAGGTTAACAGGAGAACCCCAGTAGAGTGTAGGCTGTGGATGGCTGCGTTTGAGACTGTAGAGTGCTCAAGCAGTACAATGCTGAGTGCACTCCAGCATCATCACAATGTCCAAGTGTCTCGCGATCTTAAACGTACGTAGGAATAAAGCATGAAAGCAAAACAAAAATACCTTTGACTTCTTACTTAGCCAAACCCATGATATAAAGAGTTTGAAGGTCTTGTAGGCCAGCTGAGTCCTGTTCTCACCAGGTAACCTCAGTGGGTACCTACCAGTAGCGCTGTGTCAAGGGATGACCGTCTCAAGCAATGATGGGCACAAGTTACTCCTGGGAAGATTGTGGTTGGACATGAGGAAATTTTTTTACAAGGACAGCAGCCATTGGAATAATCGCCCCAGAGATATGGTGGATTCTCCAGTTCTGGACACCTTTAAGATTCAGTTGGACAGCATACTGGCCCATGTCTAGACCTTACTTTTTCCAAAAAAGGTTGGACTAGACGGTCCTTGCAATCCCTTTCAACCTGGTGTTCTATGACTGTGTTCATAACAATCTGAGTCCTGCAGGCTCATTGGGGATGGATGGAGCTGCACTGCCGTTTTTCACAGTTGGCAAGTCCAAGGAGAGGCAAAGGGACAGAGATGCAGTTGCAGGAAACAGCTCTGCTGTGTCTCTTCACCAGTGAAATGTAGAAGTGGGGAGCACTGACAGCGCTTAAGACCTGGGAGGACCGAGGAAAAAATGGGATTATATTGGAAACCTGGTTGGCAGGAGTAAGATTTGCTCTGCAGTCAAGGTTCACATTGTTCAACTCTCAGCATAACATACAACTTTTGAAACTGAAATCCCTTACAATAATTAACTTTGAAGGAAGAATAATAGTTTTTCCAGCTTCAGGCCTGTAGTTGTGAATGGTTACATTTGGGATGCCAGTTTTTCAGTGAGCTTTCAATTTGCTTTGGAAGTAGAGAGATAAATACTATTTGTGAGAGGCAACTTTGGGTTTCTCAAGCAAGAAGCAGGGTTAGCAGGTAGATACAAAAGAAAATAACTTTATCAGCCATATCACTAATCTCAGCAAAATCCGACATTAACTAGTTTATCCCTGGTCACACTCAACAACAAGACAGATGGTAACCAAACACTTCTGGCCAACAGCAGTATAGTGGAAGGTGGAGAAGTGGGGATTTACCTACTCAGTCAAGAATCTTCCAACATTTTATCTTGCTGAAGTAAGCAACTGCATTTTGTTAGTTGTCATGTACCTCACAATGATAATAATAAATTATATTTATGAAGTAGGAGTTTCACCTGCTCTGGATTTGTCTTGACTTCTCTGTGTGAAGGAACCTTGAAATAAATTATTTCCACTCTGGCAAGCACCTGGTTTAAAACAAAGGTGAAGCCAATGAATGAAATAATCAAACACCTGGCTCCTTTTAGGAGGGAGGGAAGCAGTAAATAATGTTGCCTTAGAGCGATTTCTCCCTTGTCATGCCTTTCCCCTTGCAGTTTGCTGTCACTAATCACTCTGAGCCAGACTGTGCACGTGGAAGAATCCTTCAGACGGAGTCAGTGGGGCTGCTCATGTGAGTAATTTGCAAAGCACTCAATCAGGGCAATACCCTGTGGTATTAGACTCATTTTGGCTATAAGTTCCCCAAGCAAGGACTTTTATTCTTGTCAGTAAAGCAGTGGATGCAATTCTGGTGCAGCGCTCTTTTTTTATTATTTTTTTTTCCTCCCCACAACTTCTCATTTCTCACCTTTTTCTTCACGCAAGCACACACAGAGCACTAAGAGACTCAGAGAAGCAGCAGCTTTGACAAGCAATGCTAGCATGCCTCCCTGCTCTGAGCAATTCCTCTGGGCGGCTTAGCAATGTCACTCTGGCTCTCAGCATTTCTTTCAAGTCAGGAGCCTCGCTGCTTATAGCAGCTTGGGAAGGCGAGAGCCCAGGGGCAGAGGCAGGAGAAGAGTTCTGTCGGTGGCTGGCAGCAACAGGAGAGTCTGGTTGGGCCGGTGAGTCAGCTCCACTTGCTTATTCCAGCCACATACAGGCAAGTGCAGGCAGGGAAAATTCCTAGCTCTGATTGTGAGGAAAGGGCCTGCTTATGCCACCGCAATAAACTCTGTTTTCCCAGAATGAAATCTCACCAGGCGTAATTGCCAAAATCCTGGGACGAACTACTTCTGCTTAACCCCTGACACATCTTGTTCTTTTCACTGGGAGAAAAGTAGTCATTTATGGTTTGGTCTTTTTGGGGGGTTGGTTTTTTTTTTTTTGTTTTTGTTTTTTTTTTTTAATTCAATTACCAGCTTTGATGTGTCTAAAATGGGAATAATGGCAGAGAATACAATATCTGCTGCCTGCACTGCTACCTATACACTTGCATATAAATAGCACTTTTGTTTCATGGGTTGGAGTAGAGGCTGAAGAGACACACTGACAGTGCAGCAGCTCTTTTCCTTTGTAGTAGATCTAATAGGCCTGCAGTATGAAAAATGCTACTCATGCTTTGCTTTTAGGCTGAAACTCACTCTGTGCAGAGGTCTAGCGAAGGGCAGAGGCCCCACTTAAATCCTGCTGGGCCTTCAGACAAGCTTTCTGTGTTCCCCTACAGTAGGTACAAGGATTCAGACAGTTTTGCATTCTGTTCATGGGTAAAGACATGCAAATAATACCTTTATGACTCAGGTATGTCTTGAAATATGCAACCTGATGGCAGACAGTTCTACTTTTATTGTGCAGATATTTGTTCTGTACCACATGGCTTGTAAGTCATGAAATATTAATGGCCATGCAAATCTTCTCTTCTGTATCACAAGCTTTTCTGTGTTCCTGACCCCTGACTTCCTTTAATCATCTCCTGGGTGTGTGGTCTGTTACTATTCTGAGATATCTTGTGAATAGAGGCAAAGTAATTACTTGATCCTTGCCTGCTGCAAGAATCTTTTTGAAAAGAAAATGGATAACTTCAGAGACACTTCCTCCTTGCCTCCTCAGTCCCTTATGCTTGCTTCTCTAGATTCCTTTTGGTGGCCTGAATGCAGACCTGCAGTGTTCACTGCTATTTTCATGACTGTAAAAACAGCATTCTTGGATCTCCTAAGTTGTCATCTGCATCACAGAATAATTATAATTTTCAGATATTTTCTCCCCTTCTCTCTCTCTCCCCACTTCTGTTTTTTTTCTGAAGGCATCCCTATAAATATGCTGTTTTATTGTGATGTGTTGCAAGAAAGCCCAGTGATCTTTCAATGAGCAGCTGTACTGCCTTTTAGTTACAGGGTTACCTTAGCCATTTCCGTAATAACTGAAGGCTGAATTAATGCTTGAAACTTTTTTTTTTTTTTTTTTTAAGAGCCAGGACATATATTTTTGACAGAAATCTCCTTTCTTTTTTTCACCTGTTTTCTAACATCCCAAACACTAAAAATAAGGATGTTACCATGTGTGGAAATATGGAAATACTCCTTAGCTCCCTGCCAATCATAGGAGAGGTCAGTGGTTTGGTGCCATGCAGGTCTGACCACCAAAGGAGCACAAGATGTACAAGCAATATGGCTGGGGAAAGAGAAAACTAACCCTGAAAACGCATTTCCCATATGGGAGCTATTTTAGTAAACTAGTGTGGTGAAAGTACAGACATGAGCAGGGATTTCTACAAGTGAGCTCGTAGTGACTGCCAAGAGCATGGTGTAACACAAGGGCAATAATGACCACACAGTTTAATACAAGGTTAATAAATGTTGACCTACAAGTTTCTGATTTCTGGAGCAATTTTGACCAAGTTGCAGGAGTCAGCAATGCAGCGCCAAAAACACTGCTCCTGAAATGATGGGTTTATACACATTAGGAGGTGAAGACTAACTTAGGTCAAAACATTCATTATCAGAGCAGAGAAAAAGGAATTGGGATACCTCAGGTGTTTGTAATGTGCCATTTTGCAAAACCTGGGATGACACATAAGAACCTTTCTGGGGCTCTGCTGTTCAGTCCTCAGTGTATGCTGTTTCTGAGGATCAGGTGCCAGCCTGGGAGGAATCCACACCCTGGGTTTTAAAGGTGCAAAGATAACGCACTTCACCCTTGATTTCATTCAGCAGCAGGTGCCTATGTGTCTTTGAGGACATAAGGTCTTTCTTTCACACTTTTCTTGGAGTTTTCTTTCCCTGGCTTTTCCTGAAATGACCTTGGTGACTTCTGGGCTCTGTGTGAAAGGCAGACCCACAGCTTGGCTCACAGAAATGGCAGCTGTGAAGCTAAGTTATCAGCTGGCTTCTAGCCTGGCAGCCTCCCACCTGGGGACCACCCACACAGTGACTATTTCCTGTGCAGGGAGCAGAAGTTCCTGCACAGGGTGGTGGAAAGCTGATGTGCCACCAGCTGGTGGGTGCTGTGCGAGTCATAGAGACAGCAGATGGAGAAGCCAGAGCATCCCTCCTGGTCCAGCTGCAACACCGTGGTGTCCCACCACAGGATGACTTATACAAGCCTAAACTATGGCAATGAGCCCTGCTGCAGGTCTGGCTACCCTGTAGTCTGCAAAGGTGACAGTTGCTAACTCAGGTTTTGGAAAGAGGTGAGCTCTGATCAGCTGAAAAGAGCAGTGAGTAATCCTCATCTACCTGGCTTTGTATCTAAGCTGTGAGTCATTCTAATGAGCAATGCCAGAAGTGCTGACCTGCCCACCTCATGCTTCCTCACTTGAGATTCCAAGCTAACCTTCAGCCTTGATGTGCCTCGGGGCTGCCTTTTGGGCAGAGGAGAACCTGGGACACTGGTTTTACTGCAAACCTTACCAGTGGAATAAATGCTGTTGTAGGATATATGTGTGCCCAAAAACTTGGTGTAAGCAATTAGGAAGCTTTCAGTGGGTTTTCTGTATTTGGTGTTCCCTGTTAACACTGCAGGATTGTTTTTGATTTAAAGAACATTTTCTTACCCCTTGCCATCAAGGTTTCAGTTGCACATCATTCTCTCGTGCACACCAACCTGGCCAGCTACAGCTGGCTGGGCTGGTGTGCAGTGACTGGGCAGAGGAGAGCCTGGGATTATTGCTGGCTTAGTCCATGTCTCTGTGCTCCTGGGGACAGCACAAAGTGCCTCTCCTGTCCTCCGTGCTCTACACTGTGCCCACGCTGCAGGGTGGGATGGTGCCCATCCTACCTCTTCAAAAGGCTGCTCCTTTGAGTGCAAAGTCCTCGATGTCCTCACTTGGCTTTAAACTCCATGTGTGGTACCAGCATGTTGGGCATGGTGAAAGCAGTTTGCCTCTGGTTTGAGTGCAAGGCATGGGTTGGCTTGGCTGGGTGCAGAAAACTGCACTCCTGGATGTTTGCAGTGTCTTCCCCTGGGTGCACGGTGCTATTAAAAGTGAAAGCACTTTGATTTGGAAAAGGCAAGGATGAAGGTGAAGGCTAATAATGGAAGTTTATAAATGCAGCTGACATCCTAGCACCCTGTGTCTCATGCTGTCCTTCATTTACTCTCCTGGTGCTCTCTCCTCTTTTATTGCTCTGTTGTTTTTCCCCCTGTGAGCAAAGTGCTACTGAGGGTAACTGGGGTAGCTGAGTTTGATCCATTTACATGCCTTTGGGTACAGTGAGGGCTGTTGCTTAACACTGAAATAGGTGAAATGATCCATGAAACCTCCAGGGTAAACTGTGCTAAGGGACAGACTTTCATGATCTGTGGATTATACTCTATAATACACATATATATATATATAATAGAGTATATATATAGTTCATGACTAATATGGAAACCCCTCTTACAGTTAATAGCTTCTAGTAGGGACCCATCCACATAACATTCCTATGTGGGTGGGTGGTTGTTGGCACCAGCAGTGGGATGCCTAACTCTAGTCCTGATCTGGGCTTCTCAGCTAGGCTCCTGCTCCTCGTCAGCTGCAGGATGTGGGCAGCAATAAGGGCAGTTCAGCCTAGATGATGAGAAAAGTCTGATACAAACAAGAACTGTTCTCCTCCTCTGTTATCTGCCTGGGCTCTCCATGTAGGTGGCTTGGTTGGATGTGAACCCTTCAGACAGCAAAACCTGTGTGTGGTGAATGTGACTCATGCTGAATGTCTCTCAAAGCCCACGGCAGGTGGGGTAGATGGTGAGATCCTGAGTCCTTTTCCACAGTCTTGAAATGGAACCATCCCTCCTCCTCTGTCTCTGAAGCTTCTCTGTCCCTCCTGCCTCTGCTTTGCCAAGTGAAAGTCCATCTGGGAGGTGTACAACAATGAACACACAGCCAGCTGATTTACACTGTGTTTCACAGATAGGCAGACCTTCCCCTGCGCAGCTCACTCATTGCCCTTCAGATCCCTAGGGCCTTCCTGTCTCATAAGAGCAGGGGGAACTCCTCTGCCTCAAATCCTCATCAAAAAGCACTTGCTCAGATGTAGTGGAAGGCAAAACCGAGTGAGTTCTGCAGCTGAACTCATATTGAAGGAATTATTTCAAGCAGTCTGTACATTCCTTCTACTTATAATTTATTATTAACAGTCTGAGAGGAAGAAAAATAATTCATTAAACAATCAGCAAGGCATTTATAAGACATTATTGAGATCAGGTCTCAGGGAAACACATGAGCCTTCACAAATATTAAGTTTTATCTACTCTGTTAAGTCATTTTACATAGGAAAGTGAAACTTAATCCAGCTGCTCTGTCTCTGTAGCTGCTGCTCAAGGGGAAACAAATTCAGATCCACGATGATCTGACTAATATGTTCAATATCAGCTCCCTCTTATCAGAGGGAAAGGAGCAGTTTCATCTCAGTTTTTGCAGTATGCCCCATGCTTATCTATTCCCTGGTGGCCAGATGGCAGAGGGGACCAGTGAGAGGAGTCCCCTTCCAGGGGCTGGAAATTAAAATACCTTGCTGTGAGACCCTTCTCCATTGCTGCAGGCGGTTAGCATATGCTTTCTTTTCCAGATTGGAATGGCTCCTACTTGAGAGAAAAAGCTTGAAAAAGTGCAATTTCTCCCATAGGTCAAATCTGTATTCTTGGTTTAGCCAGCATGGAAGCAGTAAGGCACTGCTCAGGAAGCCCCTGCTCTCCCTCCACTAAGGGACATCTGGCACACTTTCCTCTGACCAATGCTACTACGTTGTGGTGGGATGGCTTGGTTTTGTGGAGAAGCTGAAGCTCACCCACATCCTCAGTTCTCACCCCCATACGTTGCTTTCTGAGCCTTTATCATTTGCTTGTGCTGTGCAGTGATGATCCTCTATGGGAAATGACTTAAAAAACAACATAAAGACATTTCTGGGAGCAGTGGAGTCTTCAAAGGAAAATTCTTGGGAAGCCGGAAATATGATGGGAGGGAAAACATAATCTTTCTCTCATTTCAGATGAACTTCTGCCTTCCTTGAAATTCCTGTGAATTTCAAAGCCTTTGATAGTCATGAAACATCAGAGGAGCCTTTATGCTAAGCAAAACGTGTGTGAAAGCAGCGCTGCTTCTGATCCCGCCAGGAGCTGCTGCACACCCCGTTCCTCTTCCTCGTGTTTGTCTTCCCTCGGCTGATGCACTCGATTTGCATCTGTCTGGGTGGTCGTGGCTGTGCCCTTACTCTGCCCTGTTGGATGACACCAGAGCAGAACCCATGGCAGGAGTTGCCTGGGCAGTGGCCACGGCTGCTGCTGCCGTGTGGGGCAGCCTCGCTGATCCACGGGGGAAGCTGCCCCCGGAGCCCTGCGGTGCCCTGCCGGCAGCAGAGGGCACGGCTCCGCTGGGTTTGGTCCCAGCCTCCCTCTACAGGGTCAGCTCAGGCAGCGGGGCCATGGCACGGGGATTTCCTGGAAGAGCTCTGATGGCACCAGGCACAGGTGGCAGATTTATAGGCAGACACAAATCACTGCCAATGCAGACAGATCACTGAAAAGGACAGCACAACCACCCGAAGCTGGGGCAGCCTTTCCTTGGAACAGGTACAGCCAGTGGGGTGGGGAATTTCCTCCATGTAGCACATCCAGCCATAGCAGACTATGCAGGGGATGCCATAGAAATAGCAAGAGCTGCAGAGTAGGGAGATGATCCCCACAAGCCACTCCTGAAGAGTAGTACATATCTCTGCGAGTGGGTACAGGCCTCCCACTTCCCACACCTCACTTCCCAGCTGCTTCCAGCAGCACCCGTGGGTGTTCTACCATTGACTCCTTCCAGAAATGAGGCTGGCAGAGAGCAGCATCTGGTCAAGCAAAGGAGGAGAGAGAAGACCAGAGAGCACAAGTCCCAAGGGTAATGGGATGTACCTGTTTTTCTGCCTGGGCAATGGTTATCCTGTGAAGACTATTCATGTCTTCTTCATTCAGTGGGAGGGAAGAGGCTGCCAGGGCTGCTGGGCAGTGGAATGTCCAGGCTGGTCCCATGGGGCAGCCCCTGCTCCAGCCAGCTGTGATGTGCCCCTGCCACACGCTTCCCTTCCTCAGATGCCAGCTAAGTGGAGAAGCTGCAGCCTCAAGGGGCAGGACATGGCATGGGGACTCCCAGGGAAAAGGTCTAGGCAAGCTGAGTTGGGAGAAGACAGTGAGAGCACTGAGGAACATTCCTGCCACCACAAGCAGGCTGCAGGTGAACCCTGCAGGTGAACCCTGTGCAACATGAAGAGCTGCAGGTCTGCAGCAGTCATTGTTTAATCATTGTGGAGCCATTGTCAGGTGAGATTTACCTCATCCCTCACAACTGAGGGCTTATTTGTGTTTGACCTGCCCAGGTTAAGTTCGCCTCTAGATGTGTCTGATCCATATGGGTTTGAGAGCCTACACAAAAGGGCAGTCCATGCTTCTCTCTTGTCTGTCACTGCATCTGTTTCCTGGCATTCCCAAGGCTTCCCATCCCAATTTACTTCCCCTGCTCCCTTTTGCTGCTGCTCTGCACCATGTTGCCTCTCAGGATCCCATTTGTCCTCTGCCTTGCTCCAGCAGGCTCCCTGCCTGTAGCTGTAGGTTTTCTCTCCAACAGGTAGCTTGGTTACTCTTAAGCTGAAGTAGTAGTGACTATTTTTGGACTGATGTCATGTGTTCCACAGCAAGTGAAGCTTATACTTTCTGCTGGAGCAGTGTTGAGAAGAAAATTCCTCTTGATGTGAACCAAATGTAGCTTTTGAACATGTGATTGGCCCAAAGTACACAGGCAGTGACTTTCTACAAGGATAAGCTGAACTAAGGAGTAGAACAAGTTGAACTTTTTTTTTTTTTCCTAAGCTACCTTGGCTGAGTTGCTGCCTTAGAAGAAGGGTGATGAAGTCTGGGAAGGTGTGGGACACAGCTATGCAGTCAGAGCTGTGAAGCATGTCATGAATAGTCAAAGGCCTTGATGACTTTTTGTTAGGATATGCCACAGAAGGACAATGTTATGACTGGAGTTATATGGACCAGAATATAACTGAGGCAGAAGGCTGCAAATAAAGAAAGAGTGTTGTTCAGTTCTTCACATGACTAATGAAGCATCACTTGATAATGCTGATTGTCACTGCCAAACACAAATTTAAACACAGCTCCTGTTCCCACCCTGCACTGTTTATCAGGCTGATCCCCTTCAAAATGGACTCCTTTCTGCAGAGCCTGCAGACATGATTTAATGATTAGCCAAGGGCCATGCTGAGGATGAAAGAAGCTATCAACTCAAATTACTCCCCACGCCTTCTGTGGACAACGTGAAACAATTTTTGACTGAACCCTGTTTGACACCCAGTGTACTGATTTCAACCCAGAGAACAGAAAGAGTACAACTACCTAACACTTGTGCAGCTACACCAGTAGAGCTGCCTTGACATCATGCTGCTTGTTACTGAAAGTTTTTCTAAATATGATTTTTTTAGTCTATGATAAAAGTGTCCAGTATCTGAGGCAAGTGTGCAGGTATGGCAAGAAGAAGGAAACTTATGCTGAGACCTGGCAGTATGGCAGGGTGGTTTGGAAGACAAATCCTCTAGAGGATGAACAATTCAGGAAAGGTTTACTGTAAATGAAGAAATTATTTACTGTGGGCTAACCAGAAAGTCTCCAAGACAAATTAGAGAGCTGGGTTGTCACCAACTCTATGAAGTTTAACAAAGGTAAGTGATGGATTCTGCATCTGGTATGGGGCAAACTTGGATGTATGCACAGAATAGGAAATGAGAATCTGGAGTGCAGTGCTGTGGAAAGAAACCTGGGGGTCGTGGTCAGTGTCAAGTTGAACATGAGCCAGCAGTGCCCTGGCAGCCAGGAGGGCCAACCCTGTCCTGGGGGGCATCAGGCACAGCATCACCAGCCAGGCACGGGAGGGGATTGTCCTGCTCTGCTCTGAGCTGGGGCAGCCTCACCTCGAGTGCTGGGGGCAGTTCTGGGTGCCACAGTAAGAAGGATATAAAGCTATTAGAGAGTGTCCAAACAAGGGCCAGGAAGATGGTGAAGAGCCTAGAGGTGAAGTCGTATGAGGAACAGCTGGGCTTACTTAGTCTGTTCAGCCTGGAGAAGAGGAGACTGAGGGGAGGCCTCATTGCAGTTACAATTTCCCCATGAGGGGAAGAGGAGGGGCAGGCCCTGATCTCTTCTCTGTGGTGACCAGTGACAGGACCTGAGGGAATGGCCTGAAGTTGTGTCAGGGAGGGTTAGGTTGGATATTAGGAAAAAGTTCTTCAACCAGAGAGTGGTTGGGCACTGGAACAGCTCCCCAGGGAAGTTGTCGCAGCACCAGCCTGACAGAGTTCAAGAGGCATTTGGAAAATGCTGTTAGGTACCTGGTAGAATTCTTGAATTTGTCCTGTGCAGGGTCATAAGGTGCACTTTGATGATCCTTTTGAGTAACTTCCAACTCAAGATGTTCTATGAGTCTATAATTCAAAGGAAAGTTTTCTAAAGAATCTGAATTATTTTGGGACATTGGTCTAACTGCATACTAAGACACAGGTAGAGCTGCAACCCCAAGCTACTATTCTTAGGCAATAAAAATCAAGGAACTATTGGCCTTGCAGTACCCAGACAACCACCCACCACATGACTTCTGTCAGCTTCTCTACATGCAAGATCATTGCCTCTTCACAAAAACCTCCTCTGGGGCTTCCCATTTTTTCCTGACCCTCAAGTGGAGCTGGGGTTGTCTGATCTGTGTGGTAGCTTTCAGATGTTTTGGAACTGAGGTGTAAGTAAAACGCCAAGTATTTAGCTGATCTCTCTATGGAGGTGGCTGGACTTGACACCTCTTGCAGGGCTCTGGGAAAGCGCAGGAACAGCCCCAGTACTGAGGGGCAGGCAGCTCCTCCAGGACTGGAAATAGGAAAAATCACAGAATTTCAGATGCAAGAAAAAATGAAGTCCTTTTTTTCACACAAGAAAGAGGTTTCAAAAGCACATGGAGCTAGCATGTCTGGGCAGCCATTGAACTGGTAGGGCAAAGTAAAGCACAGCTGCTGGTTGAAATCAGAGCTGGTTGAAGATTGCACCCATCCTGCAGTAAGTTTTAGGAGGAATTTTTCCTTGCTAAACCAAAAACAGGTTTTCAAGTCTTTTTACAGGAGAGAGATGCGCATTGTCAAAGTCAAGTTTATTTTGATTTACACCTTTTTCTCTACAGATGCAGCAGAGGAAACATCATCCAATCATTAGGCTACATGGATATCTTTCAGCTCTGACAAGGCAGTGGATACAGGTGATCTGCTCCCTTCCAGCTCCCACTCCCAAATAAAATTTAATCAGAAATAATTTGCCTGATTTTTAGTTCAGCCTGAAAAGACCAGATGAGGGAAAAGCACTCCCTTCACTGAAAACTTCAGCAACTTCTGTTCAGTCAGCAAAAAAAAAGTGATTTCAGCTCTAGATTTCCAGGAAATTACTGAATCTGGTAGGTTGTATTTGGAGGAAATGTTGGGGTTTGCCTGTTTTTAAAATCCCTCTACAATATACATTATGTATATGCATCATAATCCCATAGTAAATAACTATAAATTCCCCATTTCACAAAGTTAATTGCCCATGTGCTCACTTGCACACAGAAAAATTGATCAAGGTGCAGCCTGAGGAGTTTAGAAAGGTCATTTTCAAGACTAGAGAGAGATTGAAAATGTTGCTGCTAATCGAAGAGGGGATATTTAATATCTTTTTGACAAGAAATGCAAATAACATTAGTTCCACTGCCATCCCTCTGGCCTAGAAGTGCTGTTGAGACAGTTCTGGTACTTAATATAAATATTACCCACTGCAGTGTCCTCTGTTGTCCTGGCCGGATCGTGCAGGGTTTGGTGGTGCAAAGTTCCCACTAGTGCTAGGGATCACACCACCACTGCAGGTGTTGCCTTTTTTACACTAGTGCCTCTTTCCTGGGGAGCTAGCTGGAGTGACTGCAGGCACTCAGTCCCACCTTCTCCTTCCTCCTCCCTGTGTTTTTCAGCAAGCTCACATTGCCTGCAGTCTCTGGATATATCTCCCTCCCTGCTGTCCTGTAAAATCAGCAGACATCCCCACCTTCCCCATCCCAGTTCCCTTCCCCTGAATGCTTAAAGACCTGGGAGCTTGGCACTGCTGGTGGGATTTCGTAACCCAGCCCAGGCTCGACTGCCGGATTTGGGCTAAACAGCTGCTATGTGCTGTCAGATCTACACATGGCAGTGATTTGTACAGCCCATTGCTGAGCCAGTTAGAGTCATTTGTTTAAAAAATAAAGAGACAGATCAATTCAATTCTTCCCTTTCTCCTAGCAAGCTGATATCATGTGCCTATCTTAAAAATGGCTTGCTCCAGAATGCATTAGAGCTAAATTATCATTTATGTTTGTCACAGGGATTGCTAATGTGTAATGAGATTTTAGAGTTAATGTTTTGTACAAAGCATTTAGTGGGGCTGGGATGAAATTGGTTCAGGATTCTGATGTGGTGTTTTAATTAAAGATATTTTCCAATCAGGGCCAAGCAAATGACTTGTCAGAAGATTTTGTACCCATCAGCCAATATACCGGTGCAACGTTGATCTCGCTTTCTGCTTTTGGATTTTCTTCAGGGAATTAGAGGAGAAAGCCTCTCCAAATCTCATGCAGAAGAGCCTTTCTTAGCTGCAACCCTTATAAGAGAAGAAAAACGTGTTTGATTCTCTGAAATCTTTCACCTGGGTGTCAGCGGTCTGGTTCATTGCAGCGTGACACCAGCCTTAGGCCGCCTTGATTTTGTTGAACTTGTAGCTGTAGGCTGGTGCAATGCACTCACACAGACTGAAAGCAATGGGAAGCCCAGTGCTGTGGGGTGAATCCTGAGGTCTCGTCTGCTGTAGCAGCATCCTGAGCTCTGACTGCAGCTCCTCCTCTCTCTCCTTCTCTGCTGTTGGGCATGGTAGCCAGGGATGAGGCAGGAAAATGGGTGATGCAGATCCAAAAACAGAAGAGGAAGGATTTCCAAAACTTGTATCTGGTAAAACCAGCATAATAATGACTGAGAAGTCTCCGGCTTAAACAGGTTTCGGATGTATGATTCAATTCATCAAATGCTGGTTAGTAGACACAACTTTTATTAATTGCTTGATAGTAAGAATCATTGTTACCAAATTAACACATTTTTTTCTTAGCTACCTCTGGTCCATGCAGGGAACTTTAGTCACAATCAGGTCTTAGGGTAGGATATCTGCTTGGAACAAAATCACAGAACTATAACCAGACAGGAGCTGCAGCTCTCAGGGCTGGTGTGGACACAAGCAATGCAAACCTCTGGCAGAAAAGCAGCTGCCATCCCCAGCGTCCTCCAGCCACGACAAACTCGTCTGGGTAGAGCTGTGGAGGGAGGCTGGGGGCATTCAGGGAAGTGGCTCCTGTTGGGAAGGGGCAAGAGGGAGTAGTTTCCCTACTCAGTGCTCGTCACTCTTAAACCTTCTTCCTTTCTGTTCCACCTCGACAGCTGTGACCAAGACTCCCCTTTTCCCTGTACCCTCTGGTTTTTGCCCCACTCCCCCCTCCCCAGGCAAGGAAGGACACTGGCCCCACAGCCTGGGGCAGCCCCTCTGGAGGCTGAGTCAGCTCCATGGGTGCAGGAGAGCACTGCTGGAGACCCACCCTGCGGGGGTGTGCAGCTGTGCCATCACAGCATCATTAACTTGGATAATAGGACTGAGCCACAGCAAACCACCCTGGATTTGTATAGCTCCATGCCGTGTTTGTTTTTTGCAGCGTTTCTGACATAAACCCTTTTAGCGCTGCTTAGCTGAGAACCTCTTGGTAGAATGCATTGCATCCTGCTTGCTATAATAGAAAAAAACCCTTCTTTATATGCTCACGATTTCAAGTACATTCGGTTGGTAAGTTTGTTTGCTTGTTTTTCTAAGAAGAGCAAGGAGAAAGCTTTCATTTTATAGACAGTGCTGATATTTTAACATATAAATGGACGAGGTTTTTTGTATTTTTCTTTTTCAGGTTTGCCCATCTACAGGTTTCATGACAGTTTGGAAACAGATGAGCAATAAATAGGGATTTTAATTCCAAAAGCAAATTGTATCATAATCTGTTCATTAGGTGAATTCTTTAGCTCACTATGGAAATTCACCTGAGTGGTGTAAAAGGGTGCTATTGACTAGAATAGAGAGATGAAAGTGAATTTTGCAGGGAAAAAATCTCATGTTCTTACCTCTACTGTACAGTGAATACGTGAATATGCTGGATATTCTAACATCTTATTGTTACATTTTTTATCATAACATTTTCTTTGCATGAGCCTTACATCACAGGATCTCAGAAAATTACAAAGACAGAAGGACACCAAGCTGCAGATTCAGGTCAGCCCCCCCTCAGTGAAACAGCATCCTACTCCATAAGAGATAATACACACTGCAGCTTCACTGTACCCCTCTTGGCCAGCTGTGTGGGTGCTTTATCCACAAGAACACTGACACCCAATTAATGAGGGGTGTCGACCTTTTCAGAGACAGCAAGGTACAAACATGTATGGGGCATCTTTTCCTGCCATCCACAAAGGTTCTAAAGGCATGAGTCAGATCTCCCTGTCTCGTAAATTATAAGACTAGATGAAAAAGATGTTAATGAAAACACCAAGTAAATGTGTTGATGTCCTTCTCAGCCATGAATTTTATTGAGTCTATGGATTTGAGCCCTCAGGGGTCACCCAGGTTAAATTTTAAGTCTTTTGTTCTCTATAAGTGATAGAAAATTCTGCTGATTCATTCAATTACAGGACTAAGTTACAGACACTGGGGAATTATGGTGAACTCTCTAAGAGAGGCACCTTTGTGGTGAGCCTTCCGTTGCAAATCTCTGCCAACATGTGCTGAACTATATGAACTAAATTCTGCAAAATCTGCTAGGAGACACAGAGGGCTGCACTCACATCCACAGGGATGGTGCTAAAGCTCCTGAGTTTCCTGTTCACTGCTGCCAGGATGCTGAAGCACTTCATAGGTGTAAGTCCCTGTTGTCAGAGATCCCCTATCCAGAACTGTGGGATAGAGAGGAAGAGGAGGTCTGGGTAGGTGGAGAGCCAGGTTAATGAACCATGAAGGCATTCCCCATTCTTTTTAGCATTTGGGAAGAAAGAAGATTGACCACTCCAATGGAAAGGCTGAGATAGTATTTACAGGATTGTTTTGGTAATGCAGGTAATGCATGAGAACCACCCACACCTCCTTGCCTTTAGAAAAAGAGTGAGTGAGTTTTCTGGTGAAAAGGCCAGGTTTTAGCACATGGCAGTGGCACTATCAGGTACACTGTGGTGTTGAGCAATGGAGCAGGGGTTTTGGGGCATCTCTGTGTTGCAAGCACGGCCTTCACCATGGCTTTAAGCAGCAGCACTGCCATAACAGATGGAAGTCTTCTGCAGCAGTCCCAGCACTCGGGTGATCAGGCTTGGTGTTTCTGAGAGGAATGATTTCCCAGCAACATGCAGGGGGTGTGTGTCTTATTTTACAGTCATGCTTTCATCCAGCTGCTGTTACTGGAAGGCCAGTTCTCCTCTCCTCCTGCTGTGTGCTCCTGAGAGACCTGTCCCTGCCAGCACGCCTCTGACACAGGTGGCAGCCCTGGTGCGAGGGAGGCACCAGCAGCAGCAGGGAGCTGAGCTAAAGCAGCGGCTGTAGCGGTGCTCAGGTGCTGCTCCCTGAGCATGGCCTCCCCCCATCTGTGGTGCTGTCCCCCTGCTTCCTGTGCTGCTGAAGCAGGAGAGGTTGGGAGTGATGTGGCAGAGACTGTGCTTCCCTGGCACAGGAGAGGCTGAACGTGAGGCTGTACTTCAGGCACACGTGTGCACATGAACCTGGAGCTGACTCCTGGGGGCGTGATTTCAGAGACCAACTTAAGGGGAGAATATTAGGGACTTACTAGATCTGAAATATGAATTGAAATGTCAGTGGGAACGTGCTGGGGACTCAGGACTACTTGAAATCAGGCCATTTTTTAAGCTGTGGGGTAGCCAGCACAATCCACATTGTTGAGTTGTCGCTCTGCTGAACCCATGCAGGCAAGGAAGTTCAATCATGTGCCCTCTTTTGAGCTCCCATACCTCATGATGCCTCTGTTCCCAAGGGCTTGTGTCTATTTTGACTTTAAATTCAGAGTCTTCCTTTGCTGCTCACTCCTATAAGGTGATGTTTTTCCCTCCTCTGTACTAGCTTTTTTGTTCTGAAAGGCTTTGGTAGCTTCACTTTGAGATGTCTCTCATCTGCAGAGACAGGGCTTTCAGATGTTCCAGGTGTCTGGCCTTGAAACCTGCCACATGTTGGGGTGCCAGAGCTGTTCTGGAGGCTGCTGCCATCAATTCCTTGGTGTTCTACTGCTTTAGCACTTTTGGCTTTGCCCTCTGGCAGCCTTCACTTGGTGCCTTGACACCAAAGTTTTGAAACTGAAAGTGATATTTTCTGAAAGAACCACTTTGATTCTTCTCTCACTAGTACAAAACTTCTTATTTTATAAAGTGGTGCATTTTCCAAGTCTCTGTAGCAGGACTCATCTTGCTCCAGCCATGGATTCATGGGAAGAAGATGCCAGTGGGATGCCCTGGTCCAGCAGCTGCTTGTGCCAGTGTGCCTGTTTAGCAAGTACAGATGGAAAATGCTGTTGTTTTCCTCTCATTGATCACTGTCCAAAGCATCTGAGACTCCAACAGATGAGCCAGAAGAGACGAAAGTTTCTGTTCCCACAGCTTTGTTACTTTCTAGTACATCTCAATTTCTTTAAAATTTACCACTCTGTACTTAGGCTTGGCATTGTAGCTGTGTTGGCCCCTCATGACAGGTCTGTTTTGGCACAGAGAGGGCTGCAGGGACCTCCATCGAGCAGTTGAGCTCAGGTGTAGAGGGATACAGATTTCTCCAAGCTGAGAGGTTTGTTCGGCCTTTAATTATGCCCTTTTTCTCCCTTTTCTTTCTTTCCTTGTTGCTGGTGCAGGTGACTGGAGTATGCTGTGCAGTTCTTCTGTTTCAAGCAGATAAAGACATCTGTAACTGTCAATATCTAGCAGCCCTGTCCCTCTGCTATTTTTCTGTTGTTGTTTTACATGCTTTTACAAGTGGTTCCCTCTTAAATTTCCAGTGAGATTAATAATATCAGCTGAGCCTGTAAATCTTTCCCTCTGAAGAGGGAGGAAGACACTATAGCATGGGAATGCTGCAGGAGGGGCTGAGGAAGACACAGTTGCAATTAGGCTGAGCAGGTACAGCAATTTACCCCTCTTCCTCTTTGCCTCCTCCAGCAAGGTGCTCCTCTGCTGCCCACATAGAGGTTCTGTTCCCACATGTGTTCTCCTTCCACACTTCACCCTTCCCAGAAGCAGCTGAGCCCATAATGGGTTGTGACCCACACCTTGAGGGTCCTCATCAGTCCCCCCACACCTCATCAGTCCAGGGTCCCACTGCTGCATTGCTTTTATTTCATTATTTCATTGTCTACACAGGGTAAGGTTCCCTCTCCCCCACCTTTGCTGGTTTTGCTTTTGCACTAAAGCATCACTGGCAGGAGTGATGCCATGGTGTCATTTACTCCACCATCAGCTTCAGCTGTGATGGCTGAAGGGGACATTGCTGCCAGCCAGCCCCCTCACCTGTCAGTCACAGCCCTGCATGCTGGAGACAGGTGATGCTCCCTCTGGAGATTTTCTGGACCCCAACCCTGTGCTGGGAGCACCGCCACATCTGCGAGGTGGCGGGAGCAGTGGGGCAGCAGGGTCTGCTCTCCTGCTGCTGCTGGCTTCTGTGTAGGAAACAATCACCTCCTACATCAACACCTGCCATGGAAGCTGCCTCCAAAACCTGTGCCAGCATCTGCCTCCAAAACCTGTGCCAGTATCTGTCACTGCCCTGACAGGCCATTGTGGTAGGAACATCGCAGCTCTGTGTAAGCAGGCACCATGGCACAGCAGGCAAGTCCCTTCCTTCCTTCCTTCCTTCCTTCCTTCCTTCCTTCCTTCATTCCTTCCTTCCTTCCTTCCTTCCTTCCTCCCTTTCCTTCCTTCCTTCCTTCCTTCCTTCCTTCCTCCCTCCCTCCCTCCCTCCCTTCCCCCTGCACATCATGACGTCTGTGGGCAGAAGCACTGTGCAGAGGGATGTGCTGGCACAGCTGGATCACACTCTCAGGAGGCTCCTTAAATTGCTGTTTTGGTCACAGCCATTCCTTAGAAACGTTTTCTTTGTTTAAAGGCAGCTAAACTTTGCTAGGTAATTGCAGCAGGTGCCTTGCCCTTCCTGGCTGCCCATCAATAAATGGCTTTTCTTCTCTCTGCTTGTGACGGGCTCGCTGCTGAGCACTCACCGTGCACGATACCATGGAGAGCTGTACCAGAACCTCCCATCCCTGCTGTCCTCCTCTTCCACCTGTCTGTGCTTGCTCTGGTGTGGGCTCTTCTTAGAGGAGATATAGGGTTATTTTTTTCTGGAGTGCAAACCTCCTTCTTTTGAAAGCGCATGAACCCAGTACTGCTCACATGGTGAGGCCCAGCCTGGCTGTGCTGCCAGGAGTGGTTTTATTATGAGAAATGGTCTGTCAGCTGCTGCAGACTTGCAGCAACATAAATGTGTTTTCTGCAGAAACAACAGAGGAGTGGGGAGAGGCAGGGAGAGATTAGCAGTGAGTGGGAGGGTGAAGATATGGGGAGTGGAGGTCACAGGAAGTGTGGGTTTGAAAACAAGACCAGAATGTAATGCCAATTGCCTTGTGATTTTTTTTAAAAAAAAAGACAGATATCACTGGCAGGTTTAACATTGGCAGGTGTCCAGAAACTCCTTCCAACACTATTAACTTATCTGTATCAGTTCTGCAGCCCACCTCCTGTCAGCACTGCTCATGGGGCCATCAGGAGAGTACTGTGGTGGTGTTGGGTCACTTGCTTCTCAGCCATCAGATCACAAAAAGAGGTTGCTATTTTTTGAGACTGAGAGTAAATTGGAGAAAAATCAGTGGGTCCACGTCTGACCGCTGACCAAATCAAAGCCTCACTTCAGAGTGGGAAGCGTCAAAGAGGGTTTCAACTGCTGAATATTTGTCACTGACTTTGCAGACTCCATTGCTTTTACCCCTAATCTTCCTCACTTGCTCATGCTGTGCATGCAGAGGCAGGGAGGAATGATAATGGACTTGCAGTTGTGCTTGCTGTTCCCATAACAAATGGCAGGATCTTCACATAAATTGTTTGAACATGTAACACTGCTCTTACTTCTTAACGATAAGGGCTTAGGAGCTGCCCTTTTCCAAAATGAAAGAAATGAACCAAACGTTATCTCTTTGTTTTAAAAAATGATCCCTGCAACTACAACAACAAAAAGCCATTATGATGATCCATAAAGGTCTTGCAAGCTTTTACAGGAGAGATTTCCTACTCACCCAGTCTGGCTTCACTCCCATTCCCTCTCCCTATTCCCAACCCACGTGTTTCAAGCTTTCTAGGGCAGTTCAAGCTCCTAGATACAGCTGAGCTGAATGAACCTGGCCTGGAGGACACGTCAGAGGTCAGACCTGGGGGTGGAGAACTATCTCCTCTGGGTACTGTGCCTAAAACCAAGTTCTCTAGATCTTGCTCTGGTCCCAAGTGCATCCATCCAGCCTGGTATATCTATATTCACTGTTTTCACAGGTTTCTTTTTTATCATGGTATATTTACTTCAAGGCTCTGCATCTGTTGTTAGGGCCAATAGCAGTGTCTATTTCTTATGCCAAGGGAAAAAATGTCACCATAACTTTTCAGTACTATGGCACAGATCTACCAGGTGGCTGGTGCTGGACCTCTGCCAAGCCATGGTGAGCTGCTTGCTGACTCTGGCCTGGACCGGTGGACAGATTAGGGGTGAGTTTAAACTTGAAAATTTCTGAGTGTAAAGAAATAACCCCCTCCTTTGTCTTGTATGTAATAGATCTATGTTTCTGGGGGTAGTGGGGAGAAATTAAAAAAAATGAGTTTAAGCAGCATATACAGACACACCCATGTATGCACACACACATTAGAGTTTGCACTGGTGAGTGAGGTAAAAAATGTGCTGATGAGCTTGAGCCCTTGAAGTGGTTTCATGATCTCTGGAACAGAAGGGTTGGAAACTTAACCCCTTTTGATTTCTGCAGGGCCCTCCTATCTTAAACATGGTTATGTAGGTTAATGCACACACCCATTAACTTTCCCACTGTCAACTGCTGTTAGTGTAGCTGCTGAGTGCCCTGCTGGGAGGGAGACGGATGGGCTCCTCCAGATGCCGTCTTGCTGCTGCTTCTTTTAGATCAGTCCCAGGGGGTGCAGATCCTCTGTGGCTCTCCTTGAGCTGTGTGTGGCAGAGCAAAGCAGTCCATACACATGCTCTCTCACATCAGGTTTCCTATTTAATAACACCCCACACTATTCCTAGGTATAGTAAGTGGAAATAACGTTTTTTTCCAAAGTGGATAAGCATAACTGCTTCCCAGGTGGAGAAAAAAGAGCCACAGAGGGCTTCAGAGATATGGGCTGAGCCAGCTGCAGAAGTGTGAATTAGCTCCCCAGTTGTAAGAGCTGCCAGTCAGCCTTGTACCTTATCCATTATATCATGGCTTAAACCTGGATTCAGCATGGGGAGGTGCTGGGAGTGGAGGGGGAGACAAAGGAAAAAGAGAGAGGGTGATACATGAATGAGAAAAATGAGACATATAAAGGCAAAATCCTCATCTCTCTGCAGAGGCCTTATGAACTGAATAGCTGGTGATAAGAGCGATTTCCTTCCATGCATTCTCTATCAGGTGTTTAGCATGGCTCTGTCTCAGGAGTGTGCTCCCTCACACAAGACAGTAGGGAGATGGTCAGCATCAGTATGCTGCATGTAGTCAAAAGCAGGTGGATTTGCTTAGCTTTATGTGTGGCAAAGGATTGGAAGCATTTTTTATTGTCCAGACAGGAGTTAATGTATTTTTCACTGTCTTCCTTCAGATGCTTCACAAAATCAGTCTATGCAAGAAGCCAGGGGAGGAGAGGGGAGGGAGAGACATCTAGAGCCAGTGCAGATGGGAGGCATGGCTGAGTGATGAAGAGTGAAAGATGCTAAGCAGGCTCAGGCCACACACGAAGGGCTGGCTGCCCTTCCTGACCCTCCCTAACCGTGGAGAAAGACAGACCTTGCAGGGCTGTGGCTGGGAGGGAGCGTGCTCTTTTCCCCTCACGTCTGTGTGCGAGCACCGTGAAACTGTGGGGTCAGTGTCATCTTCCAGAAGAAATCCCCCATTGGCAAGGAAGAGAAATGGGTTTTGTTTGGCCCCGAACACAGTTGATGGGAGTGTTGTTCTCACAACTGACCTAGACGGGTGGAAAGTCGTTCCAGCTGCTGGACACCTGCTGCTGGAGCAGCTCCACCTCTACTGCTTGAGAAACCAGCCTGTCTTAGAGGTACAACCCGTGGGTGGAGACAGGAGAAAAGTGTATCCAAATCCTAAGCAATTCCTGCTTTCCTGAGATGTTGCTGCTTTGTACAATTGATTTCTGATCTCTTGTTGACAATTACCCTAAATCAAAATGCAAGTGAGCTGGCTGCAGTGCAGGGGTGTGGGGTACAGCCAAGGGTGATTTGGCAGTGGATGGAGGGGAGGAAGGGAGAGAGCTGCTTCATTCTAACCCAGACCTCATTGCTGCTGCTAAACCCGGGTCTGTAGCAGGGACAGGGGAGAGCAGCACTGCCCACCAGTGCTGCTCTGGATGGTTCCAGGGTCTCAGTGCAGTCCTGCCCTCCACCCAGCTCCTAAAGTACCCAGGAGAGAACTTGCCATGGTGTGGGGCATCCACCCATGCTGGCCAGAGCAGGCAAGGTGGCTTCTCAAGGTGCTGAGAGTGGATCTAAACTCCCACAAGGAGCTGTGTCAGGATGGAGGGTTTGACTGTACTGGTCTGGCCCTGGGGTGGTGCTGGGTTGCTGTGCCTGATTTTCATACACCCAGCCTTGGCCATGACTTGAGGCTGGCTGGCTGGCTTTGGCAGGTGGCTAACACAGGGATGAGAGAAAACCAGGGGATCTGCCCCCCGGTCTCTCTCACCTGTGCTGGGTCACAGGGCTCTGTGCTGATGTCTGTGAGAAGCCTGCTGTTGTTTAGAAGAGAAGTAGTCATCCTCACACATCCACAGCTCCCCCATATTTGCCCAACAACCTCTTCCCCAGGCTGGGGAAAGAAAAGGCTGGACAAATGTGCCTGGACTGAGCTGTGGTATCCCAAATGCAAGGCTGTGCTCCCTGGGGAGAAGTTCCATGCTGTCCTATTTAGGCACTTTATATTGCCTAATTGGAGTTGCTAGGGATTGCATACATCGATCAGTGGAGCACAAAGTGACATGACAACAGCTGTCACATGTCTGTGATTTTCCCTCTCCTCCCTGAAAGAAGCCTGGAGAGAAGACTACATGTGTTTGTTGCCCCACAGGAAAGCACACATAGATGTGTGTTTGTGTGCCCCTGATGGCACATCCTCAGAGGAGAGGCAGTCAGAGCCTTGCCCTTTGTGGGCAGCAGGAAAGTGGCAAACCTGCAGCAGTCCCTCTCTACTGGCTGAACTCTGGCTTGGAGGCAGCTCTGACCCCATCCCATTCCCCTGTGCTCCGAAGCCAGTGAGCACAAACACAGGGGTTGGAGGACAGTCCAGCTTTTATTTATTTTGCATGGTGGATTTTGCTGTTTTCGGAGCTCAGGAATGCTGCCTGCCTCTCCGCCTCCTCTAGTGCAGCTGCACCTCTCTGTCCCAGACCCAGCTGCCACAGCTTAGCTTTGCCTCCAAACACATTCTTTTGCTGGGTGCAGTGCCTCTGTGCTCTCAGATGGAGATTGGCTTGTAGCTGTCCCTGCCTGCATGGCATCTGCTTCCCTCTGCCTTTTTAATCCTCTGCATTTTCCATAACCTAACATAAACGAGTAACAAATCTGGGATGCACTGCTCCAGCCAAGGGGACAGATCTGGGGCTGTGGCATTTTACACCTACCGTGATTTCTGCAGCAGCCTCTCTTTCTCTTTTCTTTTCTCTCTTTTTTCAATACGCTTCAGACTTGTGAGAAATGTATTCTTGTGTCAGTGATGTTCAAAGGCAAAAAGAAAAGCTGCCAGAAGAGAGCTTTAAAAGTCTGACATATTATCATTCAGAGCAGAATTTTCAGTACAACTATTCTGGAATTTTTCCAATAAATAAAGTCTACAGACTTTTAAGGGAGAGCTTTTAGGTTAATGGAAATATTACTTAAATTAAAATACATCCCATTCAGTCATCAATTCCACTGTCATTGCGGCATGTGTTTAATGTTAATGACATGCACAAATAAAAAGGAAGAAACTGATTTGTTTTCTTGTGTCCATAACTGAGTATGATCTGTGGTGGAAAGTTAAATACAAGCCAGAGGAGGCACAAGGCAGCATCAACAGAGGTTAAAATGTACTTGCAGAAGGTATATTGCAGAGAACTGTGCATGAGAATGCTAAGAAACATTTTTGGTCTTATATTGTCAATGAATTGATTTTTTTTTTTTTTTCTCTCTTGGTGACTTTATGAGGAGGCCTTCTACAGCTTACATGCTGTCCCTTTGTTTTTTGCAGCCTCACACAGGGGAGAGTGGATCCCAGACTGCAGCTGGGGCAGGTTCCAAGTCCACTATTGCTCCAAGGAAACGGTGGGCAGCTTGGAAGGGTGCTGCCAGATTCAGATGATGTCTTGAACTTTGTGGCTCCCAGATGAGCTCTCACCAGACTAGGTTCCATGCCACCTGCATTAAGCCCTTCTGCTTTCAACTGAGCTGGACAACATGAGAGACAACTCCCTGGGCCTTTGGAAGCTGTGCTTTCCATTCTGGCAAGGGAACAAGGACAAGGGACAGGTGAGTGAGCAAAGAGGAAAAGCTAACTGGATTCTACCTCTTTTGCCTTTTGATTTATGATTTATGCTGGACTGGGAGGGGAAAAGGCAGCAGAGAAGGTTTCTACATTTTCTAGTGTGCCACTTGTCAGCAGGTGACAGTACTCTTGCTTGGGACGGACATGAGCTTGGCTGCTCACTCACTGCAGGGGTTTTTGTCTTGACCACCCACAGAGGTGCAGGTGTGTGTCCTTGGGTTGGTCACCCAGGTGTCGACTCTGCTGCCCTTGGGAGAGCAGATGCAGAAGCAGCCTGGGAAGGAGATCAGTCTCCAGCAGTCAGCATCCCTCTTGGAAAGGGAGGCCCTTAGTTGCAGGGCCATGGGGAGCAAGGATGGCTTAGGCTAGCCCAGGCAAGAGCTCTTACATCATAGCCACTGGTGCTGTGTTTCATCCCCACCCTAAGCCCGTCTGCCCTTCTGGAGTCTTGGTGCAGATAGATACACCAGGGATTTTCCCTGAATCCTTGCTGGAAAGCAGAGGGGCTGCCCACCCAGGGCACAGTGTACAGTAAAACACCAATTATGAACATAGTGCCCACAAAGTTCGGGCCTGAGGTCTTTAAATGGACTTGAGAAGGGTTTCAAGGCAGCATCTACATGGGCCCAACTGCAGTGAAGTTACTTAGTGACTCAGTTCATGTTCAAGTCCATAGACTGAAGCATTTTATTCAACAGAATAAACCAGCACAGGGATTGAAAAGTGAGAGGGCTCATTGCTCATTGGAGTCCTTCATACTCACGGCAACATCCAATATTGATCTCAGGACAACTCCAATAACAGCAGTCTAGATGATAGCTGCTTCCCACTTTTCAGATGACAAAGACACAGGATTGCATCTTCAGAAACACTTCATCCTGTGGAAAGGAGTGAGCAGGTTTATCTGGCTCCCAGGGCAAGTTCTCCTTGCTTCATTTGTCCTCCACTGAAGGTCTTAGGACAGGACAGCCACTTCCAAGTGGAAGGAACCACAAAACCAGGCCTTAGCCTTCCTTGAATCTGTGAAGATTTTACCTGGAGCTTGTTCTCCAAACTTTCTTGACTTCTCTGTCCATTCAGCAATGTGTTGGGAAAACTACTGGATCCAAAGCCCCTATGGGTCTTGGGGAATGTTTGTAGCAAAGGGAGAGATTACTCAATTTGAAGTGGCTTTAAGAGAACAGAACTCCCAAGTAAGTCACCAGCATATCCCTGGGTTTCTTGTGCTCACTTCTCAGGCTTTGCTATGCAAAATGAACAGTGCTTTTCTTGTGGAGACTAAGAATAACTTCCAGGCCAAGTTCCAAGGTCAATCCATCCATCTGACTATTTCCACCTATATGAATTAACTGTCTTCAGCACAAACTTGAACAGTGCAAATGCATCACTGCTAGAGCATGTTTAGAGAACAGCTTCAGGATCACTGAACACATTGTTACTTGAACAGGATTGCCAGACATTACAATGCAATTGTTATTTGGGCTCAGTTACCACTGTGGCTTCCCAGGTTATTTTTGTTTGCTTCTTTTTTTTTTTTTTTTTTTTTTTTTTTTTTTTTTTTTTTTTTTTAAGTTACTCCTTTGCCACAAAAGAAATATTTATTTCTCACCAGTAGCACAAGGTGAATTTTCCTGGGATTCCTCTGAGCATCCCTTGCTTATGACCAATTGAAGAGCTGTTGGTGAGTCTGACTGTTGCTGTCACAGCTACTTTTCTATCCTCCTGGGGTAGGGGTAGGCTTTCACTCAGGGGCACTGTAGTTCATGTCCAGTGGGTTTTGTTCCTTTTTTTCTGTCCTTCTCCACATTCACATGAAATTGTTCTTGGTTTCATCTTTCTAGCCTGCTCCTTCCTTTCAGATCCTCTGTCTTGGTTCAAAGGGTCCTTGTGCCAGCAGAATAGTGCACACCTGGTGCAACTTAGGGACAATTCACTCCCAGGAAAACAATGGGCAGTTTGTGCATTCTCGTCATCACAAGGGGCTTCCTGCAATGGGAAATAGCTCAAGGTTTTTAAGGTTCTCCTCTCCCACAACAAATAATAAGCCTGTGGGCAGATGCAAAATCAACACATCTCTATTTGTTTTGGCCTTGAGCCCACCATAGCCAATATTGTCTTCTTTGGGAAGTGAATTCCCCTGTATTACCTTCTGCTTCCCTGTGCTTGGGCTGTCTGCTTTGCAGGACCCTGTCTGCTTAGTGCAGTCCCAGGGTGAAATTAATACTTTCCTTTATAGCAAAATATTTTCTTCATGTGACACTGCTTCCTGGGCTGTGGTTGCCATTCATCACACTTACAGTAAAAGGCCTGCTTGGTATTGGTGCATGCTGACTGCTTCTCACTTGGGAAACGGGCATGGCAATTCTTTTGTCTCTCCTAGGGGGATTCTGAAGAAGCTGTGTTAAATTATCCTAGCCTCTGGTCTGTATGATTAGTATATGTGATTACTGCCTGTCATTCAGGAAGATTTACGTAGACAGGCAATGTAGGATGTAAGATGGACTTTCTAAAAATGGGACAATTCATCGTTAACAAATATCCAGGTGGTAACTTTGACCTGAGAGTGGGTCCCTCACAAGCAGACGTTGTGCTTTCCTGGTTTCCAGGAGCACCTGTACTGCCTGAGAGCAGGAAAATATCTCTTGGGGGATTCTGCAGTGGTGGGAGGCATATATGCCCTGGGGAAAGAGTTTGGACTCCATCCAGTGTATCTATGGAGCAGTCACTTGTAATCATTGCTAATCCAATGAGAGTAGTAAGTAGTTATGGACTCCTGCATAGATTTATTGGTCTGAGGTGATACCAATTGGCAGAGATAAAGCAAGGGACAATATTTACCAGAAATAAATGTTGACACTCATGGAAAAACTAGAGTGTGTGTTCACATCTATTTTGAATGTTTTTTGTGAGAGATACCTGAGAAGTCTCCATTATGGGTATATTTTCCAAGGGGTAATACATTTTTCCCTTAAGCTAATATTCTAAATGGATAGATTAAATTAAAGGTTCATTTAAAAACTATTTCTTTTCCCTTGGAAGGTGAATAATATTTTTCACCTCCACTGCTGCAGTCCATCATAATGTTTCTATTTGCATGCATAATTTGGTTATCTGGCACTACTTCAAGCTCAGTATTAATCATTTCTGATGAGTAAAGAACAATTTGAGCTCTGTCCCTTTACATTAAATTATAAATTAAACCCATCAAATAAAATCTTGCCCCCAATAATGTTGACATTAAAAGTGCCATGGATGTCATTGGGTACAGGGTTCTACCCAAAACTTTTATACTTAAACACTCACCTAAGTGTTTGCAGAGTCCACTTTTTACTGGCCATCTGTGTACCAGAGGCTCTCCTTGTGTTCAGCCATCAACAATTATAAGTGACTCCAGTGAAGACCTTAGTCTTCAAAGTTTTGTTGCAAAAATGCTGACCTGCTTTTCATATTCCGAGAGCAAAACAGGTTAAGGGAGAGAACTCTGGGCTGTCCACACTGTTTGCACGTGGTCGTTGCTCAGGGTCAGTGTTTCCCTGCGCAGTCAGGCAGGGACAGATTTTTATTTGCCCAGGTCTGTCTCACAGCAACAGAGAAAGACCTTATAAACATGGGAAAATCTGACACGACAAAGCTAGCAAGGGAAACTGTCCAGTCTTTTAGAACTAACATATATACATGCATTTAAGGAATGGCATATTATGTATCTGAGACAAAAATGTATTGAAACATATCAGAATTGTGAAGTGAAACATTGGGTTATGGATGGATGCTGTTTCCTGATTAACTCAACATTCTTTCTGGTTGGCTTGGGTTTATTCTATCTCTTTATTTTTCACTCTCACTATTCAGTAGGGGGTTTTGGGTTCCTTTGACTCTGCAGAGGATCAGTCATTTTCTCCCTGTGGCATTCTCAGCAGAGCATCTTCATCCTTTGTCTATTCACAGCTGACTGGGTGCACTGAAGTGTTCTTATTCTTTTTGTTTCCTAAAATCTTAGTTGTAGAGAGAAAAATCAAAAAATAGGGTCAACTAACTGGGCAGGTCCCTGTAGGGAACTCAAGGACCTTGCTTTTGTTGAAATTGCTTGGAGCTTCATGATGTTAATATTTTCCACCTGATAAGTTAGCCAGACACAAGAGGTCATGGTTAGTTTTTACTGAAATGATAGAAGTGTTTTCTTGGGGTTTGTTTGGTTTTGTGTTTTGTTTGTTTTAATACAAATCCTGACCACAGCCAGAACCAAATGACAGTGTCTGCACCCAGCTTTCTGCCAGTACTAACACAAAATGATAAAATGTCCTTTTTGTTTGTTTGTTTGGGTTTTGGTGCCTTTTTTTTTTTTGATTATTATTTTTTCCTGGGCATAAATTCCCAGTTCTTTTTTCCTTTTTTTTTTTCTATGTTCTCTGCTTCCCTGGAGTACTGCCACTCTGCTGCAGACACAAGGCCATAAACAGATTAGCTCTCCCCTTTGCACCTGCATTTACTTGCCTGCATTTAGGATGGAAGCAGTGAAGAGCCCTTCACAAGGGCTGTGAGCGTAGGACAGCAACTGCATCCAAACAGCAAAAGTCTCTGCAGGTGAAACAGAGATCATCTTCCCTGTTTCCAGCAGCACCTGCCTACCCTGCAAATTAATCTCTGGGAGCCTGAAGATGGGCACCCAGAAAATGAGGTACATACAGTGGCAGTGTGTGACAAATCTAGATTAGGAGTGATCTTTCACAGCCAGAGTTGGTACTCATTTCTGAACTTGTGGGCAGCAAATACTCATTGACATCCAAGGGAGCACAATGGGGGCTTGCCTTGCCCACAGTTACTATATTAAATGACCTGTAACTCAAAAGGTCTTGGATGAAATTTATTATTCTACACTGAACACATCTGTTTACAGTGATGTTTTGCTCAAGAAAAACCCTGAAGAAGTGATAAGATAGTGGAAATCAGGAGAAGGAGAAAGAATAAATGAAATCTAGGTAATTTTATTATTGATTTTTTTAGTCTAAATACCTGTGGATAATTTTCTTCCAGTTCCACAGAAACAACCCCTCTTTGCAAAAGAAATTTCAGATCCCACATTTTCCAAAACAAACCATGCACTTGTAAGGTTTTATCACAGAAACTATGCTCATTGTTGAATAAAGAGAAATTCCCTCTAATTTCTTATCATTAATACAGGTCCTTAACTATCCTTCTGGAGTTTCCTAGTAGTCTGCTGATGGTGCTAGTCAAGAATATCGCGACTTTCCAAGAATACTGCTGTTTCCAGGTACATACCTGAACTGACATGTTTCTGAAATGGCTTCTTCAAACACTGTTCCATTGCTTTTCCAGTTTGGGAATTAAAATGGAAAGTACATTCACTCCTTAATATAAAAAGAAAAATGGAAATGATATATTAAAATATTTAAAGTGGTTAAAATAGCAATCAGCACAAAGTGAGTTTGGTCCATCTTTTAAAAGCAGCCTCCCAGTAGTAGGCAAATTACAGGTCATCAGACTCAGATCTACTCTCCCTTCTCATTTTGATGAGATTTTGTGGCTCTTCCATTCATTTATGGTAATGCATCAAATGATGCCTTAAGAAAGTTAGAAACGAAGACAAGAGATGCTGCGTGTTCGAAAGTATTTTGCATAATGCAATGACTTCTAAGTTTGGGTAATGCCAAAGATTGATAATGCAGTCTAGAAGCAAATAAAATGCTGACATACCCTCAGCAAGCTTTTCTTCTGTAGATAAATGTCTTTGCTGCCACTGATATGTGCATCTTTGTCCAGCTTTGTCCAGCTGTGTGCTGTAGTACAGAGCCATCATTTTATTCTTTGGACAGCTAAAATTCTGAAATGCATAGGCCAGCAATTTGTTATACTTAGTGGCCTGATAGAGATTTCTGAATGTTATGTGGACAAATCAGAGCAAAGAGAGAACGCGGTGATCAAAATTAACATGTGTGAGGGTACTTGCCATGCAGTATTTTGGTGGTTTTTTTTCCTAGCCTGAAACTAGCTAACCCTTCAGACATTTATATTGGTAATAGCAGAAACATGTTTTCCTAACTGCAAATGGCAACGCCAAAAGGATTGTACTGCACCTCGGCAAATGGCATTTTCTCCAAAACCAGTTGTTTAGAAAAATCATTAATTAATTAAATAACTTGTGCTTCATGAACAAAAGGCACTTCAATTATTATTTTCCCGTGTCTTTTTGGTGTTTTGTTTAGGGGCCTGTTTTTTGCCATATTAATTCTTTTAACTCTATTTGGTAAGTATATTACCATACCCTCTACCTGAGAAGTCATCTATAATACCATTCAGAGAAATGGTGGCTAAAGGAGTCTGGGAAAGAGTGTGCTTCTCTTATTTGCTGGGCCTGCTATCCATGAGGTATCAGGACAAAAAGGGAGATTTCACTTCCCTGGTTCCTGTCTGCCAGTGGATATTTTGAGAGCACAGGCAGAAGTGTCCCTGAGCTAGTGCAAAATCCTGTGAGGGCACTAGGACTGAACCCATCCATCCCCATGTAAAGGCATGGCTCCAAATGCCTTGGGTCAGCTTTTCAGGGGAGCAGGGAGCTCAGCAGGAGCAATGGTGATGCCCAGGTCTACAGCAGTCTCACACTCCACAGGTGTGGTCTGTGAGGCACAGACTCTGTGACCCCCCCCCCAAAACAAGAGACACAGCTAAGTGGGTTGGGAGGCTGATGATCAACATTTGTGGAGATTGGGTGACCAACATTCAAGCACTGCTGGTGAAGAAATGCTGCAGTATCCTGAGGTCAAGCAGTGACCTAGAATAAGCTGAAGGTCTTGATGTGCCATGGTAGGAGGCTGAGGTGCATGTTGGCGTTTGAAAGCAAACATTGCTTGTGGTAGCTCATAAATATCATACTTGTCATCTTTCCTCCTCCTGGTAGACCTAGATACTAGGCAGGTTTAACTCCATTTTAAATCTGCTATGAAATAATAATATTTATGCAGGGTAGTTTTTCAAGAAGCTTAGTGAATGTGAAAACAAGTTCCTGGGTTTTCCTCTTTGATGGAAGCAAGCTGAAGGTCAGATTTACAACATCTCTAGCTACATTCTGTGCTCATTTACACAGCTGTAATCTTGAGTTATGCCACTGAGGACAAGCAATTGCTCCAGACTTACAGGATATAACTGACAGCAGAATTTAGCTTGGGGTTGCCAAAGCTTGATAGAAAAGGAGCTGTGAGGGTGAAATTTGGTGCTTGTGAAGTAGCTTGCATATATTCAAGGAATGCATGAGCCCAAAGATTTATTAGTAGTGTTTCAGAGCATTATTGAAATTAGGCTTAATTATCTGTGTAATTTGCTGGAACCAGCATTTTAGCATTTTTGATCAAGTATATGCCATTAATTTTAAAAACAGATGTACCAGGCTGCTCTCAAAAACTGAAATGAAAAAATTTAAAAAGAAAGCTCATAATTTCTAAATTGTGTGTTTCAAAAATTTCAAAGGTTGTTGTCGGTTGAGTCCTTCTCCCCACTTTGCAAACAAATGGTCCATTTGCAGTCTAATCGTATGGAAAAAAGTTCACACCACCCCCAAAGGTTATTCCAGCAAGCAGAGGAAAGAATTGTATGCTTCTTCCCAGGCTTGCCTAGCTCTGCAATCCCGCTCCCTCCTGTCCTTGCTTCAGCCCCATTATGCCACTTGGAAGTGGTGCTGGCTGTCCTTGGATGAAGGAGCAGAAGACAAAGCTGTGAGCAATAACCAACCTGCTCCTTTGCAATGGAGAAAGTGCAAGGCTCCTGTTCAGACCTGCACCCCGTTCTCTCTGTTCAGACATGCTCCACAGATGCTGCTTGGTTTGAAGGTCTCATCTCCATTCCTAAGCCTCTGTTTCTGCAGTGGCTTCTTGCCAGCTTTCTGATGCCCATGGTCACCTGAGCTCCTGGCAAAAAGGAATGTTCTCGTGCAGCAAACAAAGCCACACCAAGGTGCAGTGCACCTTGCTTTTCTGCTGGTTTCTGTGAAAACTTTGGAGAAGATCCTTTGCTAGTCTCTTTGTCATGCATTTAAGAGCAATAATGATGCTTCTCTCTGAAAGTGTGCTTTGAGGATACAACCATTATTGCACACGAATAGCTTGAAGCTTACATGAACACTGATGTGTTGAAGACAAGAGGAATGACAACACAGACAGGTTAATAGCTGTCATTTTGCCAAACCTCTGCTCAAAGTGTAGCCTTTGGTTTGGGACAGCCGCTGAGTGGTGGTTCTTTTGTGGTCAGGACTTCTCTAGTTCAGATTTCCACTTCCTTTTTTTCGCCTTTATACCTTTTTGACCCTTGCCTCCATGTAGCTCTCCTGCAGCACAAACACAGTCAGCATGTTGTTTTGGGAGGCAAGCAGTAAACATGAAGGGGGGTGGATGGTCTTATTGAAATGTTCTGCACACTGGCTCAAACGGTGGAGAAGCATCAGCTCAGACTTTCCCAGTAAATGATTAACTTTTGTTTGCACAGAGGAGAGAGCCACAGTAAGAATGCAATTAATTACACTGGCAGCCCAGCCAGGCCAGCAGTCAGCGGTGTTCTCGCTTTCAGCTCCTGGCTCTGCAGGTCTGATTGGAGAGTAACTAATTAAGCGCAGGTGCAGGCTAGCAGACTTGTTGAATTAATGCTATGTCTTCTTTTCGGTGTTCTCAGGCATTTGTAGCTCACAAAAATAGCGCTTGGTGCTACAAATAATAATAGAGTGCTGATGGGAGGTAATTAATCCTTTATTATTGTGGTGTGATAGGCTGCTGCTAGAGCTGTCATTCAAGTACTTCTTATGCAAAAACCTGTCTCAGAGGTGAAAGAACATGGAGTAGGAGAAAGACAGAAGAGCATTTTAATGGACCTGCTTGTGTTATGGGCACAGATACATCTTCAGGGTTTTGGCAAGATTGTCAAGACCTGGTAGTCAAAACTCAAGACCAGAAATTCATTGCACTATATTTTGGGTTCTGCCTTTGACTCACAGGGGTACTTTTAGCAGGCAGCAGTTTAAAATAAAAATTCAGTCTTGTTCAAATGATACACAACAATGAAAGTTAAACACAAGGCCATAACTGTAGTTCACTGTGGCCTTTCTTTTCTATTTTATTGCTTCCTGAACATCCCCAGTTGGCCACTGTCCTTAACAGGCTACTGATTCCAGAGGACCTTAGGTTAATCCCAGTGTTGTTCTTCATGATGGTGTACGTGGTGATTGTCTTGCTTTAAGGGAGACTGGCTTTGAGTGGAGGTAATGCAGATGTCCAAGGAGCTGCAAAAAGAGCAAATACTGTTTAGGGTTATTTATTTCCAATAACAAATGCTGTTCCCCTTACTGGTTCAAATCTAACTCCAGGATTCAAACATCTTTTTCAGCTAAAATTAAGGGTAAACTGTGAAAATGTTGTCAGCCTTCTCTCTCTGTTGTCATTTCACTTGCTTGTAATACCCCTTCTTCACAGACACAGGAATTTTGGGATTTTATGAGAGTCAAGGAGGAAACAACCTTCTGTGGTAGTAGCCCCAAGGAATGCCAAACATTAAGGTACTTCAGCATCAACACAAGGAAAAACCCCAAAACACAATCTATGTGTTTACTTTAAAGACAAGGAGTGATTTCATGCTCTTCTTGTTACTTCATGATGAAAAGGGTCCAATGCTATTAGGAATGTTTATAGTGGGAAAATAATGCCAAGTCTAATAAATGATCAGATAGGACAAACCATGTTTTATTCAGTGTGGGAACCAAACACTGCCATATTGTACAGATTTGCTGATCTGGAAGAATCGTTCTTGCCTTACAGAGTGCAGCTCAAAAGCCGAGTGCATGAATA
Organism: Chaetops frenatus; assembly: GCA_013400775.1. Taxonomy (NCBI): domain Eukaryota; kingdom Metazoa; phylum Chordata; class Aves; order Passeriformes; family Picathartidae; genus Chaetops; species Chaetops frenatus. Next base: position 396,699 of record VZTR01013728.1, on the reverse strand, counting down.
TGACAGTTTTCTCTTTTTTAATGCAGAGAATTTTAAGACAGAAACATTGCTTGGAGAGTTTTCTAAGGGATTCTGATCAACTTACGTAAGTTCAGGAAATCAGCAATAATTCATTATCCTGCCATATTTTCCAGTGGCTTTTGTTTTCCCTGCATCACAATTCTTATCCCATTAGAGACAAATAATATTCAAGTATTTGGATGAAGACTAGTATTTCACTAAAAATTTTAATGCTAACTCCACGGTAGGAAAAAAGCTGAGAGCAGTTCTTAGAGCAAGGATAGTTTCTTCCTCTTTGCTAGTTACCTGTGGCCCTGTGGGAAATTTACCTGGTGGAGTGTTTGCCCTCACAGGGTGCATAAAAGGTTTGAAAAAATGCTCTTCTACCACCATGTGTGTTTTACAAAAGCAAGAAACATTGCTGACCTTCTCCTGGCTTTGGGTCCAGATGGAGAGAGCTGAGGAGGGTGAGGCCCTAAATTACTGCTCAGCTCATAGAAAATGTGATTGTGGAGTGTGTGTGTGTGCATAAACATGTGTTGTGCCTGCAATGAGCATGATTTTTTGGTTTTTGAGCTCCATGCCTCTGAAATTTCCAGGTATCTGCTCTTTGCTGCTGGCAGTTATAGGGGTGATGGCAGCATTGAGGTGGTTTTTGTTGATGTGTTCTTGTCTTCATTAATTCCCAGTGTGTAATTTCAGCTGAAAATATGCAATTGCTGTTAACGTGTTCAAAAGCATGATGTTGGCTGGATGGTTATTTATGTCACAGTAAATATTTGATGAGGACATGTGTTATTTTTAACCATAATCACCACATATTATTGAAATATATAGGCCTGAAATAGGTCATCTAACACATGATCATTTGTTACCTTTACAGTTTCCTGAGGGTTTTTTCCATTTTCCTTCACAATTCGAACTGCAAAGGTGGTGATTCACAGAGTGTTGATATAGATTGTTGCACATAAGCTGCATAATGGGGGCAAACATCAAGCCTCAAATCACAGGACCCATGCTGATGGGGGATGCTGCAGCCTCTGAAGCAATAAACCCATAAAGGGTGTGCAAGTACGTGAATGTACAAATGGATCTCAGAGCTGTGATTTTCATATTCCAGCAATCACTGCCATAGGAGTGCATGACTGACAGCACAAAGGACTTAGATTTACTGTAGAGAGATGTAAATTGATAAGCCAGAAGACAGCCGTCATTCTTCCTTTATTCTCTCTCTGTATCCCATGTCTTTCTCTGCTGGCATAATCAAAGCTGACACAGTGCATTCTATACCAAGTTATATTTTTCGTAATTATAAGACAGTACATGGGATCTGAAGTTGTTATTCAGGAAATGGCACAAAGCTCACTGAAATACAGGTTTTCAGATTGATCCTCTGATAATATTGTTTTTCACATAGATTCTGGATACTCAGACTCTACATCTATGTCTTTAAGCTGTCTGGGTGCTTTAAGAAGGGATAAGTACAGGAGAAAAAAAAAATGAGGGAGCTTTTCCTTTTGTGCATAGGAAAAAATACACGAAGCGTGAGATACTGGCTTTCATTGTCCTTACCAGCAGCTGAATCTGAAGCATTTTGCCATGCTATTTCTAAAAAAGTTTGTAGGGAGCTGACTTGGGGGAAAGAGTTACAAGAATTCCAGAAACAAAAATAGAGAGATCACCCATAAAGACCTAGATGAGCATTCAGCCTTCCCCTCAGCTGACTGACTGGTGTGGCACACCTCTCATGTCTTGAGGCCGAAGGGTCCTTTTCCACTGATTCGTCTCATTAGGCTCAGCTGCCTCTGACTTCAATTGCAATGTTTTCAGATCTAAAAAGAACAGACTATGAGATATAATGGAGTTGTTATAATACAGATGCATTTGGAAATCTCATTTTTCCTGAGGTCTGAAAAAGTGTGGTAAAATCTGAACGCTCACATTGCAGCCCTTTGACCTCAAATGCGTGCACTGAAAATTCAGATCCCATCTGGACCCAGTGAATGTGCAACTTGAAAGAAGGCAAATGAATGAAGCCTTCCTTGCTCTGGAGCTCTAGCAGAGGGGTGCTGCAGATCACCTGGGAAAATCCCAGGGCTGTGAGTAATTTTCCATATAGTTTCATTTTAAAATTATCTGGTATTTTAATTGAATTAATAAAAATAGCAAAGAGGAAAAAATATATTTGAGTTTTTTACTTAAAACAGATTGAAACGGGCAGGAAAAATAGGATTATCTCACTTGATAGAGATTTTTACTTTTCATCAAAAAAAATGTTGTCTCTTTTGATGTCAGACTTTTTTTTGCACTTCCAGAAATAAACTGAGAAGGTTATAGCTATGCTTCATGGATGTTTATGTGCAAGCCTTGTCTGCTCACTGGGCTCTAGACTCACAATATCTCAAGTCTTGCTTTGCCTCACTGACCTACATGCACAATGACCATAAGTCAGAAAGCAAGGCCTTTCTCTCCCTTTCATCTTTAGTACAGGGAACTTCTTACATGCAGTAGCTCCTCTGCTTAAATATAGTTAACAGGTAGTTTCAAACAGGCAGAATTTATTTTTATTTTTTCTTTAAGCAATTAACTCAGGTGCCAGAATTGGGAACCTTTTTATGTTAAATTGCTTCTGTAGTGGATGGAGAAAGAAAGGTGCTTCTGATGGGAGATGTAGATCTCAGGTGCCTTTTGGAAGCACCTAGTTCTTGATGCAGATGGTACCTGATTTCATCATCTCAATTTTAAATGCTTCCAATTAAGCAGGGTGGACATAGAGTTCTTCATGCTGCTGGGAACTTGCTGGGGACAACGGAGGAAAAGCATTTCTGGTTATATACTCCTATCAAAAGGCAGTTCCTTGTCTTAGGGCAACCCAGGGAATTACAAAAGAAGAAAAAAGTCCAAATATTTTTGGCTGTAACTAGTGAATAAGGCAGCTTATTCTAACTACTAATAACTTAAGTGAGAGTGGTTGTCTGAAGTACTCTTAAAGTTGAATCCCAGGTTCCTCCCATCAGTCTGACTACTGTTTAAACCTTTCACTTGATTGTATTGATTGATGCATTAGTGCTCATTTCAGTGAAGGACTTTTCACCAGAAACCACCTTTTGGGGCGGTTATAAGGAGTACATTGGAAAATAATTGGAATTTCTCTGTAATTCATGTAGTGGATACATAGAGCTGCCCAATTAGACACTGCCAAATGATTTTACACAAGTCACTGAAAAACTCTTTGGAACAGCTATGCCAAATTGCTACGAGCACGGGTGAGTTTCAAACACAGGAAGAAAAATGCAAAAACTAATTTCCTAGGCCATCCAATTCACAGGACATCCATGGCAAAATTTTTTTTCCTGGACTATTTTCTTATCAGGGTCATTATGTTTCCTTCAAGTTAATTCTTAAAGAAAGGGTTTGCTTTTTCTCACTTTTTCATGTCTCTGTCTCTGGCAGAAATATGCCTTTGGGAGCATCTTAGGAGTGAAAATGTGAGAAACCAGAATATGTGCTGCATGTTTGTTGCTGCATATTCCTTCAGAATTTGCTTTTAAAATGCATATTGGTTACAAAATAAACCCGAATGAGCCATTATACTCTGGTGTGTAATTATGTATTTAGGATACATACTACACACAGCTTTAAAAAAAAATCTGTATGGAAACAAATTGCATTACATTTGCAAATAGCTGAAGGTAGTTGAACAGCAACACCTCAAGCCTTTCAAAATACTGAAGTCATTTACACCATTTTCTGAAGTAATTATCTCCCAAGCGTCAGATTCCAGCAGCTTTACCTTTGCTGCAGAGGAGCTGCAGAGGTCTCAATATAGCATAAAAGATCTAGGCTTGGCTGTCTAACAGCCTTGATGTAGATTTAGTGCTTCTGCGGATGTACCATGGAGGAGCAGGACTGCTGGCCTTTGGGAGGGAATGCTACTTGGGCCTAACAACCCATGCTGAAAGTGGAGATGCGTGCCAAGGAGAGAGACACCCCTGGGCAAGGGTGAAACCCAGCTTCCTGCCTCTCCAAAGGTTAGAGAGCAACAGAGATTTAAGTTTTGGTTGAACAGTTCTGCAATTTAGTGGAATGATGGATTTACTTGTGTGACCAGCCTAGAGGATGGAGAACCCTCTGACTTCTTATTTCAGGGTTTGGAACCGCCACTAGAGCAAGACAGTGCATCTCCCCAGCTTTGACAGTGTTGTACCACTTATTTTTCCTCTTTAACTGGTGCTTGGCAAAGTCCCTGCCTCTCAGGGGGCCAATCCTTGGAAATAGCCGTGTGTAGCAGAAGTGGCAGCAGGCACCCGTAAGGAAGCTGTGTGCCTCCCTGGGTCGATGATATGGAACAACATCAAGCGTGCTTCCCTGCCTTGAGACAGCGGTTCCTGCATTAAATCCACAAAATGCCTTTCTGTGCACAGTGCAGTTGGAAATGTTAAGAGTCACGCTTATTAGCTCTGGCACATATAAAGCAGAGCTGCAGTAAATGAGTTAAGTGTCCAGAGGATTTGAGGACTGGGGTGTTGCTTTTCCTTTTCTGGAGCTGAGCACTCAGGAGACTTTCATTAAACCTGGGACTTGGCAGATCCTCATGCTGATTCTGCCACTTATTTGTTGTTCGGCCTCAGGCTAGTCACTTAACCTCTTGCCGCCCTAATTTCCCCATCTGGAAAATTATATTTACTTACCTCTCCTGGGGATTGCACGGGGCTTAATGAATGCCTGTAAGGGATTTGAAGATCCTCAGATCTGAGATGATACAGGACTGCAAAAGATTCACTGCATGTGCAAGGAGGAGGGGATGTGTGCCCAGGCGGGAGAGCCTGCCTGCACTCCTGGTCTGGAACCAAGTCTGAAAATCTAATCAGCAGGGGAGGATCGTACTCGCTGTTTTAGATTAAATCCTCTTCCTTCTGGCCTTTTCAGATTTGCTGGGACAAAAAGGAGGCAAGTGACTGAATGGTGAGGAGGGCAGCTGAGGTTAACTGCTTTCTCCTGTTGGTCCCCTGGATCTTTTTGTCAGTGCAATAACAGCTGGATCTCCCAGGAAGGTAATGATCTTCCTGGATACTCCATCTTGCTGCAGGCTATTAGAGAAGCCAGGCAGCCCCATTGCTGCCCATTTCTTCAGCAGGAAGAAATGAACCTCTGACCAAAAAAAAAAAAAAGTTCCTCCATATAATTAAGCAGCATTAGAATGAGGCCTGTGCCTTTGCTGATGAAGTTCAGTGAAAGCAGATGGTCACAATGGTATTAAAAACTAAAGACTTCAGTCAAGCTTTTAATTGAAAACAATTGGACCCTGCTGGATGGTAATTACCTTGGCTGCTTGCAAATAATATCACACCACTGCTACCTATGAAGGAAGAATGGAGACTGAGTTAATAAGAACTGCTTAATCTGCATATAATAAACAAGGAGCATCCAAAACTATTTTCTCTGGTAGCTTCTCCCCTGCAAGAGGCTTTCAAATGGTTAGCAGTGTGAAAAGGAACACAGAGTGGCAGAAATTGAAACGTGTGAAACGTTTGCTGGGTTTATAAAATAACTTGAAGAGCCCATCTTCCCTCATTTTTATAATAGCTGAAATTCCAGATGCATCTGAGAAAAACAGCAAAATATAATAAAAGATCTAGATTATCCAGCTTCCCTCCTCTTCTGAATGGCAACAGTAATGACAGGCTGTGTTTATCTTGTTTTATCTGCTTTCTTCTTCTCTTGCCTGATCGACTGGAAGGCTGGGGCCTTCTAAACACCCAGAGTGTTTTTCACCATGTTCTTAATTGGATTTTAATGATCATTAACTTAATATGCCTCAATGTCTAACAAAGCAAATGTAGTGTGTGGCATTTTTTGCCTGACATTTTTCTCACTCCTCTGCCTAGTGGTGGAATCAGATGAGAGTCAGAGAGCTAGACCACCTAAAAGGGTCCTAAGTTCTGGTGTGCTATGTATTATTTGTTGACATAACATGATATTAATATTGCTTTATAGTGTCTTCCCTGCTGTGGAAAAGAACCTGTATTGCTGTGGATGTGTGAGTGGAAAAAACAGTCCCAATGTTGTCTCTTTTAAATACTGGCCCTAGATGTGTATAGAATGAACCAAATCTTGTCACCTTCCATGTAAACACTATTTTTCATGTGGCAGTTCTCTTGGGCATCGCTTTTTGTTCCCCTATGAGCAGGCAACATGCCTTGCTGCCCCAGTAGACCTCAGAAAGCAGCAGCTACTGCAATTCTGCAAAATTAATGAGTAGCTGTGAACTGCTAGTAGAAGTGATGCAATGATTTTCCATAACATATCATTTTAGAAGCAGTGACTTGAACTGCTTTTTCTTTTCCTATCCAAATATTTGTCTTTTCAAGGCACCAGCCAAGAGTTTGTCTTGTCTTGTCTGGCAGTGTGATGAAATGAACTTTTCCAGTGTGTTTCTTCTGGATTTGATGATTTTATCCCTGGAGTTCAACTTTCATTCATGTAATACTCCATGATTAACACAGAGAGCGAGGTCCTGAACCTGTGAAAGTCAGTAGAAGTTTTCACACTGTCTTTGGTAGGATTTTGCTTATTTTTATGTAATCAAAATATGCTTAAAGCTTTATTGCTGTAATGCATCTGAAACTGCTTGCTGACAGAGTCATGGGACATAAATGTATTTCATAGAATAATTAAAACAGATGATTTTAGTTCCTCTTCTGCCATCTAAGTTGAGGTATTCTCATTTGTGCTTAGGACTTACCCTTGGACATTCCTCTGCTGCTGGGCTCCTGGAGAACAGGTCTGTGGTTGATGGGGCTGGTGTCCTGCTCTGTCTCCTGGCTCTTTTGCTCAAGCTGGTGGCAGGGTCTGAGCAGAATTTTGCTCACAGCCTTTTCAGTCCCTCCTTTATCAAAGAACTTGGGACAAATTTGAAACTAGGAAAGGCCACCTTTCAAAAGTGTCTTATGCTAATGGCTGTGGTGATTTCATCAATTCTATAACACCTACTTTTAACTCTACAGAATACGACCTTATTGTAATTACTGGTTGCAGCTTTAAGGGAGCTGGTGTGGAGCATACTATTTTAAAGGTATAATCTCTATCGATCTAAAGTATTCTGAGCGATAAACAGCTGCTCAGGTTGATTAAAGCTGAAGGGAACCCGAAGCATTTAATCAATCTCCAAAGCTGCTCCAAGTGTATTACAAAGCAATTGTGATTATTGCTATTATATGACAAGCTATATCATAATAAAGAAAGAGGGATCATTTTTCTTGGAAGCATTTAGAGGTGTTGTGGCACTTCTTCTCAGCCTGCCTCATGCTGTCATCCCTGAAGCTTGGCTAAGTGACAGAGCATGCCAGCTCAAGCAGACTAATCTTGAAGGGAAAATACGAGAGTGGGGCCGTTCAGCTCCCCAGAGCCTTCTCTTCATTGTGTCTATCTGTGCCCGACAGCGAGTGCTAGAGGAAGAAAAACAAGAAAGAGGGCAAGTGTACAGTAATGCTGGCCACATTGTAACCAGCTCTGATCCTTGCATCCTGCATAGCTTGGGATGTTCTGGGCTGTGGGATACGTTTGTGCCTGTCCAAAAGTCCTGAAGGCACCTTTCTTTTATTACTTTTTTTAATCACTTCTTGAATCTTTCTTTGGACAGCCTTGGGCTTCACACCATCCCATGGTGGTGCATCACACAGTGCTCTCACATGGTTTTGTAAAATAGTACTTTTTTTGTTCTTATCAGTTTCAGCCTGATGTTTTCTTTTAGTGCCTTCTTACTCTTGTGTTAGGAAAAGCAATGGATAATAGTTATCTGTTAACCTTTTCTATTTCATAAACACAGAGATGTCTGCCTTATCCTGCTCTCGTCTCCTTCTTTTCCAAGGCTTATTTAGTCTCCCTTTTTTGGAATGTGACCCATTCCTCTGATCACCCCTTTCATATCTGCATCTGCCACCTTTCTCATTTTGCTGCATTCTCTTTGAAAGGTTGTAACCAGAATCTCATAGATTACTTTAAGATGCAGGCTTTTCAAAGTTTATTATTTCTTCCTTTTTTTCAAGTATTCAATGATCTGTACTTATTACAAAAAACACACGTATGTCATGCGATATTGAAGACATGGATATAAGATTTCTGAAGGTGCTGCATGAAATAATCTTAGGTTTAAAATTCATCTTATGTTGAATTTAAAATGTAAAAATGGATAGTCTATGAATAGAGGTGGACTTTTCCACATAGAAAATATGATATGAAAACAAATTAATAGATAAGTTTATTAAACAAAGATTAATAAATAAATGGACAAGTTTATAAAAATTTGCCCTTGCTATAATTGCAACAAAGAAGTTATAGTACTTTAGCTGGGAGAGGATAGCATTTACAAAGGCTAACTTTTGTGGAGGGTGCCCTGTGTCAGTCCTCTCAGTGCTTTCTTTAGTCTTTCTCCACCGAAAGTAGTCGAATTGTCTCTCAAGACCAGGCAGTCCATGCTGTCTGAAGGGACAAAAGTTATGGTGTTGGGAGCTTTTGCTGAATGCACCCCATATAGGAAAGCCAGACCCCCTTGGGTTGGCAGGCAGACACAAGATGTCCCTTCTTTTGTTTCTCTATTATGATATCTCTTTTGAAACTTTGAAACATTTGAAGCCTCTCATGACCTTCATGTGAAACCTTATGCGTGGCCCTAGTGTGCTGGAGGCTGAGCATGGTGCAGTTATCTTTGTTGCATAAGATTTCTACTGCAACAACTGTTAAATCTTCTTTATGGTGGTTTCACATGAGAGTCACAAGTCTTCTGGGAAACGTCTCCTGAGTTTCACTTTTTAGTGGTATGAGAGTCTTGTGAGTCTGGTGAATGTAGGTTTTTAAGTGAGAGTTTAGGCCAATAAATAAAATTTTAGTTTGGAAATCTTGACATCCTCCATGGACTGACTGTTTGTCCTGTGAAAGGAGGTGGTGGGTCCTGGGTCTGTTCAGCTAGGGGAAGAGAGAGCTACAGGTAAGCCTAAGAGCAGCTCAGGTCCTTGGCTTAGCTTGGCTAGGGCTAGTTTCAGTGTGCTGAATGGGTTGGACAGCTGAAACTACAGACTTAGCTGTCAGAGGTTTCCCATTGGAAAGTGGGCCATAGCAGTCTACTGACCATAACCTTCCTTTCCTTAGGATGCAATTTGAGGAGCGTTTCTTTTGCACTCCTGTGTTAATTTAGTGGTGCCACGAAAGGTCTGGTACAGCTATGTGGCAAAGCATCAGGGGAACCAGTTCAGGTTAAAAGTAATCCTTCTTTTTGCTCATTTGTTTCGACCAGTTTTAAAATTGATTCCTCCCACAGCTCCACGAAAATTCTTCTTGGTGTCACTGAGGCATAGGGCAACAGTAGGGACAGCCATCAGGGAGTGCTTCACCTGGTACTGGGTTTCAAAGAGGCATTTTTCAGGCTCTGGCTTTACAGCCCATTTTTAAGAGCCCCCTGGAAATATCTCCCAATCCCATGTGTCCACAGATTGCCAGCTGAAGATGACCATTTGTGAAACTGGACTTCAAGCCAAGTCTGTGGCAAAAATAGACTGCAAAAATGATGAATCACAACTAAATACTGCTGCACAATACTACACTCCTGCTGTTCTGCCTTTTTTTGGGTTGCAATCTAACCATCTGCTAATTGGCCCCATCACACCTTACTATGGGATGCTGAGATTCATTGTAGGCCTACAGGATGATCAGTGTCTCCTGAGCCATTCAGGATGGGGCCTCACAGCTTTTCAGGTCCTGCTGCAGCCTACATCAAGTGCACTAAGGTTGGCTGTCCCAGCTGCCATCCTCCATCTCACTGCCTCAACCTCATTGCTTTTTTATGACCAGAGATTTAAGGTCTGAGCAGAAGGATGTGAGTTCATCACCTGCCTTCAAGAAAATAATTTTGTGCCAAGGAGGACAGGATTTTTAGGCATTATGGCTGCCAGTTAACCTCATCTGGAAGTAAATGTGATGCTTTGTGTGGGGTAGGACTGATCCTGCACCCCAGCACTCAACCTTGGCATTGCCTTCACAGGGATCAGAACAATTCCTGGCCAAGCTAAGACCCACTTTCTGAAACTTTCTGAAACTAATCTGTCTTTTCTCCACTGCACGTATTTTCACATTTGTGCTAATGAAAGTGCTGGATTGTTCCAGGGAATCGCATGGAAAATATCTGTGAGCTTTGGCCATCTCTCTGAAATGCTACAGTCAATTTGGTGTTTGCTTTGGCGTGTTGCTGTGAAAGATTGTAGAACGCTTGTGTTTATACACGTACAGGGAAAGAGGGCTCCTGCTCATTGTGCCTTTGTGAGGCTGCCAGACTGTCTGGCCCCATCTATTCCACTGTTAGTGAAAAGAGCCTCGCGAGTGCTCGCTGTGTGCTTGGACCAGGCTCTGCTAGGTACTATGCTTGGAAGCCCTTCTGTCAGCTTGAAAAGTATCTTTCTGCCTGATAAGTGTTTACTCCCTGTTGTTACAACTAACATGTAAGATTGCTTGTCAGTGAAAAAATTTTTCCTTCTTCCCTTTGTTTCTTCCATGTACTGGGCAGCTTTGCATACAGTGCATTTTGGTGGCCCTCCTGTACCAGGGCAGGCAGCTGCTCTTTGAGAACAAGAGAGTATTTTCCACACAGAAGAACGAGAAGTAATGGGTGAAAGTTGGTGGTACGATGCAGCCCTGGTTGGAAGATATGGACACTGCCCTTGACAAAGGACTTATTTTCCTCCTGCAGCCCACTGCCTTCTGAAGTAAGATAAGACAGAGGTTTCCAGGTGGAAGGCTTTTCTGTCCAAAGTGGGATTTCCCTGCTCTGCACAGAGAGATATTGTCCAGCCAAAAGCTCCTACAACACCCTTTGAGCAGAGGAAGGATGACTCCAGCAACCCCTCTGTTAATTTTCCTGTGTACAAGGAAGCTTGTTCTAAAATTTAATATTTGTGAGCTCCTGCTGAAAATCATGGGCCACAGGACCTGCACTCGACTAGTAATTATAAAGTGCTTTGATACTGAACTTGGAATCTGAATAGCAGCTTGTAGAATTCAGGTCTCCTTTCCTTTTTCAAGTGACAACAAACATTTATCTCAGGTTCCCTCTTCTGGAAGGAACAGCTGGAAAACAAACGTGCATTGATGGGAACTGCCAGGTACCTGGATCAAACCTGTAGCCCTGCTACCCTTGAGTCCTGACTGTAGCTGCACTCAGTATTTGGAGAAAGATGCAAATACTGCTGAAATGGATGATTGCAACTAAACTGCAAACAAACCTGCCCACTGCTTCCTGGACAGCTCTGTCAGCGTTTGTTTCAAGCAGTGGCTTTGTGAATTTCAGCAGGGGAGGTACAGAAGCTGATGCCTAACAATAAATATTTTTTGTTTTCTTTCAATTGCCAAGCTTTGCCAGCCAGTTTTGCTTTACAAAATCTACAAGTAGGGAAAATAGGTGTTTTCTTTTGTACAACAGACATGAAGGAATTAAAGGATTCAAGACTGTAAAACCTTCATGAATAATTTAGGCTGTTTTTCCAACAAATATTCACTGTGCTATGCACACACTGATACTGGGCTCAGACATTTTGGTATCAGCAACAGAATCAAAACCCCATGAGTTAAAAATGAGTACACTTTTATTCAGTGTCAGCCATCAATCTGTTTCCAACTTTCAGGACATACTCTTGTCAATTAGGGGCTTCAGCTTGAGAAACCTGGCCAGTTAGTTTGCAGTGAAAATAGGTAGGACCAGGCATGTTATCTGCACAAAGCTTCCCTGTGAGACTCTGTGCAGCCCAGCGGGCCTTGTTCCTGCTGCTGCTGTGCTTCGTGTTGCTCCTGTGAATAAACAGAGCTGCACATGCTCAGGCCATTATACACTGACACTTGGCTTCTCACTAAAGTGGCTGAACTACCTGAGGCAGGAATGGCAGGAGCCTTCTCAAGAAAACCAGCCAGTGATCTTCTCTGTGTCTTGGCCTGATGGTTTTGAGGGACATTCTTGATATTATGGAGATTGAAGAATGCCTAGAAATTTGCAGTTGACTGTTAGCCTGTGTCAGATTCTCTTAGTCCTGCCAGTAACACAGTGTGAGAACTGTAGGCAAGGATTTTCCCTGTTGTAGCCTTTTTGTTTTTTGGTTGGGGGGTTTTGCCTAATATTTGGAAATACTGAAAGCAAACTCTAAGCAAGCTTGCTTCGTCAAGAAAGCACCTTACCAAAGCTCAGCCTAGTACAAATGGATCAATCCTGCTGCTCAAGGGCTGTTTCATGCTCTTCGCCTCAAAGCATTGACCACCCTAGCATCAACAACCAGCAGGGTGAGGAATGACCAGCAGGCCCCTGGATTTCACTAGTGCCAGGATTAAACATTTATTTTCACTTCTTAAACCACTGTATCTGAGGGTTCAACACACCACTGTGCCTGCTTGCATCCCCCCTGTCAGGGCATGGGCACATGTTTTTGTAAAACCTGTCAGAGGTAAGCTGCTGCTGAGAGCTACCCAGCATCGAGTGCAGCCCTGTGCATTTGAGAAGATAAATGGATCCAGAGGAAGAGGCTTTTGCTGTGCTGCTGCTATTTCAATGGCAAAGTGAGACCCTGGAATGCTCTGTTCTACTTCAGTAGCTCTAAGAGGAGCCTTTCTCCAGAGGTCTCCAGTAGCCAGACTAATTGAAATAACTCCAAAGGGCTCTTCTAAACCTAATTCCTCCCCCATGTTTTCAGTTTCTCTTGGATTTTTTTGCCCTTCTGTCTACACTCTCTCTTGAACAAAAAGCTTTAAAACTCTTTTTTTTTAGAAAGGATTCAAATGTAATTTGGATGAAGTTAATGTGAAGTCAAGGTTGATTGCTCATCTCCCTGAAACCACCAGCAGTGGCTGAGTGCTGGCGAGTGTGAGACAGGAGTTCAAACATAGCTGGGAAACTTGTGAGTGAGCTGAACAAAGGGTGGGCTGGAGGCTGGGAATCACTGCTCCCCCTCCCCCCGTGTGACTTTCTCAGCTCACACTGAACCCTTTGATCACTGTCCAGCACGGGGTTATGTGGCAGCCTGGGCTGAGGCCAGGGATGTATACATGGGCGGAGGCTGCTGTAATCTTCAGATGCCCTTGATCCACCCTGTACCCTTATTTCCACAAACACGGTCACATATCACAGTGGGGTGCATCACTGCCGGTGCTCCTTCAGCTGAAACATGGGACCATCCCTGCCAAGCACTGTTCCCTTTTCCAGAACTCTCTCTGATAGCAACATTTTGGAAAGCCTGCCTGTATTTTGTAACCATTACTCTATTTCTGCCAAGCACATTTGTATTTGACACTGAAATATAACACTGTGAGTACAATAGTGCTATTCAGCACACAGAGCTTGTGTCTTTCAGAAGTGACTGTTCTGGGAGAGATGCACAGGTGAGCATGGATATCCTGGGAAGGTGCTGCTCCTGAAGAGAGCACTGCCAGAATCTTACCTCTGGAAGCACATTCTCCAGACCACCTGCTTTAGGGCAGTATTTTAGCTCCATATTCCTCTAATAAAGATTTTAGTACTGTGCTTACTGGCTATTAAGAACTCTTGAGTCCAAGATAAGTTCTTACAGATGTGCTACCATTATCATTCATACTTAAATGTTGACATAGTAAACTGCAAAATGAGCTGAAACTCCTGCAGAAAAAGGCTAATTGTCTCTGAGGTAAAGTAGATGAGAATCAGTGGTGGAGAGGCAAGCTGTGGTCCCTTGTGCTTTTCAGTTTCATTTGTTTGTGGCAATTCACCATCAGAAAGTGGGAAGAGGAACTTGGTTTCTCCTGTCTGCCTCCTCTACTGTGTCTTCGGAGAAGTCACCTTCTGCACAGTGGCACAAGTAGCCTTAGTGTCTGAAGACTGCCAGCAACCTGTGGCTTGTCAGATCTTATAAAAACCTCTGTTTTCTATTGAAACTATAGGAAAACAGATACAGTTCCACTCTTCTGTATTATTTCCTCTCTATTTATTTTGGGATGACCAGAAGACCCTAAAGGAACTATACCATTCCCTATCAAAATCTCTCTGGCCAACTCCTAAAGTACAGTCATGTACTGCCCTCTTGTTAAGAGACACCAGGTTTTCCCAGGTGGTAGATCCACTACTCCTAGCAGGTCTCACAAAAGATGTTACAACCCTGCAATAATTTTTCTAGCACAAATGCTGAGACTGGTTGAAGAAGATTTAGAAATCTAGCCAGTCTCTCTTCAGCTCCCCCCTCCCCCCAAATTACTTCAAAGGTCAATGAAATACAGTTTTGCCCAGGGGAAAAGCAGTGTCATGGAGTGTCCTTATTGCTCCACGTTTCAGAACAACAGGGCCACAACAATACTCCAGGCAAGCGCCTGGAGCATGAGACTGCCAGTGGTGCAGTTTAGAGTTTGTCTTGAGCCACCAAGAGGGGCTGAGAGGTGTAGGGGCAATTGCTCGGGGCTTGGGCACGGGCAGTGGTCCATGCTGTGCTGTGGTGATGCAGAAAAGCAGGTCTGACTTGCTGCTGCTGCTGCTGCTGCTGCTGCTGTTGCTGCTGCTGCTGCTGCTGCTGCCTGGGAACCCATGGGACTTCTGCCCTTCCTGTCCACTGCTTACAGGTGAGCTGTAGCCAGGTGAGCTCAGTCCTTGCTCTGAAACAGTAGTGCTTGCTGCTCTGCTATATAAGAACATCTCCTATCCTGTTACTCTGGTGTAGTTACAGAGGTAAAAATTCTGTGCTGTAGACAAAGATAGACCATTTGATGCTCAACCAGGAAATTATCAGTCTCTTTGTATCGGGTAGAAGATGAAGCTGAAGAAGTCTGGGGCACCTTTATGCCTATTTACTTATTACTGTATCCACACTGGGAACTGTGCTGCTGCATTAGGACAGAGGACAAATGCCCAGGGCTGCTCCCTCTAGAGTGCCCTGGATCTTGATGTCGCTCCCCCAGGGCAGCCCCCCGATTGCTCTGCAGCATCCATCAGCCCCTAAGATAGGGATGAAGATGTGGACCTTATCCTGGGCTTGAATTGCAAGTCAGCCCTGAGGTGAGATGCTGTGGTGAGCAAGGACTGAGGCAAAAAGGAATCTGGTTTAGGAAATCTACCCGTCTTTAAGATTATTTTGAATGTTCACATTTTTTATGAAGCATTTTAGAACGTTTCAGCTGCTCCCATTTGGAATTCAATTCCTCTCCCTTTTAATCAATAGCAGGCCTTAACAAAACAATATCTCACAGGAGACACAAGCACACGGTGCTGAACAAAGCAAAAGAGTCACTGGCTTACAGCAACAATTGCTGCTACACAATGGGTTTTCAAAGCTCAGTATATATTTTGTCCCTACTGGGAAAACTATAACAAGACTGAATTAGTGGCTAGGCTCGCCAAAGAGAGAAATTAAAGTGTGACTACTTGTCTGACACCTTGAAATACCTTTATTTATTTTGAGGGAGAGGACAGCATGGGGAAATAAGATGCCTATTAGGGAAAACTATTTTCTGTTTCTTGCCAAAGTGTACAGCAGATCTGCATGCCTAAGGGCTTAATCCAGGTCAGGGAGCAGGAGTACCTTCTAGTGGCTCCTGAAAAGAGTTGACAAGTGTGAGGATGGTGGCCACAGATCTGGGGAGGTGCAGGGGTAGAGGTAGGAGTGTGGCTTTCAAAGGCAGGATGGTCTGGGAGTCTCTTGTCCTTGCCAGGGGAGGCTTGAGGTTGGTTTGCAGGTGGCTGTTTGGTGAGAGAGAGAGAAGAGGGAGATACTATGTGAGAGCAAAGCAAATTCCCTTTCCTGTATGTGGTTGGTCACCCCTGAGCTTACAAACTTAGCTTCTCATCTGTGGATCTTGACAGCTCCTTGCTCTGGCACTAATGGGTTTCAAGAGCTCCCAGTGAGCTGTAATCACCTTGGTTCAGGGCTCAGCTTGCACCTTTACAAGCACCTTCACCCCTTGCTGTTAACCTGTGGTCTCCTCTACTCGGCAGCTAAGCTTGTAAATTCATGTAACCAAATAGCTGTGCTGTTAACTGCCTGCATGAAAGCGAACAACACATCCATCTTCCAGTGCCCAGCCAGCAGCCTAATGACACTGCTCACCGTGCTTGTGGGCAGCCTTTCAGACATAACTAACTCTGGCACTGCAAAAACTATTGTTTCGGTGCTCACACAGGCCACACGGCCCATCTGGGCAGAGGAGGGAGGTTGTGCAGGCAGGAGGCTTCCCACGGACTGTCCCTGTGCACCAGTGCCCTGTGCCATCATCACCACATTCCATGGTCTGACGGCTGCCTAGGGAGAGCTTCACCCGGCTGGTAAATTGTGCCTCACACCCAGAGCAGCAGCCTGCTTGCAGGGGTTTTATTTTGGATTGTGACTGATGTTTGACGAGCCTTTTTTTAAAGGCATTCCTCAGTTTTGCTGTCTGTAACATGGGCGTAATTTTCTAAAGTGAAGTGCCACCAGGAGGACAGCTGATAATGAAACTCTAAATAGTGCTGAGGTTGTTTTCTGGCCTCTCTGGTTCTTGGTAAAGTCTGTGGCTTGAGTCCTCTAGTCTTGAAATTGATCTTGTCATGAAGATTGTCTGAATGCAAACCTAGTTTCCAGTGATAGAGTGTGAAGGAGGCTGGGCTTCAAGTTCACCCTTTGCGAGAGACCCCACAAAGGATCTCAGCTGGGGACACCACTGAGGGAAACAAGGTTGGGCTGCTTCCACTGCTGCTTGGATTGCTGCTTGTTATTGGAGGAGAAAAAGTGCAACTTTCTGTCTGCAAGTAACTTAGACGTGCCATTAGGAGAGATCTGATATGTTACCTTGCTCACCCCAAAGCAATCACAAGCAATCAAAGTCGGGAGCACACGAGCTGACAGGGGTTGAATGGTCATTGCTTTTCTTTTTTTGCTGGCTGCTTACCTGGTGCAACAGGCACTAAAAGAGAATTTCTTACTTAACTGGGCTCTATCCTGGGTTACACATGGACACTGCCAATGGGCATTATAAAAGCATAGTTACTGCACTTTGGCTTGGAAAAAGCCCCAGTACAGTTGTATTGTTAAGGAAACAGTCTTGGAGGAAGGGAGAGAAGGAGACCGGTCTCCGCTCCAAAGGCTATTTGTTGTCTTAAACATTGCTGGATCTAACCTCAAGGGAGGTGGAGGGTTAATTTGAGCTGCCTTTGAAAACAAATTTGAGCCGTGCACAGCAAGATCTCAGGGAAGCAATGTTTATAATCTGTATCCTGCTTCAAATTGTATCGGCACAGCACTTCTGCCCCACTGCCAAAATTAGCTGCAGTCACCAGGAAGCAGCTGGTGTCCCAAACATGAGCCCTTGCACTCAGCCATCACTCGGTAGCTTTTATACAGTTATGAAGAGAGAGCTTTTCCTGGCTACTGAGCATCACCTACTCTTTGCCTTTGCCTTTGCAGCAGCAGGAAACTTCTCATATGTGGAGGTTGATCCAGTGTTCTTAATCAGGCACAGTTCCTGCTGATTTTAGCAGGAGAATTGTTTTCCAGTGTGTAGTTGAAACGTGTTCCTCAAGAAGTGGACTGTCTTCTGTCCTCTCAGAAGGAGGGTGGGGAAGGCATTGCTCTGCCAGCTGTCTGCCTGTGCGTCATTAGAAGTGTACAGGCTGTGGTACACAGTCCTTACATTTAAACAACAGTATTAGGGATTTTGTCAAGCTAGGTAATATTGAATCCAGAGTGTTTGTCGATTAGTTTTGCCATCCATTAAATCCAGGGTGTTTTCAGCTATTAATTTACTCTGCATAACTTAGTGCACTCCTTTCCTTCATCCTTTCAAAAATGAATAGCTGCTTCTCCCTCCAGTCTGGACTATGAAATATTTGAAAAGTGGCAGTACATTAATTTCTGCCCCAGCGGAGCTTTGCAGGAGAAACAGCTCTTTAGGTGGTTCTGTGGCCACAATACATTTGAGAGAGTTGGTGTCAGAGCTTCTGGTAATTATTTAAAATACTGAGTAATGCAAACTAACAGAAAGAAGGGAAAATAACTGGGGATGGGAGGAATTCCTCTGCTCTCTCTCTGCTGTTCTAGGTTTTACAGTGACAGGCCAGTTTTGCATTCCCCAAGGTAAAGACTTTTATCCTGTCTTTGTGACTGTTTTACTTCCCTTTTCTCCTGGGGGAGAGGGAAATGAATAATTTCTGCCTTCCTCCTGTTTCTTCACCTTCATTAGGAAAGAGGAGATGAACAATGCCAGGCCCTGCTACTTCGTTACTCTTTTGCCTTTCTTTCTCATCACCAAAAGACGGAAGAGGGAAATGACGGCAGGCACTCAGTATCCACTCATTTTATCAATCCAGCTCTTTAACTGCTTTTGTTATTCAGAGGCATGATGGTCTTTGGCTTGTTATTTACCAGCTGTTTAATTTAAATGTATCCCCATCAGGGAGCCAAAAGATCCAGTCTTAGATTTAAGATCGCAGGATTTGTCTAACTGCTCTCTAAATTATTTAACATGGTTCTGAACTGTTTGGAGATTTTTTTTTTCCTTTTAAGTACTATGATTTGATTCAAAACATCTGTAAAAAATCACAAACGACCTTCCATCTGGGCAACAGCTCAGCTCTGTCTTGAACCTGGGTAGGGTCAAGTGCGTGAGATGTTTCAAGAGCCTAAAATTCCTGACATGGTGAAATTCTTCTTCTACTTGTTTGTTGACAGAAGGCGGGAAGGGAAGGCAAGGCAAGGCAAGGCAAAGCAAGATCAAGATGCTGTGCCGCTGGGCCAGAAGCATAGAACATCTTGTTACGGAAATAGCCACGAAAACGCTCCTCCCTGCATTAGAAAAGCAGCTATTTAAAGCAGGATCAATTGCCAGTCCTCCTTGCCGCTGTTGTCATTTGGATGTGGCATGTGCAAATAATATTTCCTCATGAAAGAAAACTTCCAGCAATGACAGCACTGCTCTGGCGTATCCTCTCCCGAAGGGGAGAAATCAGCTCATCCATAGAAATGGCATCTCCCTCTGAAAAGAAACCCCGGGATCTGGGTTTTGTTTTTCCTCTAAGACTTCAGGCAAGTGAATTTTGATCCACCAGTGACATCAGGGGGTGCAATTTCTAAGACGCATTTGGGCATTGGAGTTATATAGGACAGTGCTCTTGTTAAAGTAAAAATACACTGAGAAAATCAACTAACTTATGTGATATCAGAGCAAAGCTCACTTTCCCCTAAGATATGCATAATAAAACTGGCAGTATGTGCCTTCGAAAGAGATTGCTTTGCCTTTAATGGTGTCAGTGAACAAAAATCCTTTTATTTTGGGTAATAACAGTGGGGTGATATCTTTCAAAAAACTGGAATTATCAAACATAGACTTTCCAGGGAGGTGAACCCATGCTTGGCTTAAGCACCCTCAAACTTTTCTCAAGTTGAGATTCACATCTGTATCCCTGCTCTACAGCTCAAGCCTGCTGCTGTTTGTTATTGTTTGCATTACTTCAGGGCCCACTTAGGGATTGTACAAAATGTTCTTTTTAAAAAAATAAATATTGAAGTGTCTGTACAGCATTTGAGAGAAACACACTCCTTTTGTAACGTCTGATCATTGCTTAAGTACAGAGGAGAAATCTTGGGGGCATGCAGGGTGCTGAGGCTTGGGGAATAGATTTTTTTACAGTATTAGGGGCTAGGAGTCATCCTCATTTCCATGTTAGCCCCTGTACCAAGTGAAGGGAAAGCATGAGACCTTTGAGGACCATTTATATGTCCTATGTAAGTTATCTTAAAAAATTCACTGGGCACAGGGACTGGAAGAGATTTAGACCACCTGAGCCTGGATTTTAGAGCTAAGGATCTCTTCTTGTTCTAGCAAGTCCTAGCTGAGAAAGAATTGTTGAGCAATCCTGTTGCTGAGTCCTGAAGGCTGTGGAGATACAGCAGAGTTGATGGAGATGCCAGAGATACAGATCATCCTCGTCTCTCCTATATTTATCTCCTTTCCTCCAAACTCCTTGTTTTATTTTTATTGGGATTTTCTTTGGATTAACCCTATTAAACGCATCACTAGCACTGAAATTTGCCGATGCCAATAAACCCATCTGTTTTATTAACTAACCGCAGTCTCTGGAGTGTTTCTCACTGGCTGAGACACAAGCAGCCCTTTCTGCTGTCTCCAGCGTTGTGTGTCAGCCCAGGGAACAATGGGAGGGGACCCAGGAGGTCGCTGGCAGGAAGTGCTGCTTCCCCTGGATAATTAACCGGCTGGGAGACTGAGGAATGAAGATAGCACATAAGACACACACAGTACAAACTGCTAAAACAGTAAACAAACAAACCAACGACCATCACTTCCTTTTCTTATATTGTTAAGGCTGCTTCCTTAACTCAGGTTGCCCCAAACCCACCCCTCAAAAAGCAGCATTTTAGGCTCATGAATTCTTAACCTCTTCACTGCCAGTTCTTGCTAAAGACACAAATCAATTTTTGTCAAGGTGATGGCCAGGACAGGGTCTATGGCTTCTCCTTGGGGCTTCCTGGAAAGACTGGAGATGTCTGTTTCTTAAAGTGATAAAGACACTTTCACCAAAAATTCAATGAAGAGAGACTTAGCTTGGCCATAAAGGCTGCATGGTTGTGACACCCTGGTACCAGGGCTGCTCCTCATGTAGCTACCAGCTTCCAGATCAGCAGGTGATAGAGTCTAGCCCTGAAGAGGTTAATTTCCAGAGAAGCTGACCTCAGAGCCAAGACCTGGAGGAAATCTGGATCAGGGGTTTGTGTCTCAAACCCGTATGTGCCATGGTTTCACCATCTCTGTTAGAGAGGTCAGCTGCACAGCCAGTGCTTGCTATCATCTACACTGGTGAGCATCCTATAGCACACTGTCACTGAGATCCTTTCCTCCTACTCCAGGTGAACTTACTTGCATGGTTTTCTCCCTCATCCAAACCATTCTTTGGAGAAGTTGCTGTTTTGTTTTTTATGACCTGCTAACACCAAAATTATGAAAGCAGAAACTGGGCAGTGGCAATGCCGATCCCGGTCTCCCTCCAGCTAATTTTTCCAGATGTCTCATTGAAGAGCAGTCAGAGATTGTTTTTGTGTACAGAGCATCTTGTGTGTATTTATCCCATGGAGGCCAGTGCTAGTGGCACCCAAGAGCTGAGGTGACAATGTAGCCCATCACATATTGATACGCGTAGACATCCATCACAATTGATACCAATCAGTGGATCTCGTTTCACCACATCCTTAGCAAAACACAGCCAGCGAGAACTGTGCAGCCAAGGATTGCTGGGAAGAATTGGGCTGATCCTGCTGGGACTGGGAAATTTGGTTTTCAAAAGAGATGCTGATGTTCCTCCTCATCAGCCTGCATATTCAGAGCAAGGTGGGAGCAGTGGGACTCTGGATGGGGGCCTGTGGCCCGTCCCTGAACAGGGCTCCTCCTGGCAGCACTGGCAAAAGGCTGGCCTGGGGCAGGTCCTGCCTGCTACTGAGTGCTCCCAGCTGGCAGCTTATTTGTTATTACTTTAAATACTCACTGTTTGTGTTAGGCACAGCAAGAAACCTAGTAAACTGAAAAGGTGACATTTAAAAAATTAGGTCTCTCAAGTATATGTTTAATCTTTCTAATAAGGAAGTAATCTGCTAAATATCATGTTTAACAGTTATGCAGTAAGTCCATATCATACAGTTATAGAATTATACATTCAGAGAATCATAGAATCACAGAATAGTTTGGGTCGGAAGGGACCTTAAAGATCATCTAGTTCCAAGACCACTGCCACAGGCAGGGACACCTTCCACCAGACCAGGTTGCTCAAAGCCCTATCCAACTTGGCCTTGAACATTTCCAGGGAGAGGGCATCCATATCTCTGGGCAAGCTGTCCCAGTGTCTCACCACACTCACAGTGAAGAACTTCTTGATATCTAATCTAACTCTACCCTCTTTCAGTTTAAAGTAATTCCTCCTTGTACTGTCACTATACACTCTCAAAAAAACCCCAAAAAACAAAAAAGTCACTCTCCAGCTCTCTTGTAGCCTCCCCTTAGGTACTGGAAAGCCCCTATAAGGTCACCTTGGAGCCTTCTCTTCTCCAGGCTGAACAATGCCAGCTCGCTCAGCCTGTCTTCATAGGGGAGGAGCTGCAGCCTTTTGATCATCTTCATGGCTCTCTGGGCTTGCTCCAGCAGGCCACACCCTTCTTACCTTGGGGGCTCCAGAGCTGGATGCGGAACTCCAGGTGGGGTCTCACAAGGGCAGAGCAGAGGGTCAGTATCCTCTCCTTTGCCCTGCTGACCATGCAGATACAGTTGGCTTTCTGGGCTCTCTGCCAGGTCATATTCCCCTTCTTGGCAACAGACAGCCTCAAGTCCTTCTCCTCAGGGCTGCTCTCAACCAATTCCCTGCTCAGCCTCTGCTTGTGCTTGGGATTGCCCTTACCCAGGTGCAGGACTCTGGCCTTGTTGAACTTTATGAGATTTGCACAGGTCCCTCTCTGAGACCTCCCAAAGTCCCTCTGGATGTCATCCCTTCCCTCTAACGTGTTGACCACACCACCCATATCAAAACATGGCTGGTGAGGCATGGTTTAACAATTGATATTTGATTAATCCATGAAGACTTTCCTGCTTAATCTAAATGACATTTATATCCCATAGATTAAGGTGCAATGTGGGAAGTTTTGCCAGTAAAACCATTACTTTAAATGCTGTGGCACCCGAGGCTCTGGGGTCGCTGGGAGAATGGGGGTGACTTTTTGCATCACACAACCCCACACAAACCCCTCAAGCTGGGTTGAGGCCTCCCTTCTCCCCTGCCCTTCCCAACAGAGGAGCTGTGGCTGCTGTCGTCCTGCCTGCCACCTCCTCAGAAGTCCTCTTTGGTGGCTTTGTACCCTCACTGGAGCACAGTTACAACACCTGCTGCTGCCAGTTCTGGCATGCCATCATATAGACAAAATAAGGCATACAGTGAAAACCTTCAAAGCTTCCTGTGCCTCTAGCTGAACAGATGAGGACAGACATGGGACACCACATGGAGAAATAATGAAAACCAGTTATAGAGATTAGGCAGTGTGGTAGGAAACCTGCCACCACAGTGGATTATCACATAAAAGGTCCACTGTCTTCTGCCATAGGTACTGCTGGATGCCCTTCAGCTCTGCTCAGAGCCGGAGCTCCAGCAATGCTCTGCATGCTGTCAGCCGTGGCAGGCCACCCCAGATCAGGTCCTCTGCTGCCACACAGGAACTGGGGGCCTGGAGAAATAGTGGGTGCTGTGGAAGGGATGAGGGACTGTGGATCTTGCTGCTCTGCTGTGACTGATGTCTGCAGTGTGCTTGAGACATGCTTTTTTGAGAAGGGTAGGAGGGAGGATAGGGAGAACACCTCTCCCTCTTGGGGATATTAGGCTTCCTCTCACAGAGAAATGCCTCTCCTTGACAGGTTTCCATCCTTAGTGCCTCGTATATATTGGCACGTTTAAGAGTTCAGTGTTTTGGAAACTTTTCTACTGCCAGAGTCCCTCTGTGTGTCTCCAACAATGCAGAGTCAAGTGGAGAAGTGATGGATTTGCACATTGAAACTTCAGTGGGAAGGAAGTGTGGAACAAACTCTTCCTTAGCCCAAGTCCTTCAATGTCAGAGGGATTCCGGCAGCTAAAGCCACGTGTATGGTGCCATTCCCCTGAATTCTGCAAAATGATGCCGTGTTCAACCAACTGCAGAAGCAAGAGGTGGAAGAGTGGTGCTGTGGGAACAGCTTTGAAAGGAGCTGGGAAGGGACAGGTGTGCCACTGCATCAGGAAGGTGCTGTAAAAAGTCCAATTCCTGTTTTCATGTAATAAATCAATGCTTCCACCTAAATCTCTTTGCTAACTGATTCATTACTGTATGTCATGCTAACAGCAGGCTTCTGCTATATGCCTCTTTTTCACAGTTATGAAAAAAAAAAGTGGGTTTTACAATTAAATAACAGTTTACAGTTTAAAATAAACAGCTGCATTTCCTGTGGAAAAGATAGGATGTGTGCTGTTTAGGACTTTACATAAGGCATAAAGAAGACATTGTCCATAAAATGCTCTCAAACTAAATTTTACTAGTTGTAAGGCATTGGACACCTGCATCTTGTGTTTGGTGGAGTCGGGCAAAAAATAAAGTACCTGGTTTTGCAGCCACTGCACTTCTATGGAGAAGGAATATTCAGGACCAATATTCAGGTCTTACATTTCATTGCATGTAGGCCACTAGTAATAATGAGTATAATCTCAAAAAACCAAAACAGCAGGTACACAGCCGTGGAAAAAATGTACCACATTTGCTTTGGTAGTGGATGGAGGCAGTGGTACCCCCCCAATTCTTCCCTGTATTTCCACCAGCATGGTGCCTGGGATGCACAAGAAATTTTGGCTTTCCCTTTCTTCCCCCAGGGCAGGGCTTGCCATGCTGGGTGGGCAGCAGGTGTTGGTGTTTGCAGGTGCTGAGTAACTGTTATATAATTGAATGGGATGGGGCTGGAGGTGTTTTCCTATCCAGTAACAAGTAGATTGTGCTCACACCAGGTCTGGAGCATAAGGGCACACTGGGGTTAGTGCTCCTGAGAAAAATGGCTCTGCCCTGCTGCTCCTGGCTTCTTCCTAAGCAGGGACAGGGAGGTCTGCTGCAGGCTCCTCATGTAGCTCTGGCACCAGCCTATGGACCTCGTGTGTTCAGAGGAATATACAGGCAAGTGTAGAATTTGCCAGAGCTAGTAAGCCCACAGACTACAATGCAGAAGGGTTGTCAGAGCTGTGAGTGCTGGCAGGTGATTTCAGCTGCTTTCTGCAGTGTGTGTGACCACAGCAGGGTGGTGGGCAGCAGAGAGAGGAGAGAGAAGGGGAAGGCGACTACTGAGACTTTCTTGTATTCTCCCCCATGAAGACATAGCTTGATTCAACTAATGACAGTAATTGAAGATAATGCTTTGCTGAGAGTTCCATATTTCCTTTCTAATTAACCCTGGGGAGCTTATATATTTTTTTTTAACCTACAGCAGCCTGTCATATATGTGGTGAGAATTTGTTGAATTTTTCTTCATGTTTTCTTTTTTGCCTTTCTGCCCTGCATGCCCCACCTCCCTCTCTGCTTAAATTCCATGAAAATATTTGGCTTTCTCCATTCATAGATAAATGGAACATCACTGATTGAAATTGCCACCTCTTATATCTGTGAACTGATAAAGAGGAAGGGTGTTTTGGGCTCATGGCCAAGAGTGACACCTACAAAGTCACTATTAATAGCTGCTGTTCTAAAGGCATATGCCAAAGGTGGCACAGACATGTTAAGTGACTTGCTGATACTGGCTGCTAGAATTAGAATCACTTCAGGATCTTGGTGTGGTCTGAGAAGAAAGTTTTTATTGTTCCCGTTTTCCTGGTAGTGTGATCAGCTATGACAGCTAAAGCAGAATTTAAGTTTGGATTTGGGTGTTTATTAACATTATTACTTATTTGGGTGTTTATTGGGTGCCAATTAATCATTTTCTCAGATTACCAGTTCCTTACCTGAACAAGCATTAATACACCCAGAGCTGAAATCAGGACCCAGTCAGTGCCCTGCTTTCCTTTTGCTTTCTGTCTCAGACCCCCAGCTAGTTCACACAATCTGTGTCTGGTGAGAAGGATGCATACATTGGTAGCAGATGTAGGTGAATGTGGGATCAATGTCTGTATCTGTCCTTCCTCCAGGGTTTCCTTGGATAAGGATAAGCTTATGAATTTCCTGAGCTTTAGGTTAGGCCCACATCTTTGCATTTAGCCTCAATTTCTGTTTTTTTCCTATGAATTTCTATAATTAGCACCTGAATCTGCTTGTGCTTTTGGTCTTTGCACTATCCATTGGCAATGAATTCCACAGTTAACTTGGTCCTGTTGAAAATGTACTTCTTTTGCTCCTTTTTATCTTGAAGCCTGATGATTTCCATGACACTCCCACCTTTTGCATTGCAAAGATTAGTAATATTCCCTGCTGAGTTTTTAGAAGCACTTCTGATAATCATTCTTGACATTCTGCATGATTTTCCTCAATCGCATATCTCCTTTTTCAAGCTAAGGAGTCCTATGCTGTTTAATCTTTTCTTATACACCAGCTATATGGCTGATGATAATTCCATAGTTAGTAAAAAATCCAGGTACTACCAAGAACCAATAAATTGCCTGAACAGACAGAGAGAAAAATTTTGTTTTCCAATCCAGAGAAGCCTCATTCAAGATAGGAGGAGGTGCAATGTATAATGCAACTGAATATTCTTCTAAAATGGCTTCCTTAGCATAGTATGATGTCTTGTGCTTTTTGGAAAACCACAATTTTTGCTACCAGTTCAACAGCACAGAAATCTAATCAACTGCCCTAAAATTATATCCAAATTAATTATTTTTGAGCATTGTCCTTTCCCTGTGAGATCTGAAATAAGAATTAGTATTTTTCAAATGTTTCATATGCTACATGCTCATGAGGACAAATTACACGTGTTGTACCTACAAATACCCATGGCCATGTATTTTTAATTTAACTCAGATACTGATGTCAGTAACTAGAGAGACAACACAGATGCTTTGGGTCTCAGACCCAGATGTTTTGGTCGCTGTGACAACACCTGTGCTGACTGTTGGCAGCACAAGCAGCCCCAACACAACTGCTGTCGCTGCACAGCCCTCAGAGGAGCAAACAAGCCTGGTCCTCTCGTGGCAGGGCCCTGGTAGCAGCCTGAGCGTGATGCAGAGGTTTATCTTCATTGCAAAGTTACCTCAGAAGCTGAGGGGAAAGCATGAGGGAAGCTGTTAATATTTTACTTCCTTTGTTCTCTGAAGAGCAGAGGGAAGAAAGACATACTTTGTTGTTGCTTAGAACAAAGTAAGTGGGGTTTTTTCTCTATTCATATTAGAATACAACATTGGAAGGGACAGAGATGAGGACATGTCAGTCAGGCACCTATGCCAAAATGGGGAAGGAATGGCAATAGATCAGATGTGTTGGCAACTGGTGATATGGGGAATTCATTTAAACTGTGACTTAGTGAGTAGGCTACCCTGCCTAACCAAATCTTTCCCAGGGTCACTGGAGTGACTTAATATTTCATTTCACACTTGTTAATAAGTTAGTCTTTCTTTCAATGACTTTGCAAGTATACCTTGAGAAAGGCAGGGTAGATGTGAAAAAGTGCTTAAAATACTCTAGATATTACCCACTTCTTTTTATTTGTAAGTTTGTAAACAATTTATTTCAGTCTTGATGCATTATATCTGCATGATCACAGATGCCAGGCGGTGATGCTCATACATAATTTCCAGAGAGGAGCAGTGCTTGATGATTCGGTGAGATGTTAGTGCTTTGTTAAAATTCTCCAGGTATAATTGGTGACTTTCCTGTAATCAAATGAGTAGGTAGGGGATACAGAGTTCTGTTTTCAATTGGGTTTCGTTGTTTTTTTTTTTTTTTTTTTTTTGTTTTTGGTTTTTTTTTCCCCCAGGCAGGTTGTTATTATTGCTGAGAAGACGGGACATACAATGCAAATGACAAAATCTAGGTGATGGCTGTATTACCAAGAAGCAGAAAACAAATGGGAAAGAGAAGTGCTAGGAGAAGCTTTGACAAGGTCATAGTGCATACCCAAGGAGTTGCACGACCAGGAAGATGTCACACCTAACCCAATTAACAAGGTTATTTAAATGTGAAAAAATCATGGTTCAGTCAGGATTTGACTGAAAGCATTTCAAGAAAGGTAGCCATCAAAGATTAGCAACAGAGAGCAGGGATGAATACATGTATATTTTCTCCTTGTCAGTAAAGTATTTTCCAGTCATAAGAGTGTCTTGTGCTGCATGCTGATCTCACAGATGGTGCAGTAAATCAAGGCTAACTCTGAAAGTGTCGGTGGAATTATCTCTGTGTAAATGGTATCTGAATTGGTCCCTAGCTGTGAAAGACAGGGATTGCCTTGGGGCAGAAGCACAGATAGGAAAGCTAAAGGGTTTATTTTCCCCTCCTCCCTCCCTCCACCCCCGTTTTTTTAAAGTTTTTTTGCCTTGGAGTCTGACTCATGTATTGATTTTGAGCATTTTGCATAATTCTTTTGCCTTGGTTTCCTCCCTGCAAAGTCAGCTGATAGTTCCAGAGGAGATCTTGAGTGGACAAGTTTGATTATGGAAATCGCTATGGAAATGCCTGTTTATTACTGTTAATGGAAGCAATATAATACATTAGAAAATTTTAGCTCAGTCAAGGGACTTTTTGGGCAAAGGGCTCCACAGATTCACCAGTAGCTGGTTTTTGAAGTACCAAATATCATGCCATTTGACGAAGAAAATTTCCAACTTTGGGAAAAAAATACCACCCAAGAGTAAAGCAAAAGTCACAATCCTGTGACTGCATGGCTCAGACTTCAAAACTCTGTACAAGTTCCTTGTGACTCACATATGAATTCAATGTCAGGCAGTAATGACCACAAGCCCTTCTCCTTTGATGTCTGTTCAGCTTATATTAAATTTGAGGATGTTCTGCAATATTTCTGTAGATGAATAGGATTTTAGAGGTCTGCTACCTCAAGGAGGGACTCTGGGCTTGTCCAGTCTGTTGCACTCTTTCCCTACCCTTCATTCCTCTTCCAAAAGACACACCTAACTTTTGGTTAAAGATTGTGAAAGGGTGAGGTCTGTGCTGGTTGTCTATTCAGTGTGAGGAATGTTCATTAAAACATGTGGACGTGTCACCACAGTAATCTTACTTAAATTTGAGGCAAGGGATGCCCACATATCTAAAATCCTTCCTGTGTACTACATAAGGGCTGATGTGCTACCAGAAGGGAGCAAGCTGGCTACCTAGTAACAGTGATGGATCAAAGCCAGTGAGTAATGTTACCCTAATGTCTCAAATAAATTATCAAGTGCTAAGTATAGAAAAAGAGAGCTTCTGAAATTAGTGAATTATTTTCTGGAAAGAAAAATTCAGAAGCCTCCTCGCTGTGAACACGTCCTTCAGCTTTCTAATAGAGGAGGCTGTGATGTGCCAGCAACAGAAGTTTTCTGGCCTTCACTATGACTCTGGACATGAAAATGGGATTAATTTTGCCTAAATGTGGCCAGGTGTCTGGCCCCTTTCCACCATCAGTGTAGAAAATGGAGATGATTTATCCAAGCTCTCTGTGTCCCTGAGCTGTGGAGGGAACCTAGTTAGACTGGGTAGTAACCTACAGACAGACAAAATTAGCAAGATGAATTGCTCTTTTACTACTTCATATGTTTAACAGATTGCACACAATTGTGTGTAAGGTCTCTGTTTCACACAGAGAGGAATGTGAGGCTGAGGTGAACTGACTTCCCCAAAAGACAGATAGCAACACAAATGAGGTTCAGAGATGCATCTGAGTCCAGCCCCTAGCCTTCTTCCTCTGCCTCTACCCTACTGCCTCTTAGCTTATACTGCCTCCCAAGGACAACAAATAACTACTCTCTGTGCAGGAAACCATTTCCACTTCAGGGCATAAAGAAGGGTCAAGAAAATATGGCTGAGTGGACAAACACAGCCAGCTCCATCAGGCAGGTTTTGAGATTTAGGAGTTCTTGTGGGACTTATGGGGCTTTTTACCAAACTTGGCCAATTTCAGTTTCTTAAAGTAGGGTGAAAAGTTTCAGAAAATTGGTTTTGAAAAGAATTATGCAGTGATTTACCTGCCTCGCCTGACAACAGCATTGCATTGTTGCTGTTGCTCTTTTTGCCGAGCATATGGAAGCTGAGTGCTCCCTGGCTGGTATCCAGACATCCAAAAGTTAAATTGATGGGAATTGCCATGAGGGTTCTAACTAATGGGAGACATACAAAATGAAGCTGGTTTTATTTTAGCTTGTTTCTTTTCTTATGAGGGTTTTCTTCGCAGAACAAACCTAGATATGACTGTGTGCAACATATTTCTTCTGTGTTGTCCCCCTGGGGATGACTTACACCAAACTGTGATCAGTTTTGCTGTTCCAGCTCCTTGGGCTCATCAGTTTAACCAAGTGACTTTTTAAATGACCCTATTCTTCCTGACTTTAGCAAAAGTGGCAAGAATCTAATTGCACTTCTGGGCATGGGATGTAATGCCAAGGTGGTGGGATGAAGGAAGAGGAGGACTCTGCTTCTCAGAAGAAGGTCCTTGGCCAAACCTACTGAAGTGGTTTGGGTGATTTGCAGGTCAGTAATCAGTACACAGGATATGCTTTAATCCACATAGCTGGTGTCTGCACAATCCAGTGTAGGATGCTCAGTGGTTTCTTATCCTCAGGGAGAGATGTTGCAGAGAAGCTTAGGTATGCACCTGTAGCTATAGGTGTATAGCTATATGTAGCTATAGGTTTGAGGGCCTATCTTCCTCACACCATTAGAGCCTGGGGGCCCTCTTCACAGACTGCTGTGTATGGACTCTCTGGACCAAACTGTAGATTTATAGCTCTGCAGATGGAGAAATATTTCTTTTTCCTAAATCGCAGTTCTGTTTCATTTTATGTTGCTTGCTAGATTAAGTTTTAGAACTCTCTGAGGTTTTTTTCTTTCGTATGCAAAGTAAGACCAGAAATTTTTACTGTTGTACAGCTTTGAAAGCATTTTCCCCCCCTCTTTGCCGTAAGCAAAGCTCAGGAAATCGAAGGTGATTCATCTTTAAGCAGCAAGTGATTTAAACCAAACAATGCTTTTTGATTTATGATAATGAAAAAGATTGCAGAGTGATGACAGGTCAGATGAAAACTCACACTGCACCGATTTTTTATGATAAGTATCATTACATTCCTGCACTCAACTAATGCTCCACTATCAGTTTTATTTGTGGGTTTTATTTATATTAAAAGTTTTTATTTTGAGAATTTATTGCCAGAGTGTGATTGACAGCCTTGGAAAAGGCAGTGTGCTATTCAAAGAATGGATATAAAATTACCTCATGCAGGTCTGCCAGTTTGCTGCAGCTCATCAGGACCACAACAAAAAAGTAAAAGGACATGAGACCATCTTTCTGTGGTCAGATGAAAAGTATAACCTAGTATCTTGTGTTCTACAGTGACCCATAAAAGCCACCTGGGGACTACCATGAAAGAAGGAGAAACACAGGGTAATATTTTTCTCCCCAAAATTTTCACAGTGACCAAGAATTTGCTGGAGTCGCACACACATAGGCATCCTCTCACCACTGCCACACACTCACAAGAAGAATAAACAGCATTCTGTGGCAAGATGTTCCACTTTCTCAGTTGCATTTTTTTGTGGCAACAAAAGATATTTGGCCNTATAACCTCTGAAAAGGGGGTTCTCATATCCCTAGGTCCATGTTACTGTCTGGAAGGGCCATTTGGTTTCTGAATCTTTCCTTCAGCAACGGAATTTCCTTTTGTGTTAACTTCATGCCTAGACTTGACTTAGAAGATGACCATTAAAAATACTAAGTATGAATGAGCATTAATGATGGAGTCAATCCTAATCATAAGGTTTTTTTTTTGTCAACTGATTTTTGATTTTTAAGCTAAATAATGCATTTTACTTCTCTTGTGGATTTATAGCTGCTGGAAGTACTTCTCTGTCATGCTTTTAATATGTATTTCTTTTTCTGCAACATAAATTTATACAGCTTTTTGCTTTTTTAAACTTAGCTTTCATGAATGTGCTTGACTCCAGGAGTCAGAGTTTTAAGAAACGGGTCAAGTACAGTAAAACTGAAGACAAAGCCATAAGAGCTTGCAGCATTAGGATATTTACAGTGTTGTAGTTGTTTTCTTTTCAGAAAACTCATTCAGAAAACATCTAAACGGTGCTGTACTTAACATTGGTTGCTCCAGAGAGTCACAGCTGGATTCCCTGTTTTGGAAAGAGAATCAGGGAAAAATAGTTCTGGAAAGGGTCTGGTAATATAATTTGGCTCATCTTCCTTTCTGAGACAGGATTCCTGTGCCATTTGTTTGTCCAAGCTAGACTTAAATTTTCTTCTGGGACATAGAGATTGCAGCCTTGCACCTATCCTAGTGCTTAACTATCCTTATCACCAGAAAATTTTCCTAATGTCTAAACAAAGTCTCTCTTTTGGCAGCCTAAGCTTATTATTTCTTATCCCACACACCACAGAGATGAAAAGCCTTTATTTGCTGGTTCTTAGCAGCAGCCTCTAGAATAGCATTTTCATGCCCTTCCTAGGTCATCTGTTCCCTATGCTAAACAACCACCATCCTCCTCTTTCTTCTCACAGGCCATTGTTTCTAGACCTCTGACTGTTCACCTTACTGCATTTCATTCCTTGTTTTGGCACGTGTCTTTACTGAGGCATGAAAGTGGACCCAGCTGTTTCTTTGGGGAGGACATCATGCCTGGGGCAGTGCTACAAGGAGAAGATGGACCAGTTCTCACATCCTACTAACACAGCCACTGCAGAACCCCATCCTGTGCCTGAGCCGTGCCCGAGGGCTCTTTCTCCTGTTTGCCCATGCCTTTGTGCACTGCTGCTGCCCTCCCAGCCAGTCCCTCCCACGTTCTCCCACCTAAGAGCAGCGTTTTGCGCTTACCCCCCCACTGATGACTTCGTGTGGATCAAGGCCCCACACCTGGGTACACAGCTGTCTCACACCTCAACTGAGAGAGCTTTGGACTTCAACGTGACCCCTGGGGATGATGCAATGCAGAAGACAGGTGTTGCAGGGATCTGTCTGGACACAATCACTTCATTACTAAATGCACTTGAAAAATACTGGAAGAATTGACTTCTCCCCATACCTTATATTTCTTGCACCTGATCAGTGCTACAGGATAAAATGTATTGCTTCTCTCCCATGAGACAAGACTCCAAATAATGCCCCATAACTTGTTTTTCTTACAACTACTTGTACCTGGGACTTTTGTCTCTTTGGCCACGTCTTCAGTTGTGAGGTTACAGCTCAGGTTTCAGCCAAGTTTATTCCACCTCTGCACAGGGACTCAGCTGACAGTTAAGAGCGCTTGATGTCTTTGGACTGGTGTTACCACCCCTTAGGGATAACCTTCCAATGTGCCCTGGCATATTTTGTGATCCAGCCTGTCTGGAGTGCACTATAATGACAGTTCTCGCCTGTCTTAGACATGGGTCCAATATACCATTAGAGCTGGAGTTCACTGATGACTACCAACATATTGCACTCTTCATAGTAATTCAATAGGGTTTTAATTTTTTTGCTTCATGCACAGTGACCTTAAAAATGTGTTGAAACAGCATTTTTATTATCTTAGCGATGGTGTTGCAATATCGGAAACCTCTCATTCCTTCTTTCCTGCACTGCTCAAATCTGCCCAGCCTACTGTTGTCTGTCACACTTTACAGCTTATAAAAGCAAGGAGCTCTGAAGATTTACTCACATCGTCTTTAAACGAGGTCAGCTGGTTTTGGCAGTCAGTGGTTTTCTCCTCTGCCTGACCAGCTTTCATCAGTAACTGCTCTGTGCTTGTCTCACACTGTGGAGCACACACTGTACTCATCACTCCTTGCCACTGTACAGTGCAGATCTCCTTGGGCAGTCCATGAGTCACTTTGGTACTACTTCTCCCTGCTCCTGCAGCTCCCAGATGTCAGCAGAGCTTCCCAGTAGAATGATACTTGAAGTTTCTGACAAATCTGAAGGAATTAAGTGGGGACCTGTTATT
Source organism: Chaetops frenatus (assembly GCA_013400775.1). Classification (NCBI taxonomy): domain Eukaryota; kingdom Metazoa; phylum Chordata; class Aves; order Passeriformes; family Picathartidae; genus Chaetops; species Chaetops frenatus. The sequence goes on along the minus strand of VZTR01013728.1, from coordinate 363,067 downwards.
GCTGTCCATTGCCAGGACATCATCAAACTGACAGGATCTTATTCCTACACATGCACAGAGCCTGTAACCTAATGCCAAGGATTAAAGGAAATCCTGGAAAATTCCAGTGCTAGTACTGTCTTGCCATTTTCTACATTTTCTACAGCCCTCTCTCCTCACTCTCTTCCCACTCCTTCTTCAAAGAGGACAGAACAGAGATAAGGGAGATCTGGCCAAGAGATTGAAATGTCTCTTTTCAGGGCACTCAAGATACATCCGTCACTCATGGAAGGAGCATTAATGAGATCCTTCTATGTGCTGCCCTTTGTGATTTATTGTTTATTTGTTCTGTTTGTTTATTTTGATTACTGCCAGGAAGATCACAGATCTGGTGCATGGGTAACAGGGTAAAATGGAGGGAGAAAGGAGAATGGAGGAGGTATTTGGGTTTAGATAGGGTTGCCTGGAACATACAAGCTACAAGTTTCATGATTTTCTGCAGAGATTGAGACTGAACTGGCTGAGACAGCAGCTGGATTACCTTGAATTAAAACCATCTCATTAACAGTTGTATTCTGCAAGCCTGTCAATTGCTCAGGCTTGTCAAATTACACCATGTCATTTTTATTAGCTTGATGTCTGGAGAGCTATCTCAGCCATTAGAAAAGATGGTTAAAACTACGTCAAATCATTTGTATGTAACATGACATTGCTGTTGGGTTGCCAGCCACTAAAAAACTTTCTGACATCGTCTCCAGTGTATCACTACCTGCTGAGTAGCAGCTTTTAATATAAAATAGAAGCCATTAGCAATTCTATATGGTAAAGTGCTCAGAAACTGGCCTTACTCATATTTTGTTTAGCTGCCAATAGCTTTAATCAGAGTTACCTTTTCTGAGTCATCAGTGTGACTAATACCCTTGTGAGGCCACCTAGAACAGACCTTTTCTGAAACTGCTTGTCCTCTTCCCAGAGTGCTACCTCTGATCCATAAAGGCAACTTTGGCAAATCCCTTTGGTCTTCCATTGTATCACAGTCTACATCACAGAATTAAATCAAGTAAGTAAAAAACATTGGTGTGTATCCTTGGGGACATCATTAAGTGTTCTGCTGGAAGGAGAAGTGCTTGTCATTTCTGATGCAAAATAAAATTAGTTAAGTGACTTGCCCAAACTCCCATTTTGATGCACTGTCAGAGCTAGGATTAGGATCAATCACTTGAATCCCAATAACAAGATTTATTCACTAAAAATGAAAAAAAACCCAATCAGCTTCTCTAAACCCATCACACTGGATTTTCATATTCAGTCTCATTGGGAATATTGACATATCATTCTAAACATTCCACTCTATTTATACCTCCTTCTTCCAGTACACATCAATTACCACATTTCTGCATATATGGACATGTGTTAATTGTCAATTACCTTTTAATTCAGCAGAACTGCAGCTTGTTTGTAGGTATGGCAAGGAGTAGAGGTGTATTGTATTACCAGACATGGACCTTTTCTTCAGAGTCAAGAGGACTATTCAGTCAGTCTTGATCCTTTCTGTCCTTGGTGCGGAATGCAGTAGAAACTCTTCCCCACAAGCAGGTTATTTGAAGTTTAAGGCTGTTTTAGGGAACATTATTTCCCGTGGGGTTCAGTTTTTCTGGGAGGTGAGTTTTACATGTTAAACCCATGGCAGCCCAGCAGATCCTGTTACAGATAGTCAAGGTATTTGTGTACTGTGAGTGGTTTGGTAGTTTCTGATAGCAACGTAGGGATTTTATTTTTAATTTTTCAAATTAATGATAATGAAAAGCTATCAATGAGCACGGTGGCCTCACATGGCTAGTTGCCTTGATACAAAATTTGCTCACTTCTAGGTGCAGCTGTGGGTTAATACAGCATTTGAGGACCCCTTCTTGTGTGTGTAACAGCATTGTTTTACAAGCATCAATCTTAAAGGGAGCACTGTGTTAAGTATCTTTCTCCACACCTTTGTGTGGGTGCCAGCCAGTGCAACCTTGGGATTACGAAGGCTAAAATGAGTTTACCCGTGTCCTGCTGTTAATCTAGCACACTGATGATGATTTGTGTTGCATTGGCACATGGCCTCACCAAATCAGCTGGGCAAGGAACACTGAGTCTGGGGCCACAGGAGAATGAGGACCAGGAGGAAGTGGGAGAGGGAGACAGTGAAAGGGAAGGGATTTCCACACTCACAACAACAATTAAAGATTCTGTTTCTTTGTGGACACAGACTAGAGCAGTTACTTCTAATTTTGTTTCAATAGTCAAATGATGCAGGCACTGGACACCTTGGGTGGCATCGGTCATGGGTAGGCAGTGTAGCCAGAGAGGCCTCTGTGGCACTTCTGCCATGTGAGCTAACATGGCATGGGTCAGCATTCTTTAATTTAAATACTTATTAAAGGATTCCTTAATATTGCCTGATATAAACACACATGTAAGAGTGTATATACAGATGTGTATATAGAGATGCCACTTAGAGAAGCTATATCTCTTCAACAATACTTCACAGTCCAACAGAAAACTGCAGGTATGTTTGTCCGTAATTAAATAGTTCCTGATATAAGATTATGTATTTTAAACTTCTGTTTAATGAGATTCCTCTATCAAGATCTAGAAAATAGCTTTTTTTCTTTTATTCTTTGTGTTTTAAGTAACATTTATGCTTCCATATGGATTACATGACTCAGACTTTATCATTTATAGATGACAAAGTTACAATTAAAGACCTAGGTAAGACTAGCAAGTTGAGCGGGGCAGACAGAAGCACTATTTTCTTTTCTCAAATGACATTCTAACTAAATTTTAAATATGCAAAGAAGGCATAAATTCACAGTGCAATATTGATTACAGAGAGATAATTTATCTAATGTGTCAATTCTGAGAAATTCTGCAATGCCTGAAAAATGAAGATTGCCTGGCTCAGTGTGGCCATGTCCTTCTGCACTCTTTGCTCCATCATGCCATGAAAACTGCATTATTCTTGTTAAAGATGCTAAATGATTTTTAAAGGACTAATTCTTTAAAGTGCAAGATTTTTTCACTGCAATTTATCTCTGATCTTTATACATTGTTTCTGCACTTGTCATTCAGCAGTTTTTATTTTCTGCTTATGGTGGGTAATGTTCATCCAGCTCTGATTTGTTATTATTTGTAATTAAAGTGTGCTGTTCTTCAGTAGAAGAATATCGTTTCACAATAGTCGTCTCAGACATGCTTTTCACTTTTATCTTAAACTTTCAGTACCTGAGGTCCAGTAGTCCTGACCAGGCAGTTGCCCTTCAGTGCAGAATAAAAGGAGGAAAAAGGATGTGCTGTGACTGGAGGGTGAGGTACACCTCTGACAACCTATTCAGCATTTATGTGTTTGGTTGAACCAAGATACTTGGAAATTTTCAAACTTTTGTTCTCTTGCTTTTGTTAAATGCAACCTTATCTCAGCAGCTGCTCTTAGAGTCCACACCAAACCTTACTAAGTGGCTGAACAGTCTTGTTTATCCATTTATTTATTTATTTATTTATTTATTTATTTTTCAGTGAGTATAGATTAGGGAGGGAGAAGGAAAACTCAAAGGAAACGCTGGTGGAAATTCCTGTAGTAGAGGAATTTTGTGGTCTACAGATCTTTGAATTCCTAAATGCTCTGGCTTTGGCCCTTCTGAACCACAAAAAGCTCTAACTTAATTTATGGGAAGGGATACTACAGAAGAGAAAAAAAAAACCTTCAGGAAAATGAATGTGTGTGACCCTCTGTTCTGCCAATTAGAGGGCAGGGTTCTACTCTTCATGCAAGTGCAGGTCCCTCTCCTCAGGTCTCCTGAGTGCTGGCCATCCATGTGAGATGGTAGTTTCAAGAACTGCTGAAGTTTGACTCCAAATTTCATGTTCTTTGTCCTTCAGATGAGCATGTATTTATTTAGGTTGCTTTAAATTACTTTCCATTGATCCAGATATTTCATACTCAGGCTCTTTCGTACTCAGGCTAAAATATAAAAAGTTCACGTGCAGTAATTAAAAAAAATATTTTTGTGAAAACTGAAGGAAAAATGTAAGCCTTAATTAAGTTAGAAAAAAGTTTGAAAAGCATAATTTTCTTATTCAACAGCTTTTCCTTGAATGTACTTTGCTTTAGGCACATGCACTCAAAGATAAAGTAATGCATTTGTTTTCTTTTTAAAACAATTATTAAATATACTACAAATTCTTTATCTCTGTGTGCAATCAGGAGAGCTTTCACCTTGTTCATCTTTGCATTATTGCTGTTAATGATGTGTGAGCATGGAGGAATTGTGGTTTTAAAAATTGCTGTCATCCAAAGCAAGAGGCAGACATTTCATAAAATGCATGTGCATGGGTCAAGATAGGTCAGTATAAAAAGCAGAGGGATGACTATTTCAATATTATTTAGGAGACTATATGTTTAAAAGGAAGTTCTCAGGTTCTTAATGTGCTATGTAATTTTTTAATGTAACAATATATGACCTGTCTCAAGGAAACGGATGGGCTTAGATTATGCAGGCCCTCCGACAAGCACTCTGGAGTATTTTAAACCAAAATATGCAAAACTTACCAGTCTTTACTCCCTCCTAACCCCCTGAGGCCATGTTTCATACCTTTGACAGCCTCCAGACACACATCTCATTTCTGCAAAACCCAACCCCAGACCTCATCCAGCTCTCTTCCTCATCTGCCCAGTTTCAAAAGCAAGACATTAATTCCTGTGCCCACATATTTTAAGAGGTCCTATTCATTTGCTTTGCTCTCAATTTCTGTTGGAAAATGGCAAAACTCACCTCACACATGACAGAGATATTTGCTGAAATTCAGCCTAGGGGAATTTCTTAAAGCATCACTTCTTCCTTGCCTATGACCCAGAGGCAGCTGTCTTCTTTTTCTTATCTAGGAGTTGACTGGAAAGAATCTATTGCTTTTACAGCTGTCAAGTGCATCTGACAATATTTGTCCTTGTATTCATGTGCATGCTGCAGAAGACTGCAGAAGGCAGATGCTTCATCCTTTTGTTTTCCTGATCTCAGATTCCCAGGAGGTTAAAGAGAATGAAATAAAATGTAGAAAAACTTTAGCATTGGAGGTTTCAATATTGTTTAGGAGACTAATATTTTGTAATTGTCCAAGACTTTGATGTTTTCTTGTGGGCCTGTTTCTCCCTCACTATGAATAAGTTCATGGTGAAGGCTAGATAAATATGACATTTAATGCAAGCCTATTCTTGCTGCTATGGAGACATGCCTTGTTGAATATGTCTACATCACTTTGGTCTGGAAAGCATGATAAATTCAACATGCTTATGCCAGATCTTCCTAGCTCCTGTCTTTGTTGTTAATACCTTAACAGGTTGTAAGTATAATAATTGTCAACTTAACACGTTTGTCTTCATTAAAGCCCTTCACCAGACCTCAGTTAAAGAAGCCCTGTCATTGTTGGTTTAGGAGGGAAAGGCCTTTTACAAAACAGGAAAAATAGTGAAATCAAGGGACAGAGACACTATAAACTTGCATCTTCTGAGGTGTCCAGTACCTAAGATCTGGGTTTTGTGTTAGAGTCTCTCCAGTGGTAAAGCTATTTAGAAAATTTTTCTGTTCCTCCCCACAGTTCCACCTGAAATTTTTCTTTCTCCACAGCCGAAGTAGTTCTGTGTTTGTGGGGACATCTGAAAAGCTGATCATCAGCAACATGTTGCAAAGAGGACATCCTGGGTCCATCTCCTTATCCAGCCCTCAATGAGGATGGATACTGTTCTGGTTTGAAGGACAGGTGTCTGCTAAGGAAGGCAGGGGACCTCCCTTGGAATGGAAAAAAAAATGTAAACCTTTTCCCTCCGAATTATCGTAATTCTGAAATTAAGGGGCTCACAGGCAAAGATATGGGGAATGGAATAACAGTTCTTTACTAGTATTTATAATAAAACAAAGAAACAACAGCTACAATGGCATTAACAACAAACAGAAGCAGGAACCCAGTGAGAACCTGCTGGCTCGCAGGCACTTCTGATGCAGTGACAGTCACAGCTGGTGTGGGGTTCTGGTGGCGCGAGCTCGGGGAGCTCGTAGCGGTGGTGTGGTGGATCCCCCCC